>OX101753.1:32611611-33211611 GCA_944452675.1 Tachina lurida | reverse complement strand
TTCAACTGAAACAACAGAAAAACAAAATTTATATAGTCAAATGCAAAAAATACTTGAAAAAGTTATGAATAATTTCTTAGAAACAGATATGCTTGCGTGTGATAATTTTTGTATGCGAGCGATGTATTTTTGGATACTTAAGTTAATAAAATTTAAAAATGTGTGATAAGATTTTAATAAGATTTGACTTCGAAGATGAATTCAAAGCCTTAATCTTAACTGATCCCTACAACACTATTAAAGAAAATGAAAGTTCGTTCCACGGTATTCTAAGAGTTTTCTCACTTTATTGATGAATATTAAAGACAGGAAATTGAATCTGAATTCAGACAGTTAAAGTAATTAAAATTCCCTGATATGTATGAAAAAGCGTATGTTTTATTTTTGACAAGTTTCGGATAATTATGTTGATGATTTTTCGCTTGAAATTTGACGAATTGAGACCTATTTCATCTGGCAACTATGCTCAAGGTATAAATTCGCCTTGACTCTGTTTATTACAGCTGGTAAGTGTCACAAGCAGAAAAATTAAAAATTATAATTACCCGTTTTAACTGAAATTACACCTGATAAAAAAATTAAGGTGTGATTTTATAAAAAAAAATTACAAAAAAGAAAATACGAAATGTTCATTTTACGGATGTCAATATTAGTTATACTAGTTAAATACACGAAAATACGCAACATTAAATCAGAAAACTTAAAATAATGAGTCCTACTTCCAAAATTGGTAGCATACATGTTCATTGCCGTTCCTTTGGTAAAAAAATTCATGTCATGACTTCAAATCAGTTTTACAAATTTTAAAGCTGCTAAATATTCTCTCAGCTAAAGTGGCAAAATTAAAATAAAATTTATCCCAATAAGAATTAAAAAAAAATAAAATTTAAGCACTTGAAATTTAACTGGAAACAAAGTTGAATTTGAAAATATTTTGAAATAAAAAACTAAGCAACATATACATACATATATATGTTCAAACTTTGTCAAATACGTAATTTATTTATTAACAAAATTTAAATTGCAAAAAAGATCAAAGATAAAAAATTAATGAAAAAAAAACAAAAGCAGATTAAAATTGTAAAAAGAATAATGAAGATAAGATATGCAGAAAATTATTATTAGAAAACAAATGAATGGCATTTTCCTTTCTATTTTAAAATCATTGTTTTCGAAGCTTGAAATATACTTGAATTTAATTGTAATACAAGGCTGAATCACAGTATAATTCAAGGCTTGATTTAAACTGAACTACAACTGAATTGTTCGAATTGAATTCAAGTTCCCTTTTCACCGGAGAATGCTATTCAATTCTATATAATTCAACCCTTGACAATTGATTGTGAGACTTTTTTTTATTTTATTAATACATGTTTTTTTATTTACTGTATCTTCATATATGAACTAACAATAAGTATTCAAATCTTAAGTCTAAAATATAATTATAAGGCCCGACCAGTGTCGGACATAAACTCAGTGATAGTTATAAATAATACATAAGTAGTGATTATCAAAAGGAAAAAAAAGAAAAGGTTTTTCAAGAAGTCCCATCTATAGTATTGAGTACAAGAGCCCTTGTATCCCTCTATTTTAGGCGGATGTGTCCAGTAAAGTTCAAAATATTACGAACAAGCGGATTAGGATGTGACTAGAGTTTTGTTAAATATTTTCCTGCGTATTTTGCAATTTCTTCAATCACTAGTGGCATATTTAAATCACGATGTATAAGCAGTGCCCCATAGTTGAACTCCATAGCGCCATATAGGTTTCAAAAGCGACTTGTATATAAAAAGTTTGCAATCTAGACTGAGGGATGAATTTCTACCAATCCGCCAATGTACCTGAGTTAATTTTAGTTTCATTTGTGTTAGCTTAGAGTCAATGTAAGCCTTCTATCATTGTGAGACTTGAATAACACTTGTTTTACACTTGATTTAAAGAAAATTTGCTTATTGGGATTACTTTTTATAATATTGAAAACATACATATCTTCCTAGCTTCGGGCTTACTATGAAGCCCATAAGCTATGCGATTTCATCAGTTTTAATATAATTTGAACAAGTTGATGCTCGCCTACATAGCTTAAATAAGAAAAACAAAAATCTTCCTAATCCTAATTCAGATGGCCAGAAAAAACCTATCTAGGTATATTTTTATTTCATTAAGTTTGTCATAGAATATCTTAGGTGTTGAAAAATTAAAAAAAAAGGAAAAAATTTCATGATCTACACCTAAAATATATTACCCACGCTCTATTAGTAGACAGTAAAAATTACACCAAATTCGGGTAATTACTCATAAAGCGGCAACACTTTATTTCTGTATTCTCTCCAACTACATATTTCTGCCTATCCATAGTTGGAAAACTTAGTGTATTTCATAAATTTGCCTAGGCAGGCAATATAAATACAATGCAGTAGTTTTGATTTATCTGCATGAAACTATTAATTTGTATCTCTCTTCCTTAAAATTCCATACAAATTCGATTTTTAAGCACACTTTGTATACCTGCACTTTTAAGATGAATACTGACTAGGGATGCCAAACGGGAAATCCCGATCCCGGAAATCCCGGGATTTTCGGGATTTGGCAAATCCCGAATCCCGGGATTTGTAAGATTCAATCCCGGGATTTCTTTTTCGGGATTTCTTAGCAATTTTTATATAAAAAACTTAATAGATTAAAATTTTCGTTGATTTTATGGTATTTTTTTTATAATATTTAAAAGTCCCATACAATTTTATACGTGCAGTTTTAACAATTTAATGACTATTCGTGGCATATTTCTTATAAATTAACAACAAGTGCAAAATAAATTAAATACTTTCTCACGGTTATTTTCATCAAAGGTAACACAATATACAACTAAGAATTATTTTGAAAACGAAAATAAGCATATGAGCTTTGGAAGGAAAATAACATTTGGAAAATTCAATAAGTTTGACAAATTTATTGAGTCTTATTCTATATTATAAGGCCAATTATGAATAAAATTCCATGAAAAATTTTGCCCGGAAAATAATTTCAAACAGTAGCAAATAATAGGGAAAACAAAAAAAAAATATGGAAAAGGGAGACATTTCTTGCGGAAGTTTATTCATAATTGCAGTGTATAACTCTGTATATCGACTCCTCAACCCTTATCCACTTTTCGGTAACAATTGAGTACTATTGACAGCTCCTTACAATTGAAGTAGAAAATAAAAAGTCGGGTTGACGTAAAATCGAGAAATATTTACAGAATAATGCGTACTATTTTGTCTATAAAATTTGTCTAGTGTGAATGTATGTTTTCTTACATTGCAGTTCAAAATTATTTTCGTTAGACCGTTTAGGTCGTTTTTAACACAAACCTATGACCTATTTAAATTACATGGGTTTGATCAAAGGTTTGTGTCAAAAATGACCGACTGAATGACTTCGACTCAATTATAGTTTTATTCGAGTTGCAGAGTAGAAGGACAGCACACTAATAAACCATACTCCTCTTAGCGAACTTAGGACTACATATGTATCTGTTGAACTTGCAGAAAACAACTTATGTATGAATTAAAAATTTTTCAGTAGAACAAAAATACTGTTCAAGTGCTCAGGCAAACTTTTGGTGGCATATTCATAAAAAATATTTTAGGCTTATTAAGCGCTTATTTGACGTATTTCTTTGGGAAATTTGTCAAATAAACCTGTAATAAACCTAAATTTTTTTATGAATACGGCGGTTAATGTATGTGCATACAAAAATGTGATCATTAGACGTAATTTATAGAATTTGATTAGAATTGTGTATACATTTCTTTTAATTTTTCGACATGTTCAGCCTTATTATCGTTGTCATAGTAGTGACGAAATCGATTAAAAAAATAGGCAATGCCTGGTATATGTAACAACCGTAATGGCTACTTGTTGGTCAATCGCAATTAAAAAAACGTTAATAGATATATTTAAAAAAACAATAATGTTTTTGCAGCTTATTTGTATGAAAGTGCATCTAAAATTTTCGTAAATCAACTTAGCGATAGTGCTAAAAGTCCACAGATATGTACATTCGTTTTGATTTAGATTATAGAAAAATATTTATATTGAAAGCAAAAACAAGTTTTCATATTAAGTTATTGTTTTCAGTACAAATTCTCTAACATCAACTTAAAAATAGATGACAAAAATTCTTTCGATTTTTATTTCATACTAGTATTAAAATATTGTTAACTTTAAAGACAAATGTTTAATGATATATTATCAACATAAAAACTTTTAAAATGCACAAAATTTGTTATTAAAGTAATATTTATTAAAAAAAATTAGATCCCGAAATCTCGAAAATCCCGGAATCCCGAAAAATCCCGGGATCCCGAAAATCCCGCGATCCCGCATATCCCGGGACTTTCGGGATCGGGATTTATAAATCCCGAATCCCGGGATTTATATAAATCGATCCCGACTGGCATCCCTAATACTGACCAAATTTTTTTTGGAAATTTAAAATTATTTTCACGCAAAAAAATTAATTTTAGCAGCACTTTTTATACCGGCTCATTTCACATATTTGTTTTTAGCAATCTTAAAACTTTTCATATAAAATGTGTTGACCACTTTATCACATACACAAATATTCAAACATGTATCCAACTGAAACTCGTTTTCCAATAAGTTGTCATTCATTACTTCGGCTACCCAAGACGATCCACAATTGAATGACGAAGTTGGTTTCCTAAATGCGGTTTCTGATTCTATGAATCGCATAAATTGTGACCAGCGAGATTGAAAATGATAACGAAATGAAAAAATATAGTCAAGATGAAGAATTGAAGATGTAAACAATATTACGACACTTAGGCACAAATTCACAGTAATTATTTAGCTAATGCCAATATGTAGTTTAAGCAATAATATTTTATTCACAGCTTTTTGTTTAAACCGCCAAATGTCATTGTTAGACAACAGCTGTTTATACACATTTTACACATACGCTACCAAGCATATTCTTTGTGCTAAGCTGTAAAAAAAAAATTCGCAATAAATACCTATTACAGTATTGCAATTTTCCAGCACTGACAAATATTTTATTATAAAAAGGTCAAAAGCATACGCAGATACACACAAACATAAATATGTACATACATATATATGCATTCATAAGTTTGAAGTCTCAAGTTTCTTGTTTTTGAATTCATACAACTAAGCATTAAACAGATAGACGGCAGCAGACAGCCGACCACAATCTATCAAAAATAAAATGCATACTCTTAAATGATAACGGCAACTTTTAAATGATAACGGTAACAGCCGCACGATCGCTCTTGCATCTATCCTCAACTCAGGCTTATTTCTAGTTTCTTAAGTGACAATGAGCAGATTAGACTTGTGTCCAACAGCTCTTTTGAACTAAAATGAGCTGTTGGACACCAGTACGGTCAAAAGCTTCAATGTAAATTAAAAGGGTTTGAAACAACTTTTGATTCGAACGCTCTCGAACTAGTTCAAAAAGAGCTGTTAGACACAAGTCTAGAGCAGATGTAGTGCTGGTAATATAATAAAAAATGTGTAATAAATAATTTGATATAATAGCACAAATAAAATTCACATAGGATCCAGCTAAGTCCCCCAATAATCAATTTCAATGTATTTTTAATGAAAAATTATTTTACTTAATAAGTAAAATAATAATTTGGGATTATTAGTGCATTAATAAATGTTAAACTTAAATTGTAACAATTCCCAAAAATAAAACACTAATTAAAAATAAAATAAATTGATTTTTTCCTGTTTTTACGCGATACAAGTATACTTTGAATAAGCAATTTCATCAATCATTTACTCAAACAACGTTATAACTCAAAAAAACTAGTTTGCCAGAAAACGAGCTTAAGTATTTCAATTTACACACAACTTAATGGAAAAAGAACCAGATATTTGTATAAAATTTTTAACACAATATGAAGAACGATATGAGGATTAATTTCTTATATGTAATTAACTCAAAAATTCTATTTAATTTTTTTTTGGAGTTGTAGCGTTGTTTTAGTAAATGATCGCTATATATGTACATATTTGAAAGTGGCACAACTGGAAAAAGGCACATCAATCAGGTACCCGCGTTTCTACAACAAATATTACAACAGCAATAACCACATGTACTTTGTTGGTATATATTACCATCTTACTTTTCAAAACCGGGTAGCATCGTCATATTGTATGTTTATTATAAGAAATGTCAAACACCATACAAAACTGAATTTTCGTTAGGTGTTTATGGATACACAAATAAAAGCATGTTTTTAGGCTTATACCTACTCAATCCAAATTTGACATATGGCTTGGTATAATGACATTAGTCACCTGGTGTAGTGCTGCCACCTAATAAATGCGCCTTGAACTGGAATTCGTATTTCTATTACAATATCAGCTGCTTATAATAAAGCTGTCAACTGCTTTTGCAGTCCTGCTGTTGTGTAGCCGCGCTCCTCCATGTGTTTAAAGAAACATTATTCATCTGTTAAAACGCACATTTCTAGATTAACACACTAGTTTGTCATTGTAATTGGTTTTTATACCGCGTTAATAGTCTTTGGTTGGTTATGGCTTCCTAAAGTAAACAACATTGTTATTTTCCAATATAAATATTTATGCGCAGTATGTTTTGTTAATTGTTATTTTTTTTCTCTTCTTTTTCTGTGGTATTTGCTGATTGCTTATTTATCAGTACAATGTAGATGTACTCACCTGAAAATATGTATCTATGTATATATGTATGTATGTAAGTATGTATGTACAGGTGTATGGGTACGCACGATTATCTCGTAGACATACTTAATGCATGCAAAAGTGTGTACGTGCATGGAGTTATTAATTCAAATTAATGCGAAAGCGGTCTCAGAATTATTGGATCTAATGAGAAAATATCGTGTTTAGATCAATGGCCCATTAATAATGGGTGTATTCATAGTTGCTGGATGAAATAGGGTTCAATTCGTCAGATTTCGAGAGAAAAATTGTCAAAATCTTCAAAATAATTATCCGAAACAGTGATGTCAACTTTTTTTTTATAAATTTTATATAGAGTAAATATATTTTTAAAAAATTATTCATAACTTTTTCAAGCAGTTTTTGCATTTGACTATATAAAAATTTTGTATTTCTGTTCTTTCAGTTGACAAATTATGTACAATAATAACATGTTTAAAAAATATTTAATTCCAAAATTATTAATACAAAAATTTAGATTGATTGCCTTTCACTCCTTATTTTTATTGCATATTCTAGCTAAATCGGTCAAGTTCTTCTTCAATTTCAAAATTTGTTTATAGTTCTGAAAAATGGTGTCAATTTATAACTATTTAAAATTGACAAATTGATGGCGATAGTCGTCCAATCGTCAAAATGACGGCAAATCTGACAACCGTGGGTGCAAAAATACGATTTCGAATTTACATGTTATAAACATAAAAATGTGAAAACATTTTCTTGTGTTTACACGGTAATATTTAGCATAAACTTGCCAAAAGAAGAAATAAAATCGCCAAAAATTATGTCTTGTCATTTTTTCTCAGTCAAATGCAAAAAGCGTTAATTACTATAATTATCAAAATCAAATTGTTTTAATTTCGTGCACACGAGTTTTGGTAGAATTTATTTTTGAAACTACTTCTTCAACAAACTAATTTTCCTGAATTAGAAAAATTTTGAAGCTCTATTTTGTTAGTTATAAAAATCGCCAACAATGTAGCCAAATCAAACATTTAGACGCCAAACAAGTTAAATAATCGCCACTTTTGGCGCGAAATCGCCATATCTGACAACCCTGCTACCGACCTGCAAGCAGAATTTCTTAGTTGCCAGAAAACGAAAATTATTTACCAGTTAAGGTGAAGTTACATAACACGCGCTAGCGCGCGTGCGAACTGTAGGCATCTGTCAAAAAAGTTGAAATAGTGTTTTTGCATACGACAAGTTACATGGCAAACTCTTAGACGCGTTTGCTGCAGAAAGTTGGTTAACTTTCAACTTTTTAACGCGTTGTGTTGTTTTGACAACTAATCAGCCGACAACAAAAAAGAAAAAATTTAAACACATTAGAATCATGAAGGAAAATCTTAATAAAGAGTTTGAAAACTATATAGTATTGCACAAAAAAGGAATTGAAAATGTTCCAAGATCATTTTTCAATGTAAAAATAAATAAAAAATCTGAAAGAAAATGCGTTTGTAACGCGTCTTGTGTAACTTGCCATTTTTCATGCGGTAAAGCTTTCAAGCGCACGATATTCGTCGACGAACAAACGAGTGTTATGCATTTCTACCTTTAATCTCGATAAGATAGGCTTTTGTAACTGTCATAGCAGGTCAAGTTCAGTTATTATCCATAATTACAATATTTTGAGGAATATTTAAAGTTTTGGATTTACATATCTACTTAAAAAAATATTAAGATATAGACTTATTTTATAATATATTCCACAAATTGATGTGAATGATGCTATGTTTATTACAACCTAAAAATCAAAATACCTTAAGGTATTAGTGGGACCTGCGGGAATATAAAACTCTTTTCAAATTCTTAAACTGCCAAAAGCTGATATTGCTTAATCAATAAAGCAAAAAATAGGCTATCTTAATTTGGGAACAACAAATTTTTTATTAACCAGCTTTAAAGCAAATATTTCGAATCTATTAGTTTTTCGCTAACGATTATTATTTTATTCGTTAGGGTAGTATATTTTTTCAAGACTAGTGGTCTTTTTATTTGCCATTTCAAATTGTTTTTGGACTATCCTCGTAATTGCTAATTTATGGTAAAACCCATAACAACAATATAAAAAAACAGCTGGCATGAGAATGTCGGTGGTTATATTTAGTGGCCACTAGGGGAATTACATAATTATTAGTTGCTATATAAGGAAACAACAGTGTTACCAAATGCACGAAATGATCAAATAAGTGTGTAATTTCTGCCAAAAGTTATAAATATGAATTAATTATACAATTTATCAGATTTTTTCGATTTTCTTAGAAATATATATGTGACAGCGCATAGAGAAAGGGACCTAAGGGTAAAAAAATCAGTTTTCACTTTTTTTTGATGTGGACAACATCTGAGCATCGAATGAGACCGATCCCATGCCCCAAAAGTGTTCCCTCCCAGAGATATGCGCGTTTTATGAAATTGAAGTCGACGATTCTAAGGTTATGTGAAAAAATTTTCGTACTAACAAAGTGATATTCACGATTTAAAAGAATTATAAATGAGTATTTATTATAATTCACAATTAATAATTTCAGAAAATAAACCTGGATTCGAAAAAACGCGAGCAAAATTGATATCAAACTCATGGAAACAGCGCGCTAGGTAGAAAACAGTAAAAACCAACTACACAAAACAAGAGGTAGGGACGACCTACGCGCGTTTTCAAGGTTGATCAACACGTTCCTGATGTCATGAGATGTGTCGCTTTCAAATGAGACCAATACCAACACGCTCAGTGATGGTACACCAAAGATACACGTATTTAAATCTTTAATTTAAAATGGCTCTCCTAAACAAAACCGGTTTTTACCCTTAGGTCCCTTTCTATTTTGCGCGTCACATATGTAAATAATTATATGTATTTTGTTGTATTACCCTGTTCCACAGCTTTCAAATGTTTTAATAAGTTTGAAATTAATTGATCCTAGTAAATGTATGGCAAGTATTTTAAATGTGCTTAACGCTAAAATTAATCCTTCGGAATTCTTTTAAACGGGATTTTTATGAAAATCTCTTTTCGGAATTTAGCAATGTAAAATATGGAATTTATTGCGCTATAAATTTTAAAAATATACATGTATACACATACATATATATATGTATATATATATATATATGTATATATATCTGTGTCAATATGCAATAATTGCTTAAGTCGACCTAAGAAAATTTAGCTGTATTATTTGGAAGTTGCAGTGATTGCAATGCTGCATTTGCAAAGAAAGAATTACAAGAACGTAGAACAACGCTTTACAGCCCTTAAATATCTTAGCAATAGCGCCAAAACTTCCGAAAAAGATTGATTTGTTTAAGTCGACTTAAGCGATTATTACATATTGACACAGGTATTTTTATAACAAAAAATGTTTACTATATTAATATGCCATCTGGCAACCTTTTGTTGTTCACTCACGTGATGTTGTTTATAATTGTTATGTAAACATAGCAGAGATGGAAAATCTAATAATATTTTATTACAGTACCATTGAATTAATGAATATATGATATTACAAACGTAAAACGTACTATTTTTCCAACTTGAACTACTTGTTTGGGCGTATGTCAAACGGTAGAAAAGTACTATGGTAAAAATATATTTGCCTGTGGGGAAAATTTTTAATTTTTCTGCTGTGCCAAATGATATCTTTTTTGACAATGTAAATTTTTGACAAATTCGCTTTAGCATAGAGAGAAGCTGATGATAAAATTGCAAAAAAAAATAAATGATGCAAAATTGTTCGCAAATTAAAATAAACAATGCGTCTCTTACAGTCTAACTACTTTTAAGAGACGTAAATATCTATGTATTGGGTGACGGCTCGAAGCGAAGGTGGTTGTTTTACCTTTTATGATACCATGCTTCGTATTTGCTGCTTGTCAAAAATTTATCTGCTGTGTCAAAAATTCTACTAGCCCCTAGTGCTAGTGAAATTTTATTCACTTTAGAAGTGTCAAAAATTTACTTACACTAGTACTTTGCTACTGTTTGGCACGGGCCCTTTATAGAGAAAAATCTTAAAATTTGTTTTAACACGGAAAAAATAATTCTTTTTTCGTTGAGTACATTCAACAGATAACGTTACATACTCATAAAGGGTGGTTTTTTTAGAGGTATAGAACTTCGAATTGAAATAAAAAACAAGAAAATCGTTTTAATGTCCATCAATTTGGCTTTATTGGAAGGATAATTTTATGCCATTAATGTTTAAATATGATTTCGGGCATGTGGCCGCCGCGGCTGGCTCGAATAAAGCCAATTCTACAGGTCCAATTTTCAACAACTTTTTCGAGCATATGGGGCCGTATGTTGGCAATAACGCCACGAATGTTGGCTTCCAAGTCCCCTAACGTTTATGGTTTGTTGGCGTAGACGAGCGACTTCACATATCCCCAAAGAAAATAATCCAATGGTGTCAAATCACACGATCTTGGTGGCCAATTGACAGGTCCATTCCGCGAAATTATGCGCTCATCGAATGTTTCCTTCAATAAATCGATTGTGACGTGCGCTGTGTGGCATGTAGCGCCGTCTTGTTGGAACCACAACTCATCCACATTCAAAATCTTCAAAATCTTCCATAAAGTTGATGGACAAAGCTGCAATTGCTGTGCACGGTGGCGAATTGATTCATTCTGGTCCTCTTCAACACTTTGCTCTACAGCGGCAATTGTTTCTTCGGTGCGCACTGTTCGACGTCTCTGCGGATGCGTATTATCACATAGAGTAAACGTAGTGCGAAAACGATCCATGGTTAACCGAATTAATTGCTCTGATGGACGATTATGTCGACCATAAAATGGACGGAGCTTGCGTTAAACTTCGCGAACTGAACCATTATTTTCGAAATAAATTTGCACGATTTGCAAGCGTTGTTCTTTTGTCAACCTGTTCATGATGAAATGGCAAACCAAACTAAATATTAATCACTTGACAGCTGACAAAATGGCCGCCAGTTAAAAAAGTGATGCCAACTTAAAGTTCTATACCTCAATAAAAAACACCCATTATATGTAGGTATATTTCTTCATGTATACTTCAAATTAAAATGACATCAAGAGTCAAAGGCTGATTCGATCAAAATAAAATTGTTGCCATTACAGTCATTCTTTAATCCGATTAAAAAAGCCTTATTCGAAAAGTAAAGTACTTAAACGCGATAAGTAAGAAGTTTCATTTTTACTACATATTTTTAAAGCTGTATTTCCAAGCTTTAACTTTACTATTTTGAAATCTTTGTTTCCCATGCCTGTACTTTAGTGAAAAATTAATGTTGACACCCAATATTTGGTAGAGCTTAGTTAACTTTTTTTTTCTCTTGTGCAGGCTGGTGCAAACACACCTCTCTGCTCTCAATGTTTTTTTTATTATTTACAAAAAACTTTTATCAGAGTTGCCGCCTTGGAAAAAATTGTAGTTTCGTTACATTTCTTTCTTTTCTTAACGAAAAAAACTTTTATATAAAAAATTTATTCTTTTTTGAACCTCACGTACAAAAATAAGTTAATTTGTAAGTAGTGTCTTAAATATTTTCTATTTACTTCTTTGGGAAATTGGTAAGAGGGCATGTCTAAGAACGGCTTGAAAATTATATTTCACAAGATCACAATATATTTGGGACTTATTTGATATTCTTTAGCTGTTTATTCATAGACACTTGTTTCATCTTTTGCCATGAAAGTTATTTCATTAGCAAATAAATTAAAATAATTTAGACTAATTTCATTTCGTTTCGCTTCATTGCTTTTTGTCTTGAGTTCTTCGTTTGTTCCAGAAATTTTTTTGTTGGGAATGTAGCCAGAAATTCATTTGAATTGAATTATTCTTAACTAGTGTAGTTGAAACTGGAAAAGAGACTAGCGAAAGAACATTTTCATTGCTTCTCTAGTATCACCAAGCACACACCTCAATTTTAGTTCTGAAATTTTAAAAATTTTGTGCTGATATTGCTTTTATGTTCACTCACGAAATATTTTCTCAGTAATTATTGTAATTTCTTTATAAATATTTACAATATTTACAAATTTTAAGGTCGAAGAAATTACCTAACATATGTAATTTCTTTATATTATTTTTCTGACATTTTTCGGATTTCAAATACATCTGTATACGATATACACTTTTGGTATATATATGATCATATATTTGTTTTTGGTTGCAAAAGTGAACTTAAATAAGAAATATGATTTCGTTAAAACTTTTATTTTATTGCAATGCTTGAACCTTGCCATTACGTACGAAATAAAATGCCATTTAAATGGCCGCTTTCAGATTGGTTACAGCAGTCGATCCTTTTGTGGAAGTTTTCGACCACTTTTTTTTCGCACATTTCGGCCGGTATCACGGTGATAACATCACGAATGTTGGTTTTCAACGTTGGGGTCTTATCAGTGTAGAAAAGCCAATGACTTCAAATCGCATGACCTTGGTGATCAAAACGTCGCTAAGACGTGGAATTGCGGGTTCTGGAAACTTCAAATGCATTAAAGCCAAAATCGGCAATTCTTGCGGTGCTCGGGGCATCAAATTGTTGAAACCACATGTCGTCCAGCTTGTAATCTTCAATTGTAGGTCCAAAAAAATACGGGCATGGCTTTCTGAATTGACGGTATAGGTTCTTCGGATTATCCGCCGCACTTTAAGAAACATAAGCGATGTTTTCGGCAGTGCACACATTACGATGATGCTCGGGCCTGGCCACATCTGTAACGCTTCCACTCTTTTATAATTTCTTCATAATCTTGCCAATTCCTTGCACAGTAGGCCGACCATAATCACCTTATAAAGCTCGAAAAGTTTTTAGTAAATGTTAAGTATTTTTACGCCATATTCGGTTGCTAAGCGATCCATATTCGTAAATGGCCAGGTTAAGTTAGATCAGCAGGCCGCTGGCAAAAATGAAAAATCTAGCGAGCCAGCTCACTTGAGTCCAATACGATTATACCTTTGCGCTACCTGTAAGCTGAAAGATGTAGAAGAAAGTGCGGATAGGGAATAAAGGGGAAGATATCGATGAAAAGTTTCTTTAGGATAAGTGATAATAAAAGAAAAGAGAAGAGAGTCAAGAAAGGCTCTTGTGTATACAGATGCCATAGAAGAGGGTTAGGTTTCTGAGTCCTACTTTCGATAGCTTGGACAGGCTATTGAAGGATATTCTGCCAAGGACGCGCAGACGGAGATCCTCCAAAGAGGGGCAGAAGCAGAGGAGATGCGAAATACTTTCCTGCTCTTCTTCATCATTGTAACTGTAGCAGTAATCATTGTACGAGAGACCCATACGTTTAGCATGGGTTTCAAAAGTGCAGTGGCCGGTTAGTGTGGCCAAGAGACTCCTCAAGTGCTTCCTGGTGAAGCTAATGAGGTTTTTGGTTCTGTTGATATTTAGGCGAGTCCAAAGGGCTCTCGATATAACGCAGATAGGCTCATTGCGCCATCTGTCTTGAATTGAGAAAGGCAGCATCGATTCTCAAAATTTTTAGCATCTAATCACATGAACTAAAACCAAGAATGGACAAGCCTAAATAAAAACCGTTAAGGCTCAGTTAGATGACTGTATTTTTTTTAATAAACATACACAACCCTCGAAGCGATTAGCTTATCTGTGGAAAACACTGAGTCTTTGGCGGGAATCGAACCCACGGACTGAGAGGGTAGCATCGCTAGTACTCACCCAAATTTAATGATAGAATGTAACTGTAACGGTAGTAAACAGCTGATCAATATTGGTATGTAAAAAGTAATGTACAACTTCTTACATTCTGGTTAAATCTCGATAATCATTTTCTTTACGTTTTACATAACAATATCGAGCAGCTGTTTCCTAACGTTGCAATTAAATTCCATTACAGTTGGCTAACTGAGCCTTTCGAACTGATACGAAGTTGCACTACTTACGGAAGAAAGTCTCGTTTTTCTACACATTTGCTTACATACATATGTACATATGTATACATACATCATCATTTTAGCTGGTTTTAATTTTGTGGCAACACTGATTTTATACTCCCATACTTTCTACTTACGTATCCGCTCTCTAGATGTGAGTATTTAAACAGGTGAAGTGTAAATGCTGTTGACGTTGTTTTCAAAATGTATCATAAAAAAATATGTTATAATTTTTGCACTCTGTTTAATTTGTATTTTTGTTTTGTGCACAAATTGTCTCCACAGAAAAATAAAATACCCATATGATTATGGGAAACAGTAGACAGTCAGTAACCAGTCTATAAGTCAGTCAGTCGCTAAGTCGGTTGCTCTCAAATGCAGTCACTAACACGCTACTTTTGCATTTGTTCTAACGAATCTTTGTTTCGAGCGTCGAAAAGTCAGCAACGTAAACGTAAGAAACCAGACCTGAGTACACTTATTTTTTTTTTTATTATTATTTATGCATGAGATCGAGTTAATAAAATGTCTGTTCCGCTCTCAATGGAGCGCGCAATTCTTAATAAAAATAAGTGAATACTGAGATTTGTATAATTTTATGTCTTAGCATTGTTGTTGCTTGTTACATTCGGTTGCTTTATTTTTCTTGACGCCTTTAGAGCTAAACGAGACCTTTAACGTTAAACACGGTTTTGTCCCACTTGTTGTTACCAAAAACAAAAGCAAAAAAAAAATAAAAAATAAACGAAATCCTATTAATAATCTAATAAAATTTATCAAATAATAAACAGTCGCAGATGATTTGAATAAAATAAAAAAAAAATTAAAAATACGCACATGTACGCTTATGCATAATAATACCAAAAAAAAAGCCACTCTTAAATAAAAAAAAATTATAAAATATTTATTTCACGCCTCAAATTAAGTGATTTAACATAATCGGACGGTCTGCCAGCAAATTTTTTTTCTGAACTCCGGCTATAAAAAATGTGTCGCTGTTGTCAAAAGTGAGTAAAAAAATAAACAATTGTTTTTTTTTTCTTAATTTATGCATATACAATTTATATGTAAGTATCTAATTATTTGTTTTTTTTATTATTACGTTCTTCAGTTGCTGGGAAGATTTCTATTGGAATTGTTTTGAAGAAAGATTTTGTTATGATGAATCCATTGGTAAGTTAATCTTTTATATTTTAATGTTATAAATTAGATACATATGCACATGTAAATAGATACATACATATATATGTAGATATATGTATACATATGTATGTATGTTTACATATATATGTATGTTTACATATGTATGTATGTATATCGATGTGTGTAAATAATGCACACAGCAGTTTGGAATATTTAATTTTATTTGTAGTCAACTTTAAGCGCAACAGGCGAAATATGTAGGTACCTAATTCAAACACACATAACAGAAATAACAATTGAGTGGTTGGTAACCAAAGTGGTACAAGTGCCACAACTTACAGAATATCTATGCAGCTATCAACACTTAATACTAACATATATCACTCTGCAAAAATTAACACCTGGAGTCTAATCGTCGCTTTCGATAACTATTTGATTCTATCACGTTTCTTCTGTTCGCTATCCAACTCATGCTATAAGCTCAAACTGAAAAAAACGTGATAGAATCAGCTCGTTATCGAAAGCGACGATTAGACCCCTGTAGGTTAGGTTAGGTAACGGTGGCAGTCTGAATCCTGGACTCACTTAGACCGTTTTGCTCCATTGTGATACCACGGAGACTCCAACCAACCAGAGCTAAATATAAAGCTACTAATACCTGCAACGTAGCGACGTCAGAAAGTTCCCTGGGATCTAATCGTGGCTTTCGATAACGAGCTGATTCGATCACGTTTTGTCAGTTTGAGATTATGGCATTCGATATCGCACCATATTATTACATTGTTGGATAGCGAATGGCATAATATCAAGCTAAAATACGAGATCGAATCAGCACGTTATCGAAAGAGACGATTAGGCCACTGAACTCAAGAGCGCCCATTGTGGCCATTCTCTTTCAGTAGTAGTAGTAATAACTTCAAAAAACTACTTTCTAATTAGCACACGTTTCACTACTAACTGGAACTTAAATGGCACACAAAAACTTTTAAACCTAATTATATACTCAGAATATTCTTATTTGCACTTATACTCAATCTCTCAATTACGAATTTGGCGTATAACAGCCAAACCGAAATCAGCGAGTCGAGCGTTTTCTAGAGTTGCGCCGTCGGAACGCCCTAGTTCCATGGAGGGATTCCCTAATTTGGAACGGGGGTGAGTTTTTAATGGTTAATTTTTTATCATTCCTCATTCCGTAGATTCACTTATTTCTGCTCATGTTTTTGTATATACGAGTACAATGATTATTATAATTTTTTTTTTAAATATTTTGCGAGAGACATTCTCTCGTTCCTTGTTCATTCACTGTTCAAAGTAAAAAACCGGAACGATGAACGAGAGGAACGACCTAGTTCCTTAAGTCTTTTAGATCGGTCGGAACGATTCCATAAAAGAAACGATGTTGCCCAACTCTAGCGTTTTCTATCTGTCAAAAATTTGCAAACTCATACAAAATATATAAAGCAAACCCAAATTGCCCGGCATCAACGCTTTATGAATAGAAAATCTGATTTTAACAGCGTCTAAAGTAGTGAAATTGGTTGCTAAAAAAAACTGTTGTTGCTGTTTTTGTTAAAAAGTAATGTAATTGTACCTATTTTTAAATGAATTTAACGATTTTATCTCCAATTTTTATTTCTACTGTTTATGACGCAACATTGACGCTCTCATTTAAGTGTGTCATTTCAACGTTAAAGCTAGACGCTGGAAAATGCTACGCTTGACACGCTAATTTAGGTTGGTCTATAAGTTTTCTTAATTTAAAGATGTCTACATATTTATTTATAGTACATCAGTGTTGCCGCAGTTGTGAAATAAATCATTTTGTGGTAAACCTTCAAACTAATTTAAGACAAAACCGTATTACTTCTGCTGGGGATTGGTTGGTTGGTTTACGTGCCTACCACGCGAACATTCAAGTAGGATCTAGATCATTCCTTTTTAAGAGACAACCACACTCGTCGGTGTCAACATATGTATATGGAACAGTGTCCTGTACTCGGATACGGTAATTTATAGTAGATCCAACACCGTTGCACTAAGAAGTCTGATAAGTTTACCTAAACTAATCTCTGTAAGTCTGAAAGGTCGTCTAGTACAGGCCTAGACTAAAGACTTATGTCTCGCAAATAAAGTGCACAGCTGAGTCAGAACTCATTGTAGGACAGGGGTATTCTGCTAGCATGCCTGCCGATTGACCAGTGCTCCGTCACGACTGCGATGAGCCTTGAAATGTGCCTAAGGTTTCTACTTATTAATTGTATTGAGTACCTATCATTGCAGCAAGGGCACATTTCCTCAGCAACTTTGCACGCACCATCTGTATTCAGCCTTATGGAGATAAAGATTGAAGATGCAGTTTTTAATAGTACCAAACGGTCTGGCTACCGGCTCGGCACTTAAAGCGTTCATAGAAAAGTCAGCTCTACCCAGCTCGTCCCCCTGTTCGTTAAATGGAAAGTTACTTTGTGAACCTAGATGATTATGAATTCAGCCTGATCAGCCAAACTAGAAAGCATATTCTTACACTGGCCAACTACAATAGAGTGAGTGGTATAAAGATCTTAGGGAAGGTAGCCTGGCTGCTACCGAATTCGCCCCGTACCTTCCTGTTCATCTGCACTCTGCCCTCTTCCCGTACAACCACAATTTTAGCTTGAAATATGCTGGCTTAGTTAGGGAGGTGGAAGAAACATTCTATCCCAAGATTACCTAAGAAGACTTCAGAGCCGATTGATGGATCAAGAATGGTCAGCGGTTCCATTCTTGATCCATCACTGTATGCTCTAACGTCGTATTTTCTTATTATTTTGCCTCCTTTCTATTCCCGCCTGTATACAATTAGGACTTTAAGTTCTTTATCAAAGTCCAGATGAGGCATCATGTAATCAGATGATTTTCCAAATTAAAGGGGGTAATTGATCGAAGATTCTGGCATGATCATGAGATCTTAATCTACATTACCACCCAGATAATGCTAAGCTTGACGAAATACTTGCGGATACCGCCAAGGCGTGAAGGTCGATCTGAATAAGGTTTAGTAAAGCGTTAAAAGCCTCTGAAGGAATAATACATAAACATTCTGTAATCGCGAAGCAAGCGGATCTCCGTATTCTGTCAAGTTGATTCTTGCTTGTGGCAGACCACCATACTTCAGAGCCGTAAGTGAGTATTGGATGTACAGTAGATGTATAGATCTATTTAAGCATTTTAGGCCTTCGGCAACCTAAGGATACCTTAAGAAAAAGGGGGGGGGGCACGGTGTGATTTTATAGTGCGCTACACATAGTAGTTCAGTTGAATATCAACGGCATTTAGACGTATATTTTGATAGTTTGAATTCAGGCACAATTAGTATACCGTCAGATTCCTTTTCAGCACGAGTTCCCCAAAGATGACTCACTTATATTGATAAAACTCTCGTATGCATTGCGAGGTAATTGTGGCACCTTCATATGTCGCAATGGAATCATACCAAGATAACAATATATATTCTCTTGTTGGTGAAAATTCCGTGCTTCTGTGCAGATCCTGCGGCATAATGTTGCTACGAAGTACTTTATTTTATGAATGCTGAGAGCCAGCAAATTTAATTTTAAAGAGTTCAGAATATATCATGGCCTAATGGTTCTACACAGCTTAAGCTTTTGAAACCAGTTATTCTGGTATAACTCTAAAGACTCTAAAGAGAATAGGTGGAAGATCTGGTCCAAATACCGGCAGGGAGTATACCTGCATAAAAATGCGTTCTTTGGAGTAGTCGTCTGCTTGATATGTTCCAAACTCTAAGATCTGAGGTCTCACGAAGTCATCTAATCCTAGACCTGACATCTTCTTGAAAATTGTGTTTTTGAGCAAATTTTTTTTCATAAACTCATACTTGCTCACTCTATAATAGTGGAGCTAGTTAAGGATCCCTTTATACTAGGCTTCCACTCTTAACCGTATTAAAGTCAATCATTATTCTGAGGATTCCTCCAGATACCTTTTAGAAATATAATTTTTCGGTACAGCGCCGAATTGATTCTCCTTTACTTTTAGCAACACTTGCGCTAGTTTCTGTTGAATGACTTCTTGTAGGATAGTGAAAGAAAGTATGTATATTCATTCCCTATGAAAATTTAAATTCTCCGCACACAAATGATAAATTTTAATTTCTGTTTCAACATTATCTTTCATTTAATGCTGCAATATTGAATTATGGTTTACCATTTTTTAAATTGTGAAGTTAAATCGGTTGCTAATAGTTTTGCAATATTTAAAAATATAATATTTCTCATGAGTTTGTCGCAATTCTTTGCCAATGACACAGTATTTTAAAGTCTCTGTATAATAAAATATATATTATAATATTGTACAATGAAGTAATTTATTGAAATAATGTTCGAATTAATATTCATGTCATGAGTAATGAAATGAAAATGAATGTGTAACATGTGTGTGTATAAACTTTTTATTAAAGAATTCCCCGTGAGCTTGAAATTGAAACATTGTACTTTAATTACGCGATCATTGGAATCGATTAAATTTTATACTGATTCAATAAAACGTTAAACAAGTTTGCGTATAATTTATATTCCCTTTTAAATAACTCAATTGCTTGTTTTTCTATCACGAAAAACATTTATATGTGATTTATTATATCCGAAAAATTGCTTAAGAAATATTTTTGGCTTCCTAGCTCTTGCGAGCTGAGTCGCTTTCTCGTCAAGTTAAGACTTTGAAATGCTTAGTCGCGGTCCAGACTTGCAATTTTTATTGCAGCAATTCTTGAATATGTGGGAGGGTGTTGAAATAGAAATGTATAAATTTTTTATTCCTCTCTCTCTCTCTCTCCCTCTTTCACTTTCAATAATAAATAAAAAGGTGCTGCAACAAAAATTGCATATAAATTTTATTATATTATAAAATCACTTACGAATATAGAAATAAAAAGCTAAGAAAAACTTTGAATTATATTAGAAGTTTGAAGCCCATGCATCAACATTTACTTGCTATGTTTTTTATCCTGACTACATTGCTTCAATGAGAAAGTAAGTTGAATTAATAAGATACGATACGTGTCTTAATTCATCACGAATGAAAATATGGCCACAAGGCCATTTCAGAACCATATGAAGGTTTAAAAATTAGCACAACTTCATCAGGAGCAGTGAATGAGGCACGACAACGTACGGCTTTCTCGTTATTCTTCATTTCTTCTCTCTTTAGTCACGTGCATTACATAGTCTTGTTTTTTTTCTCACCAACCTTTCGATCAATAATTAACTCAAGCCAACCTATCTTTATCAGTCGGTCAAAAAGACAGCATCATGAGGCAAACTTGTAGAAGGAAGAATGTTATTATTCAGAACCTTGAAGGTCAGATTATCTCTGCAACTAGATATAAAAAGAAGGACACTACTTTTATATTAGTACAATTAGGTGTTTTTTTCTAAAAATATTGACAATAGCCTCTTACATCTCTGATGTCAATATTTTAAGCACCCATGGAATGATTAAATAATATGGAATAGGCTCGCTTATTCACACGAGTTTGTGTTACGCACTTCCAAAGGGTGATGTTGACTGAAGTTGTTAGCACGTTGACTACAAAACCGAAGATCCTGCGTTCGAGCCAGGTATCCAACACCACGCATTTTTCTGATGTGCATTAGTATCCTTTTATATCAGTTGTTGTAAGAAAGTATAAAGGCATAGACACTGGTCACTGCACTACTCCTGCTTCAGCGGATACTAATACTAATGTAACATCACAGCGCCCTCTTTCGTCGGTATTGTGTAGCAGAATCTTCGTCCTAAACGCAGCTTTGAAAATTTAATACGCCTTATTGACACCAGAGGCGCTGCAACTCTTCATTATTAAAAACGTGCAAAAAGCAGTGTTGTAAAAGAATAAAGCTTTAACCTATCTCTTCGTTCACCATTTCGTCGGTTGGTTTCTGGTTTGCGGCACAGTATATTCAAAATACGTTATGTCTGCAGCAAACCAGAAACCAACCGACGATTTGAATTCTCTATCGCTATCCCTTTCCTAAAGAAGGTAACACCTAGTAATATTAGGCATTCATTGCCTAAGTGTTACTTCTCTTAAAAAAAAATTACTCACTACGTATTGATTGCATATACGACATGAAATGTTGGGTCATCAATAGCGTATGTCTCTTGTCGGGATAACTAAGCTAAAGCTGTGTCACGGGACACGGAAATTTACTTGGTAATGATACCACACATAGACTGGCTAAAGCTAGAACTTGAGAATTCTTCAGAGTCACGCAGATTACGTAGTAAAAGGACTTGGTTGTTCAGTTTCTAGCATAATTTTGCCACGGAACGATGGCAGGTGGTCTACCAGATCCAAAGAGATCAGATCCAAGAGATTAGTTGGATATACTGGTGATGGTATTAATAGAGTGTACCGTTTACAAGTTATTGAGGTGAATAAATGGAGGGAAGTGCGGAAAACCTTCTTTGAGACTGTTCCACTCTCACGATCACTCAGTATCTGAAAAACTTTTAATCCTGCCGGAATAGAACATCAAATCCGTAAACTGGGAGAACTCCGTAATTCGAAGCGAAAGCAAATTATAATATTAATAATATAAAAATGTCAAAGCATTTTATTTCGTTTCGAAATACAGAGTGGACACCCTGTGCCTCATTTCTGTAACGAATGTGAGAAGGTTTTGAGTCGAAAATTGTTTAATCATTCTGTGAAAGACAAGATGATTTAGAAAACAAACTTTATTTCTTACCTCAGTTCTATTTGAATAGCCCTGTAAAAAATAGGACAACCAATATAATTATTTTATTTTTCTCGATGCAAAAGCTTCTCACAAATTACTGAAGCGAGGTGCTTGTTTATAGAAATCTCAGGTCGACTAAGCAGAGAACAAATGGGATGATATGGAATGGCTTTACCTTTAATTCTCTGCAGACCAGGTATTGCAAAAAGGCCAAATTATTGTTGATTGAAGTAGTCAGTGCATTGACTACAATGAAAATTACGCTCTTTCAGATCACAACCTCGATCCGTGGCCAGGGGAGTTATTATGTAATCCGAATCGAACGGAAATATGTTCGAATTGCAATTTTAATAACATACAAATTCGAACAGTTTTCGTTTCGAATCGAATTACATAATAACCCCCCAGACTCAGTTATACGCATTAAAAGAGCCTTATAAGACATATATTCTACATTTGGCTTGTTAAATTCCCCACTGTCGTTTGGTATCTTTAAAACATTGCTTCTGTAAAAATCAGATGACTTTCCAGTTGAAAAAAATGTCAAATAAAACGTATTCTATTTGCAATCATCTGGCATCATCGATGCCAGATCATATTAAGAGAAAAGGTGTTGCCATAAGTCTATGCCGCGAGAAAACAGGCACCGGCGGCTTACGAGTACTATTGGCGTTAGTATTAGCCGCCTGAAGCTATTATATTACTCGTAATATAAAAATATGTGAATGTGTTTTTAAACTATTTATTAATAATTATATAAATAATGTATCATATTATATAAAAAATTTAACATATTTGAATTAACAGAAAAAAATATAAAAAAATTACCTGACTCGTGTATGTATTTATGTGGCGCAATCACAATTTTTTATATTGTCAGCTAGAATTGTGCATAATAGTTCATTTTACTGATAAACTAGTTAGTCCATTTCGTTCATAGTTCATCGTTTTTTATATACTTTAAATATTGATTGAACGAAAGATCAGTTTTGTTTTCTTTTTGTTATCGCTCTTGTTCATAAGAGAATATGATTTTCAAATACCTGTCGAATGATACTGATTTCGATATACATAGTTCGCCGACTTTTTATTTATTTCGTATTCAAAAAATAGCGTCTATTGGCCGCCATATTGAATTTTGACTACTGTAATATCTCGGAATTAAAGGAAATCGATTTGATCGAAGTAAGAATTGTCAAAATCGGCCCATGCGTTCGGTTTATATAATTTTGCAAAGGAACACGTATACATACATACATAGGGTGATAAACACAATACCCTTCTTCGCGCCGCGCAGTCGGTTAAAAACATAGCCTTTAGTGTCTATGCTAATGTATATCACAGCGCGTTACTTCCTGGACTTTTATAAGAAATTAATCGTCGCGAAGTTAAATAGCCAATAAAATGTCTACATACCTCAAAGTAATTCTTCTACGAAGCACCAGAGGCACTACTATAAATATGAACAAAGTGCACAATAGCAGAGTTGTAATAGGAATTAAGCTTAATAACTTATGTTCTCTCTCTAAAGCTTAAATTAGACGTGACATAGCCATAACGCCATAGCCATAACCAAACAAAAATTCAATTGGTTTCTATGGTGAGAGTTATGGCGAGTCTCTCTCACTCTCTCTCTCTCACCATAGAAATCAATTGAATTTTGGTTTGGTTATGGCTATGGCGTTATGGCTATGTCACGTCTAATTCAAGCTTAACCCTAACCAAAGACTATAAATATATAAAGATGTTCCACGTAGAACATTAAATGAAAACTAAAATTTTTTGTGTTTATAGATGCTGTGGGGGAAGTAACAAGGGAAAAATAAATTGTTTGTTATTTGAACGAAACCACAAAGAGAGCACAAAATTTTTGAGCATTCACACTTATATAAATATGTATGTAGTAATGTTGTATGGCATACAATGTATGCACACACATAATTGAAGCTTATAGAGAAATTTAGTTGTGTGTGTGTTATATTTCTTGTTTAAAGCGCAGTAGGAGCAAAAATATGAAATAACTAAAAGAAGTTTCTTGTTTTGATACATTCATGTGCAAATAAATCATGAAAATCAAATGCGACCGATTGTGTTATTGTAGGGTAAAAATACGTGTTTTATTGTTGTAAAATTAAAAATAAGTTGATTCGCACCGAACTATAATTATTTTATTTAGAAATTTCAATTATATGTACATATGTATGTATATCAATTATATATTTCAATTACAGTGGAATCTCTCTTGAGCGGACACTGAAGGGACCATTGAAGGGAACTGTCCGGTCAAGAGAAAACTAAACATTTAAATGGAGCGCTGCTGGGACCTGTCAAAAGTGTCCGTCTACAGGGGGTGTCCGCCTATAGGAAGTGTCCGTTAAGGGAGATTCCACTGTATTATCTGTTTCTTTATCATAATTTTTAGCGTGAACAAACATTTCTGAAGGATATGACAAAACTTGTGCTGGTTTAATTATATCCACACGACATTTAGCGCAAGTAATTCGTTGAGCTACATATATAACCAACAAAATATCGGCTTGATGTTAACTCTATTGGAACATTATTAGAGTTAAAACAATCTGCATCTTCATTAAAATAATCTTCATTTTCATCGAATATGTTTGTTACATTAACGTCAGGTGTGCGACTACTTTCTGCTGTACTTCGACTTCTTTGAGTATCTTCTAAAATTGTTTGGAACTCAATAGGTAAAAATATCGCATCGTCGTTTGCACAATTTGAAGAGGTACTAAATTGCGTTATTTTAAGAGATAGCAGTTTAGCTACTGCGACATTTAATTCATAGACCGAAGGATTTTTGCAGTGTCCGCAAACAATTCACGATAACGATAAAATAGCTCTCGTAGTTTGAATTAGGCCATCAATTGAAAATATTTTATTTCCTGCGTATTCAACCTGTTTCATATAGGTAATTAGCTCTTCGAGTAATTACCAAGTTGTGCTTTTCGGCTTCAGGCCACGCTTCAGGGGCTTTGCATCGTTAAAATACATGCTGTTTAAGCAATCAAAATAGCTATCGAGTTTTTTTTTTATAAAAGAGCACGTAGAAGTGGCTATTGTTGCGGAACTTCGTGTAAACTGGCGATTTTCATTTACAGATTGGATTGCAGCAGCAACTGAATTGCTTAAAGTTTGGACAGCTAGGCCAACACGCATCTTCTGAAAATTATTTGGGTTTATGTGCACCGTTGTTAATTTTGTCATTTTGGTTACTTTTCCATACTCCAACTCGAATATTTCTCTAACAACGTCGAATCGCGCTACGCCATGCAGTGTTTTAAAATCGGCTTTGGTGAAAGCATTTGTTATGGATTTGAAAATATGGAGTACGTCGTACATCAGGTAAATTTTTGCATTTTTATAAATAAAATAAGGTTTTTCACAAGATCCGCCTAGCATATCATAGCATTTTCTATTATTGGGTCCTTGATCACACGTAAGCCCACGCACATTTAGTCCCATTTCTCTTAAAATGTCAAAGTTTGACTCCACAAGTTTTTTTTAGTACATCACCTTTTATTGAACTGGAAGTAACAAAATAGTTTAAAACGAACTTCCAACTTTTTACAACTCCTCTTATCATAAAAACGCAAACTTGGGACCCCATTTGATTCACTCGTTCATATCCTAAATCGACAACTCCATCTATAACATCTGCACATTTATTATAAGTAAATTTTTTTCTTATAGATACTTCATCAAAAATTAAAATGCATTCTTTTTCAAAAGGTTGCATCTTTTTCACAGTTTCTGTGAGCGCATTGTATATACATGAATTGTTACCTGGCTGCAAATTTTTAATGCTACTCCATCCACTAAAGGATGAAGGACTCTGAAGGTTCAATTTCAATATATTTCTTAAGAACAAGTATGTGGAGGTTGATCTTTAAAATATACTTTGAGAAAACCTTATCTCATGCTCTTCCCAACGCGCATTTGTCCCTCTATTTATCTTTAGGAGCATTTTGCAAAATGTTTTTCGTTTGGACTTATATTTAAATTAAATAAGTAAATTTATATTCGGTGCGAATCCATGTATTTGCAAAAGTACAACAATAAAATACATATTTTTGCCCTATAAATAGACAATCGGTAACATTAAATTTTATGTAGCTTATGTCCATACACTTATGCATATGTGCGAAAACACAAGTTCTTTTTGTTTGTGTAAATTTTTTCTGTGCTTTAAATTAAATACACACATGCATTCATACTTACGCATGCAAAGGCACAAACACATGCATGCGTATGCAGATGAATAGCGAAGACTTGAGAATAATAAGTGCTCTGAGAAAATAAATTACTCTCTTTGAAACAAATGGATTTAGTAGTAAATCCACCAGCAAATTAAGCACTGGCAGTACAATGTATGGACGTAGAACATCTTTATATATTTATAGTCTTTGCCCTAACCCTCTCCTAAAGAAAGTAACGCACATACATACATACATGTGTATTCTGGTGGAAGTATTCTGTGCCTTCCCTACAATAAAAATATTATTATTGCAAAAGCTGCTATGATGGACAAAGAAAAAACATCTTTTAAAATTTTCTTAGAAATTTCTGTTATATATTTAAATGAAACCAATGCCATTAATGCTTGTTTTCGGACACTGTAAACACATTTACATACTCTAATCACTAGAGATCGACCGAAGGCGTTTTTTTGGCCGAAGCCGAAGCCGAAGCAGAACTTCGGCTAAAATCTTAAACTTCGGCCAAAACCGAAGCCGAAGCCGAATGTTTTAAATTTTAAAAATGATACTTACGTTTTATATGAATTAAGAAAAAAGTTTGCTTTTTTGAGATTACTGAAATATCTGTAATATCTATTGGATACATAACAAGAAAAATAAAACGTATTTTGCAATTTCTAGATTGCTTTTTCATATGATAACTCACAAGAACGTCCAAGTAAAAAAAAATTTAAAGTAACAGGGTTGTATTTCAAAGCAACCCTTTCAAAACGTTAAACACAATAGAAACTGTCGGCGAGCAACGACCAAAAATAATGTTATTTTTCAAGTTTGGAATGAAAAATATTCGGCTTCGGCTAATCGGCCGATTTTTGCCGTAGGCCGAATGTTGGCCGATTACCAATTTTTGGCCGAAGGCCGAAGCCGAAGCCGATTAATCGGTCGAACTCTACTAATCACACTTTCATATTAAATTAAATATTCCTAACTGCAGTTATGTACATGGCTGAGACCCCTTTTCCACACGCAAAGTTTACTTTGCAAAGTTTTAATTCAGCTGGGTGAAAGACAGGGGGAGAAATACTTCCTATTTCTGTCTTTCTCCCACCTGAATTAAGACTTTGAAAGGTAAACTATGCGTGTAGAAAAGGGGTCGTCTGACCTGGCGTCATCTACACAAGACATGAAATTAGTACCATTAAGACCTAAATTAATTTAGTGTTTCGTTAATTTTCTTAACAGCTTTGTTAAGAAATCTCTTTTGGCATGTCGTCTATAATGGAAAAGAAATACATACTAAATAGGAGATAAAACAAATCTTCTATCTCTATCGCACATCTACAAAATACCATTGCCACACTAACACTAACATGAGTTACCGTTAACATGCCGCTCTTTGAAACGGCAAACTCTCACCATCATGTCTTAACAGCATTTCATGTCTAATGTTGTGAAGTCAGGTAAAAGCAAAATTTCATCTCATACCTTGAATTTCTTTGTTTGCAGCCAATTACAATCCCGATGATGATGAAGAATATATGGCTTCGCAAAAAAATGGAAACGTCTTGGGACGCATACAGCCATCGGACAATAACAATTTAACAATACCGCAAATAATTGTCGATCAACCATTGCGAAGGGGCAACTCATCAGCATTGTTCAGGTACAAATTGATAAAATAAATGTTTACTGCCAAATTATTATTAATTTTTTAATGGAAAATATTAACATCATTATCATCATGTTCAGGCCAACCAGCAATTCATTTAAATTATCATCAAACTTTTTTTTTTAATATTATTTCTGTGTGAATAAATCAATTTTTTAAACAAATTATTGTAAATACAAATATTTGTACAATCCATTAACACAGTAATGGCAAAATTGACGAAGAAGTCTATCGACGTGAAACACAAACCAATGTGCCAATGTTGGGACCCGAAATCCTGGCTGTTTTTGCAAATTCACAAATATTCCAGGACCACCAGCCCACCAAATTGAATCGCATTACCACAAAGATGAGCTTAGCGGGTATACATTCGCCGAAACGTGAAATACCCACAACGCCCAAAGAGAGCGATCAGGATCGCTTGCTGAGACGCTTGGAAGGTAATAATGAATCTACACCGTTTTTATCTAAACGCGGTTCGGGGGGTAATACTAATGTGCCTCTTATAAAAGTGAAATTTTATTTAGACTAAGCAAATTACTAACACTCAATGGGTTTATAATTTTATAGAGGGCGGGCTAAGGGAAGAAAACTACTTAAGTATTATTTTTAAATTTAAGGTTTAAATATAATATAGTAAGTTAATTATAAGCAAACAAAAGTACTGAATTAGAAAGTCGCAATATTACTCTAATAATATATTTTAGTATTAATAATCATATTAAGCAGTGGTTTAATAAAGTTAATTAGTTAATATTTAAATTAAATATTCAGAATGAAAACGGATGTAAATTTTTTTTTAAATAAACATAAGCAAGAAATCAAAAGTGTTTTAAATTAGCACTTGAAAATGTATCTATAATTAGAATTAAGTTAGTTAGTGCTAGACTAGGTTAAGTGTTCGTGAAAAGCTTTGGGCAGTTTTAGTGCAAATAAAAGGAATCCATTCCATATTTCCCAGCTTAAAAGTATTGGGTTAATGGTTTGCAAATACAAAAGAGAAGAGGGAAACTTCTTAGTTCGTTTTCTAATACCAAGGGCAATAGTATGAACGGATACGGTTGGAACCTTCTGAGGAAAACTGAGCTAATCGGAAGCAGCGATGCCAATTTAGCGCCTCTCGAGCTAGTTTTAGTGCGTTTTACCTATGCCAAACGCGCTTTTTTTCGTCTTAGCGCGTTAAATAAAAAAAAAACGCTAAATTAGTGTGTTTTTATTAAAAGTCAAAAATATCATTTCAGTTCAATATCTTTTTACTTTTTAACCGACTTCAAAAAAAGAAGGAGGTTAACAATTCGTCTCAATTTTTTTTTTTTTAGGTGTGTAGGTTCATAACTCGGTGCATATTTGACCGATTGTAAAAATTTTTTTCTTGTCTGAGAGGGTATAGCTTCCCATTGGTCCCATTTGAAAATTGTGGGCGGGGTCACGCCAACAATTTTTTAAATTTGATTTTGTAATCTTCTACTCATTTGATTGCTGCGAAACCTAGCAAACATCTTTGGTTCTTGTAATTACAAAATTTTTAAGTTGAAAAAATGGGCGGGGCTACGCCCATTAAAATGTATTATAACATTACACGTGGTTCTACTTAACCGATTTTTACGAAACGTAGCACACCCCTTGAGCTCTTAAATAGACACAATCTCCTTTTTTAAAAAATGGGCGGGGTCACGCCCATTAAAATTTTATATTATATTTCACAGGGTTCTATTTCACCGATTTTTACGAAACTTGCGTTCAAAAAAGTGGGCGGGGCACGCCCATTAAATTTTAGTATAATATTTCATGTGCTTGTACTTAACGAATATTTACGAAACTTGGCACACACCTTGAACTCTTAAAAATACACAATCTTGTTTAAAAAAAAGGACGTAGCCACGCCCCATAAAATTTAATACTTAATTTTACGTGCTTTTACCTTATCGATCTGTACGAAACTTGGCACACACCTTGAACTCTTAAAACTACACAATCTTGTTAAAAAAAGTAGGCGTAGCCACACCCCATAAAATTTAATGCTATATTTCACGTGTTTTTACTTAATAGATTTTTACGAAACTGGAACATATTTCTAAATAAGCACTAAAAAGCTACAAATAAAACTTTTAAACAAAAAATTAAACCGACTTCAAAAATAAGCACTAAAAAGCTACAAATAATATAGATCTAGTTAAATAAAAGATTTTTATATATGTTACCTACAGTGCCGTTTGAAGTTGGTGCATTTTTTTTGCCAGGCATACTATGGGTTTAGTACCAGTATTACTGGCACCAACTTTTAAAGTTTAATTTAGCGCGTAGGAAAATATCGCGTTTTGACTATAAATTGTTGATAATGCTTTAAATTAGCGCGTTCTAGCGCGTTTTGAGAAGGTGTATAGCGCGTTTGTGTTAGAAATAGTTGGCATCGGTGATCGGAAGCCTCGCCGTGTCAACCGGTCCGTGATAAAGTTCTTTGATTAAATAAGCGATACGCCAATTTAAAATAACATTAATGTGTTTGCTGGGTATGCATTTTTGAGAGCCGTTTTTTAAATTAAAATATGGTATAAAATTTTATATTTTTGTAAAGAAACAACAATGATGCTGCATTTGTAACATAACTTTATTCAGCCACTGTAATTAATAAGCTATAAACGTTACCAATTAAACTACTGGTTTTAATGTTGGCAAATCTTTAATTATGTTCAGATGTAATCGGAAAACATAACGTAACCTTAACTGTATTAGTTAAGTTTAACTTAAATTTGTGTTAAGTTTTTTTTAAACAACTTAAGCCAAAGATTAAAATTTTTACGTAATTACATATATAAAAAAAAATCAAAGACAAACCTTGTTTTATTAATCAGAATCATTAATTTTGTTAATTGAAGAAAACAAAAACGTCTATCAGGCAGTTAAAAAGAAATGATAAATAACGTCCATATGATTTTGGCTATTATTACTTCAGTTGTTATTTTCAGTTGTGTTTTATTTTGTTGCAAAATAAAACATTATTTTTTTAAATTTTATAACACTGAATAAGATATTTACTACTTGTTAATTAATTGCACTATTTGCAGTTTATATTTATTTTTGTGATTGAAATAAGTACGTCAACTGGTTTATTTTGCTTTTATATTAAATAATGATAATAATCAGCTAGTTGTGTAAAATTATTGTATATGATTTGCCTTCCTATAATTCGGTCTACGTAATATTCGTACACATAGACAGTGATGTAGATCATGGTTAAATAATTCGTTAAATCGTTTTCCGTAATATGTCTCAAGATAATCTCTTTGGGAGAGTCAAGGAGCGAAGTACTTTAAACTATCTACATATATGGACTTGGTATGGAATTTTTCGTGTGTTTATTTTTAAACAATCAGCTTAATTGTCATGAAATTTTTGTATACCGAATGAGTAAAATTGTATGTAGATAAAAAAAAAATATTTATATCAATACAGGTGGTTCTTTTGGAGTTGGGATGGTGAGTAACTTTGCTTTCACCATCATTCACGCTGTCAATAAGATAAACTGCCTGTAAAATAAAATGGAAGAAAATTTTAAATTTTTTCGGCATTTTCATCGCTTTCAAAGAATCCATATTAAAAATATGCAGCACAAAAGCTATTAAAAAACCAATTCCCAAAATTATTTCAGAAACCTATTTTACTCTGATCTTCTCAAGAAATTTCACTAAAAAAGCATTTTTTTTCAAAATCGATTATTTCAATTCCCAAAATTATTTGAGAAACGTGAACACTTGGGTCACATTTAGGACCCTCCAAAGTACCACCCCTATATGGTGTAGTACATGTGCTCTGCCATATTTTACCCAAATGACTATTCATCTTCTCAAGAAAATTATGTTTTCTTAAATCTAATTTATTGGCTCAACCAGACATATTTCCATCACCATTCTTTTTATAATTTCATAAAGTACATTTTAGAGCGATTTTTAAAAAAAAAAAATATATCTATCTCAATCCAGTTCCACGGATTTGGAATCCTAATCCATTTATCGACTACTGTTAAATAGCTAACAGTGCTCTGTTATGTGCTTAACATGCTATGTTAGAAATGTTGGTTACTGTCTCTGCTATTTAAATTCGAATTTATCTTCTCACACATTATTTATAAAGGGTGTTTTTTATTGAGGTATAGAACTTTAAGTTGGCATCACTTTTCTAACTGGCGGCCATTTTGTCAGCTGTCAAGTGATTAATATTTAGTTTGGTTTGCCATTTCATCATGAACAGGTTGACAAAAGAACAACGCTTGCAAATCGTGCAAATTTATTTCGAAAATAATGGTTCAGTTCGCGAAGTTTACCGCAAGCTCCGTCCATTTTATGGTCGACATAATCGTCCATCAGAGCAATTAATTCGGTTAACCATGGATCGTTTTCGCACTACGTTTACTCTATGTTATAATACGCATCCACAGAGACGTCGAACAGTGCGCACCGAAGAAACAATTGCCGCTGTAGAGCAAAGTGTTGAAAAGGACCCGAATGAATCGATTCGCCACCGTGCACAGCAATTGGAGCTTTGTCCATCAACTTTATGGAAGATTTTGATGGCATGAATGTGGATGAGTTGTGGTTCCAACAAGACGGCGCTACATGCCACACAGCGCACGTCACAATCGATTTATTGAAGGAAACATTCGATGAGCGCATAATTTCGCGGAATGGACCTGTCAATTGGCCACCAAGATCGTGTGATTTGACACCATTGGATTATTTTCTTTGGGGATATGTGAAGTCGCTCGTCTACGCCAACAAACCAGAAACGTTAGGGGACTTGGAAGCCAACATTCGTGGCGTTATTGCCAACATACGGCCCCATATGCTCGAAAAAGTGGTTGAAAATTGGACCTGTAGAATTGGCTTTATTCGAGCCAGCCGCGGCGGCCACATGCCCGAAATCATATTTAAACATTAATGGCATAAAATTATCCTTCCAATAAAGCCAAATTGATGGACATTAAAACGATTTTCTTGTGTTTTATTTCAATTCGAAGTTCTATACATCTAAAAAAAAACACCCTTTATTACATACAAAAGTGAGTACTTTCGTGATCTATTTTGGGGCTGCTCGATGGAATGTGTTCTAATGAAACCCGCACATTTAAACGCACAACACGTGCTTCATTCAGAGCACATCCCTTCTTAGTCGATTGACCAATAAATAGCACTACGCAGTACAAAGAGAATTCCTTTTTCAGCCTTACCATTCGAATGTGGAATAAACTACCTGCGGAAGTCTTTCCTGTCACTTTCAACGTGAAAAAGTTTCAATCGAATGACCGCAGACACTACTCCCTCTATCCTCCTCTCCATAAGCTGTTTTCCTAGTTTTAGCACAATTCATTGCATGAGTAGGGGTTATCCCCTGAGTGCTGGTCCTATTAAAAAAAATATAAAAAAAACTCACGATGCTTTTGAAAAAATCGACTTTTTCAAGAAATTTATGAAATAATTTTCATTTAAATTTTTTAAAACTAATTACTGAAATTTGCATGAAAATAATATAAATTCGCATAAAAAGAAATGAGTTGCGAAAATGGGAAATTGTTTACCCTTTTTCCCAAAAGAAAATATTATAGTACGCCAAAAAGGAAATTTTGCTTAACATCACTTCCAGTTCGGTGATAAGGAATCATAAAAGCGAAGTTCTTGCAATAACAAGTCTATGTAAAAAATCATTAGAGATGGTCTAAGTTCGCACCGCTTCAGGATAGCAAATTCTTCGGTTTCATCACATCTGTCTTTTAATACCACTTGTATGCTTGATTTTTTTTAACTAAAGGCTCAGTTAGCCGACTGTAATGGAATGTAACTGCAAGGGTTAGAAACAGCTGATCGATATTGTTACATATGTGAAAATTAATGAAAATGGTTATAGAGATGTTATCGGAATGTTAGAATCTGTACATTACTTTTCAAATAACAATTTTGATCAGCTGTTTCCTAGCATTGCCGTTACATTCCATTACAGTCGGCTAACTGAGCCTTTATACTCACTCACGTGGAAGAAAACTTAAACGCGAAGGCCCATTAAATCTTCACGAAGAAGATTTGAATTTAATTACAACTTATTTACACGAATAATCTCTTGAAAAGAAGTTTTACTTCTTAGGTCTGTTCCGGATGCATAACAAACAGTCCGAACTTGTACAAAGTAATCCAAAAGCATTCCAGATAGCAATTTTTGTGCAATTTTGAGAGCGAATGAGAGAGTAATTTTTTTCATTTCCTGTACAAACTAGTACGAACTTTTTCTTCTGGGTAAGTTCGGACAAGAATTGAATAATCAGCTGTTTTTTGTTTACATATGAAACTGAAAAATTAATCAGAAAATTTGCAAGTAAAGCAAAAAATTTTTATTTATTAAAAAGCATAATGGAATGTTTTTGAAATTAATCTGAAGTTGTAAGTACATTTGTGCACATTCTCCATTTCTTTACTATGAAGAAAAAGGATTCTTATGATTTTCTTCAATAGTTCACGTAGCTTCTATTTTTTTGGAGTTTTTTTCATTTACTTTTTACAGCTGTTGACAATGATGCAAATTTTGTGTTTTTATAATGTTATGCGTTTTAAGCGACTAAAATCACTAAAATAAAATTTAATTCAAAAAGTAAGCAGCACTAGTATTTCAAGATGGGCAATTATGGTTTTTTGCGTTCCAGCAATTTTGGATAACTTTTGCATATTCAGAGAGTAATATTAATTTTTCTCTCATTAGTCCGAACTTGTACAAAATCTTGTGGAACACACCTCTTTTTGATGACTGATAAACATGCTCTCTCATATGACTGAAGAGAAAAGTTACTCCTGATCACGCCTGACTTTGAGTGATTTCCGCATGTCACGTGCCTAATACCCATCTCTAATTTTTATTCCTTATCAAAATAATTAGTTGAAAATAATTGTTCGAGTATAAATAGTACATAAAAATAACATAATTTTAATAAAATAATTTTTATTTAAAGGCAAGCGAAGCGCAAAGGGGTTTAGCAAATACAAAATAATCTTAATAAACATTTTTGTTCATTGCTTTAGAATATTCTTAGCAGTTTTGTTTGGAAAAGAAAAAAAAAACAAAAACGCTTGCAGATTGCTTTTTACTGCATTTTTTTAGGAATTTTTGGAAGTGCAGCCAACTTCAATTGTTAATCGAAAGTTTCAAATTAAAAGAACAAATAAAATTTTGTTTGTGTAAAAAAACTGGATACTGTTTTTTGCTTTTATACCCTAAACCGCGACAAGTTATATTATTTATTACATTTTATGTACACTTGCCATTAATAACAACAACAACAACAACAACTTTACGATATTCTGATTATTTTATGTCGGCAATGTTGGTTTTAAAATGCTCGAAGGTTAGAGAATTATCCGCGTAGATACGATCTTTGGTGGGCCCCACAAACAATTTAACGGCGTCAAATCGCATGATCTTGGTGGCCAATTGACGTCTCCAAAACGTGAAATTACGCATGCTGGAAACTTCACAGCCTATAAAGCCAACGTCGGTCATGTTGCGTGGCTTGTGACACAGACAACGATTCCTTCACACTTTAACTAACAGAAGCGATATTCTCGGTAGTGCGCATATTGCGATGGCGCACAGGCCTGACCACATCTGTAACGCTTACAGTCTTTTCAGATTTGTTTATAATGTTGCCAATTTCTTACCCAGTAGGTCTATTACGACGACCACCGTAATGGTCGAAAAGTGGCACCCACTTTTGAATCACTATCTTTATAGTAAACTTTAACTATTCTTACGCGTTCTTAGGTCGATAAACGATCCAGTTTCGTAAAGGGTTAATGTCATTTCAGATAACAGATATTTAACAGCTGACAGCCTTGCCAGACCAACGGTTTTATAACCATTAAATACATAAGCCGTTATTACACAATTTTGCTTAAAAAAATTTAGGCAATGCCAAGACTTTACGAAATTAATATTGATTTTTAAGTTGAAAGTTAAAGACAACTGATTATTATGAAACTTTGCGCATAATTATTCAGGTAGTTTGAAAAAAATTTTAACATTTGTATAAATTTTTACATAAACATATTTTTGAACTGATTTCAGGAGGTTCTTAATTCAGTTTTATGTTTTTTTCATTAAAAAAATTTAAATGTTTTAAAATATCACTCATTACTCATGAAGGTATATTTTTTTTTATTAATTTTTATGTGCAGATATAGAAAATATTCCACTGCTCTTTTTTATTAAAAATAAAAACTGCACATGAATAATGAGAATTTTTTTACTGATAAAAAATGCAATAATTCACTATATTTTATCTACATTTTATTAATAAATAATATGTATTACAACAAATCTTGTAAACATATAAAAGTCCATTGACTTTAAAATGTTGTCAAGTACTTGACTGTAGCAGCAGACTTTCATCAATTTTATTTACTCTTTTTTTATTGTCAACGATAAAGTGTTATAAAAGTTACATATACATACATACAAATATTTTATATATACATATATGTAAATATGTATGTATGTAGGTAAATGTATTGTAAGAAAAATAGGTACAGTGTATACAACAAGTATTCGTAAACAAATATATATATGTATGTATATATATTATATATATAAAATTATGTGTAATTATTATTTTTAATTAGAGCAACACTTAAGATATTAGAAAAATTAAAGTTGAAAATTAATACAACACACAGAAAAATTTCATATTATAATCTACAAAAACAATGTTCATTTGAAATTGTTTGGCAATGATTTTGCATCATAGGTGCTTCATGTTAATTCAACATGATTTACTGTAAGTATCAGAGAATTTTTTTTCTCTGCACATGTTAATTTAATATTCCAGTACTTTTAAAATAAATAGGAGAATCATGTTGAATCAAAGTTATTTCAAGTGGAAGCATCATGGATTTGATACCATGTTGAATCAAAGTTATTTCAAGTTGAAACAACATGAATTTTATTTAGTAATTTTATTTTATTAATTATAATCATAATTCAATCAAATTATATACATGTGGGCACTTCTCCGAAAAATTCCATTTTTTGTCGCGTGCGACATCAAGATAATTTCTTGTATTACTGAACAACGTGACTCGATTTTTCTTGAAATTTTACCTAACGTAATTTGCTTGGTGTCGCACGCTACAAAAAGTTGACATTCCTGTGGAAATGCCCATGTATAGAAACAAATAAAGTTCAAACAATAATAATTGAGGGTGAAGTTGGCTGAAGTAGTTAGCACGTTGACTACAAAACCGAAAGTCCTGGGTTCGAGCCCGGTACCCAACAGTCATTAAATAACAACACCACGCATTTTCCGATATGCATTAGAGTCCCTTTGTATCAGTTGTTGAGGAAAAGTACAAGTGATGAAGGTCACCGGTCACTGAACTACACCTGCTTCAGCGGATACTAATCCTAATGTAACATCAGAGCGCACTACTTTATCGTTATTGTGTGTTAGAATCATCGGCGAAGTAAAATAACCAATAAAATGGCTGCTAAACACAGCTCTGAAAATTTAATACGCCTTATTGAGGCGCTGCAAATCTGAATAAAAAAAAATTAAGAGAACTAGAACTTAGAACTACCGGTTATAGCTATGCTGTTTAGCTATATAAAACAAACATAATCTGTTAAATAACAATGCAATAAAATTATATTATATGATGATGTCAAAACGTTTCCATATATTTCCCATTATTTCCATTTCTAGCGGTGTACGATTATAATAATGTATTGTTTGGGGCTGGCGGTGACTTTAAGCCGGCTTGCAGCCGATCGGCTGTGTTCTCTGATATGTGCTCATGTGCAAAAATAATACAAAAACAAATTCAGCAATAATTCTTATTGTTTTTTTTTTCATTCACTTCAAAGAACGAAACAAAGTAAAATCAAACAATTTGTTTCGTTTATTTTTATACTCTGGTTTTAAGTGCAAAGAAATCAATAAAAAAAACTAAGTTTATAACATAACTGTAATAGTGTCGATTATTTTTGTTACGAAAATCATGTCCTAGCTCCTGTGTCGTGACATAAATAGCATAGCTATAAAAAGTGCAAAAAAGCAGCGTTGTAAAATAATGAAGCTTTCCTATATCCCTTTCTTCACCACCTGTGATATCTTTCACTATCCCTTTCCTAAAGAAGGTAACACCTAGTAATAGTAGTAGTAGGCATTCATTGCCTAAGTGTTATTTCTTTGTAAAAAAATTAAAAATCTTCCATAAATATTTAATAAATTTATATTATTGGAGACTAGTAAAAATCTAAATTGCTGTTGCATAATATGTATAATGATTTTTGGAATTAGTCAAACGTAATGTACTAAATATCTCGACACAAGAAATATATGACTTAGACCATATATGACTAATATATGATACATATATGACTAATATAAATTTTTACTCACTTTTCCACCAATTATCTGCATATTTTTAATTTATTTCTATGGAAGCAATAAAAATGTAGTTCCTTAAAAATGATTTTCAATTTATTTTTACTGTCATGTGGATGACCTGCTGCATTGCCTCTAATTAGCCGAACTTTAAAATCTAGGCCTTTAACGTTCTTATGACGCTGAAATTCCAGTAAAAAATATTTTTGAAACCATTCAGTTGTTGCTCAGCCCTTTTAATGAGCTGACCAGTAAAAGGGTAATAAGTCCATATACACGAGTACGCCTATCATCGATCGTTGTTTTAGAGGTTTAAGGTGCACAGTAGACGATCAAATAAACTCATCAATCACATACACAGAAAAAAATTTTCCTGCAATAAACACGTTTAACTGAAAAAACTAAAAATCAATTAAATTATATTTTTCAAATAAATTAAAATTTAATTAAATTAAATTTTAAAACAAAATTGACTCAATAACATTTTTAATTGATTTGTTGTTTTTTTTCTATTGAAAATGTTTATAGCAGGAACATTTTCTTTGTGTGTAGTTGTGTGCATGCAGTCGGTTTTTTTCGGTTGATCGTTCTTCTTGTCATCAGTGAGTGATAAGAATCACAAAATTTTTATATTTTTAGTTGACGGCTGATTATTTGATCGTCTGCAACAATGATTGACGAAAAAAATTTAATTTTATTTGTGGCGTCATAAAGAAATGCGCGGACGAAAAAAAAATAATTTTGCATTTTATCGAAAACGACCGTTGCTTACCAGCTTAAATTAATTTAAAATCAACTTACGTGTGTAAAACTGCTTCATTTTTATACCAAGATTTCACATATTTTTTTTCTTTTTTTTTTAACAAAACAGCACTTACACTAATGACAAAAAAATCAACATCCGATGAAGAAATACTTTGATACGAAGTCACAATACAAATCGTGATTGACATATTTATTTATATGTCACCTTTTAAGCGAAAAGCATACGACGCACACATATGTACTGATTGATGGGTGTATTTGATCGTCTCCAGGACCCATAACATACGATTTCCTTAAGCGTCTTCGATCTTCGGCTATTTTAAACCCACTAGATGTTTTCTGGGTCCCATCTACATACATATCTTTACCTTAATATAGAAAGGCCCTAACTCATTATATTTTTAATTTTTGCATTTTTCGATACATTAGATGTTTTTCTATCGAAACATATAAAAAACTCGTTTACAAAAAATAATTAGTTTGTCATATTTTACGGTTTCGCAGTAGAGCACTTTTTAACTCTCATGTCGATTTTCTTTGCTAACTGCAGGAAATTCGGGATTCACTTAAATTTTATTTAGAAAAACATCGTTTTACACACTATAAATAATACATTCAATTTGAAATATACCAAAGTACATACATATAAGCTAAATTAACCTATATTATTCCATATAAAATAAAGAGTCGAAATAAAATTAAACAACAAGTCATTGAGTTATAACTTCCTGAAAAATCGCAAAAGATAATTGAGATTTTCCCCAGAGGTGCTATTGAATATGAAGATTTCAGTGGTGTCGTTAACTCAAAATCAGCTTATCTCGACTTAAGCACGTTTCTCTTTTTGTCACAGTACTAATGTGACATACTGTACCTCTTATGAATACAAAATTCTCAGCGAGTTGTAGTAAATTTTAAATAATATGACTCGTAAGTTTTTCCGAATTTGCGAAATAATTACAAATTTAGAGAGACAGAGAGAGAGATTTTAATTGCAATATAATTTTAATTAATATAATTTTTCAGATGTGTATAAATAAATAAGTATTTATCACTCTGATTTGGCTTATAAATTGCATTATTTATAAAACATCCAGTTTTTAATTAATATGCAAATTTAATATTGCAAAGTCTCGTGCAAATAAGTATGTACAAATATTGCTTCACGATACTTAAATTATACAGGGCGCTTCAACCGTGCAATACACCAAGAAATTGGCCTTGAATTTTATTTTAATGCAAACTGCTTAATGTTCATGCAGATTTTATACATACAAAGTTTAATTAGAATTCTCCGCTATTGTTTTATAATCACTACCTTGACATTTATTAAAAAAAATTAAGTTTATGTTCTTGCTTATTAGAATAAAGTCCAGATTTAACTGAGAAACAAGGACATTTTGGTTTATTACTTATGACTGTAATGCAGTGAGCCGACGAAAACCGGCATATTGCGCCGATAGTGGGATGTCGGCTTTATAAATCTCATAGATCTCTTCAACAATTTCGGAAATATTACTGGCTTTACCCTACGTCTCCACTAGCCATCGACTTGGACATGACATGAACATGACGCCGGCAGAGCAACTGTGAAAAATTCATCAACCTCTTTGATGTGGTGAATACGTGCGATGTCCATGTTCAGGCATATCAAAGTATTTTGCGCTAGTGTGCAATAAAGATGGAATATTTACCAATTTTGTTCTCTTCCTTTTCTTTCAATTGAAAATGGTTGCAGACTAAGAATCTCATGGCGAACATTGTTGCTCAGATATATGTTTGGGCATCCACGAAAGTTGGACATGAGCGGTCTCCATTAGCCATTTGCGATGTCCGACATGATGCCCCTACCAAGTTCATGGCTAGTGGATACTGCTAGTTACGAATATTCAGATTTTATTTTACACTTTTTCGCTGTCATTTACATATTTCTATTGAGTTCAGTCACTAAAGTTCTTTGCTTTTTAATGTTAAAAGGATGCTTATTACAAGAGTAAGGCGCAACATACATATTTTATACTCTGAAGAAGTTACAGTTTTTCCCAATCTTTCAGGTATTTCATTCATCTGCTAGCAAATTCCACTTCCAGCTCAATCGCGTGCCACCAGTTCATAAGGGTGACACAACTTTGAGTTGGCATCACTGCTTTATTTGAGCAGCAATTTAACAGCTGATAGCTGCTTTTTGTTTAGTTTGCTTTGAAATTTCATTATGAATCGACTAACACCAAAGCAAGGCGTGTTAAATGTTGAAATTTAAAAAAAAATTATAGATTTTATTTTCCGATTAAGCCCATTTCTGGTTGAATGGGTACGTAAATAAGCAGAATTGCCGCATTTGAAGTGAAGAGAATCCACAAAGCTTTTGTCGCAACACCATGACATGGCCAGAAAATTACTGTTTGGTTCGCTTTATGGGCTGGCGGAGTCATTGGCCCATATGTCTTCAAAAACCATGATGGTCAGAATGTTACTGTCAATGGTCAACGATATAGGAAAATGATTCGAAATTTTTTCTTACCTCACTTATGTGGCATTAATTTTGTCGATATTTGGTTCCAACAGGACGAAGCCACACAGCGGGCGCTACAATTGATATACTCAAAGAAACTTTTGATGAAAAAATAATTTCACGTATGGCCTAATTAATTGGCCACCAAGATCGTGTTATTTAACCCCATTGGATTATTTTCTTTGGGATTACGTTAAGTCACTTGTCTACGTCGATAAACCACAAACAATTGAACGCCTGTAAATCAACATTCGAAGAGTTATCGGCGAAATACGGCCGCAAATTCTGCGAAAAGTTGTTGAAAACTGGTGTTCCAGATTGCGCCTTCTACGCACCAGCCATGGCGCCCACATGGGAGAAATCATATTTAAGCAGTAATTTCATAAAATTTTCTTTCCAATTAAACCCGCTTCATTGACATTAAAAATATATTTCCTTGTTTTATTATGATTTAAACTTGTGTCGCTCTATAAAAAAACACCCTTTATAACAAAATTACAACACGAAAACAACACGAATTTTGTTGCTAGAAACAAACAAAGTAGTGTCAATATTTTTATGTTTTCCTGTATGTATTTTTAGCAACACACACACACAAACAAACTATGCAAAATTTGACATTTTTGTGTCTGTCTTGTAAATATTAACCAGCTGTGCTTATGGTGGTACCTGCTTGATCTGCCTTGGATTATGTGTTTTTATAAGTAACGAACTTTAAGTTGCCAATATTCTTGATATAAGAATAATTTTGACAGCTGTTTCTTCTTTTGTATTTAGAATAGAATAGGGAAAGATCTGGTCCAAGGGCTGACACTGCGACGACTAGTGGAAATTTTGTGCCCTCTGTCTGTAAATTAAACCAAGCTCTTTATAAAGATTAGAGAAGCTCACCTAATGTCATCTGAACACAGAAACTCAAAATGAAAAACACGCCTCCTATACTTACATAAGACGATACACTCTCGTCATGTTCTAAGTATAAACGACACAAGTATGAACCAACTGGGTTACTTTTCCACAGAGTATAGTTCAGTTCAAAGAACTGCCCAGAAAGAAAACCAGTAACAAGACGTTAATCATTCATGTTGAAGATCAAGATGCCGCTATATGGAAATGGCTGTATCAATGCTTTGGCCTGCCTTAAACCAGAATAAGTCAGCCACATTTCCTTTGCGGTCGAAGTAGCATCTCCTTTGATTTGAGAGATTACAATCGACCAACTAATGCCACAAAACATTTCTGGACCCATAAACAGAGCAGCAGAGACCCTCCTGGCCAGTTCATTCGCTTCCTCGTTGCCCGGATGAACGCTGTGGCCAGGCACACAGTAAATGGAAATCTTGTTCCGTGTGATTAGTAGTGAGTCATAGTCTGGCACGGAATTTCCATGAAAGGGACAGCTAAATGCGCGTGTTTAATATCCTATTTAAATTAATATGAACACATATGGGGATTGCCCGTATTTCTGCCTGAAATAACGTAGACCATGGGCATAGAGATTTTTACGTTAAACCCAACGACTCCAGCACCAACTCCGTCTTCCGTTTTGGATCCATCCGTATACCAACATAAACTTCTAGAATCCACAGTGGGACCTGTTTTGTATTTAGTTTGGGTTTCACATTTTATCATGAAAAAAACGGATACTTGAATAATGCAGTTCGAGAAACTTATCGTGATCTACGTCCATTTTACGGTCGGTATAATATGGACCATTACTTAATACGATCACACAGGATCGTTTTCGCATCATCTGTACTCTACTCTCAGAGCAAGCGAACAGTACATTCCAAACAAGCTGTTGCTGCTGTACTGTAGTTCGTAGAATCGAAAAAGACCCAAAATGAGTTCATTCGATAATAAGGACCTGATATTCGACTTTTTTGTATCACAAATGAACTGGCCATTAATGTGGAGGATTTTAAGTAGATGCTAGAAAATTCCAAAGATCGTATGCCATAACTGATTGAAACCGATATTCTCATAAGTTATCCTCCAAGATCTCACGATTCAGTACAGCTAGACTTTATTTTGAGGATATCTTAAGTCTTCGGTCTAAGCTGATGAGCCGCAAATAATTGACGCCTTGACATTCTCCATTAATGCAAAAAGTGATGGGACTTCTGCACTGGACTTTCCAGAACTCAACTGAGGTTTCTCTGTGACAGAAATAGTATTCAAAAATAAAAATTTAAAAATTAGTAAAACTAATTTTATGGCAATTAGCACTATTAGTGTTTTATTCGAATCTAAAGTTCTATATGTCATAACATCACCCGATATTTTGCTCCAATTTTTAATTCCAAATGGGTACATCTTAATTGACAGTGGACAATGCTGGGCCATGCGGCAAGTATGAACTTCATATCTAGTATATTCCATAACCATAGTTATGTTGAAAACTATTGGACTTGTTTTATATACCTATTGGTTTTCGTTCAATATTCGGCTTTAATAGATTAACCCAAGCAAAGAGTGTTAGTCTCAGTTCTCACTCGTCAACTTTTAGTTCAGCTGGTAGAAAAGACAGCTGTTTGTATTTCCTTCTCCGTCTTTCATAGAGTTGAATTAAGAGTTGATGAACAAAATTTGATGTGTATGAACTGGAACTTACCCTGGAGTCATAAACGTTCGACTTTGCTGTCGATTTTCTGGTTGGTAGGTCTTCAGATACCATTCTTCGAACTTTGAATTATCGTCATGGATCCGATTTTTTCCGGGTTTTTTCTTGGCCCAAAAGCATCATATCAGACGTGCAAAACCGAATGCCATTCTCTTTTGGTTTTAGTTAGTTTGGCTGTGGATTTCCTTGCAGTTGGTTGTATTCAAATACTTTCATTGCATTTGTAATTTTGTAACTTGATATACTCCTGTAATGAAATAACTAATAAAATTGCTGCATAGCTTAGGAAAAAAGAATGCTCCTACTTAACACCAGAGGCGCTGCAATGATGCTAGTGAAATTAATAAAACGCACAATAGCGAGCTGTAAAAACGAAAATAAAAGTTAGTAAGGTTCTCTGCTCTCTATCTATCAGTCACTTCACTATCTGTACTTGCACTATCCATTTTCTACTTTCAACTTATTTGGACCTAAGTGAGCAGTCAGGCTAACCTACATCTGATGCTGCAGGAGCAGAGTGAGCAAAGTTTTCAATTCTTAATTTTTTAAATCTTTTTGGCAGGCTACTTAACATATCCTACGAAGTCTCCACTTCAAAAACCACTTATTTGGCTAAAGCATTATTTCATTTAATACCATGACTTTTCCGCATATAGTCTATATTCCCACATATTTCCCAGAATAACTTTTTCAGCTTCAAGTTCGAGATTTTCTTTATTTTTTCCAATTACCATTTTCATTGCATACCAATACCTACAGGTACAGAATTTAAAATTCTAAGGCTGTTGTTTATATCAAAAATTCTTCTGACAACCTTTTAAGCGCTTACCATTCAGTTATTTGGATCACTTCCATCCTATAACAGCCGTGTATTAAATTCATTGATGTTCCACCAGAAATAGAACTACTTGGAGCTGAATTCATCAATGATGTAACTCATGGTTTGTATGTTAATTTTTTTTTTTTTGCTGGGAATACTGAACTTCAAAATTGTTCAACTTTCGATATAAATATATAGATATACTATATGTAATGTACACTTGTATATCAACCTTGTGTGATAAGTGCAATTATGACCGCTCGATTAAACGTGTTGAAATATTTCAAAATCCCTGTTATATATAATAAAACTTTTAATTAGCGGTCGAGTACTTTAATTAGAGATAAAAAATTTTAATATTTATCTCTCAAACTATTAAGCTTTTTCAAATACATTGTACTCGTATATTGTAAAATTTGAGTGGTAATATTTTTTTTTTTTTAATTTATGACTAGGCAGCTGATTTTATTACAACTATGTGATTACCATTTAGATTGGGATAAGGCACAGTGGTTTACTAAACTAACTAAAACTTTCTAAAGCTTAAAAAGCTTATAAAGCAATAACGGCCTTATTTAATGACTAATATTTCCTCAAATGGCTTTAGTTGTAGTTGCCAACTAAGGTGAACGATATTGACTTCAAGGTTGTCAAGCTGTCTTATATTCATCTATATAACTCGGATCTTATGCTAGTTAGCTATTTTCGATGCGGGAAGTGTGATAGAAATTTCGAATAGATAGGACTCTGAGAGCATTGCAATACCATTTGGATAATGATACCGAAATATTCATGGACGGATTTGAATCACTCGGTACAGTCAAATGCAGTATCAGGTAGAAGCATTTAAGCTTGAGACACTCTTAGTCTCAAAGTCTCTGGAGCACATAGCCAGACTTTCATTGATGTGGGTTACTGGACAGATGCGTTTAAGATTATCGTGAGTACCTGCCATTACAGCCTAACCTCACGGGTGGTCTGAACACCTGGTGTAGATAAGACGCCAAACCACCGCCCCCATGCACCCTTAAGAAAAAACTATGTGCCCACTCCACAAGGCACATAGGTTCCAATCTTCGATCATAGTGTTTATCCCTGTACTATGTGAAGTACTTTGCTGAGGTACTCAGAGCTATATAAACTCTTTGCCGTAATGACTTTGTCAAAACAGTACTATCTGTTGTATGGCAACAGCACCTAGAATTGTTTCTGGCTGACTGCGTCGCACCAATCACTAGCATTGATTTAACACTGGGAAGGCAAGACTATTCTCCCAGCGTTTTTGGTAGCAAACCACAGCCACCCACTGCGAGGTCTTCAAGAGAATTCCTCACCATTGCCGGCACAGCTCAACCACTCATCCCTTTAACCACGTGGGATAGGACGAACTCGACCTTTTAGCAAAGGATCCTGACGACCGCTACATACACTCAAACTCCTAGAGCAGCTCGACTGTCGGGCAACCGGCACCCGTGGCACAGAAGTAGCCTCTGGTGAGACCTCAAAGTTCCACCACAAGGGCTTCACCTCTATCGTCTTTTGAACAGTTCCAGGTGACGCTGCACCTGGTTGACATAAACAGAACTGTTTTCCTTTTATAAATATGTGCACATCCTTTGCTCTGTTGCCAGAGTTTGGGTAGTAACACATAAGTTCTATGGGTAATGTACCAAAGGTACGTCAACAGAAAAAGCCACATCACCCCAGCTGGGGACGCCGGGATTGCCATACACCCGTAATCAAAAATAGATAGGGGGGTTACTGGACAAGAGCATATTGATATAAATCATAGAATGGATGCCTGGCAAAAGGTGCTATCGCTTTGAAACTGCTTGAGTCCAGCTGGGGTATTGCCGTCTCTCTTAAAAGAGAGAAACATATATCACACAAACAAGGTGACAAGTGTTCACTTTAATTTAAACCAGGAAAGTTTTACCTATGTGGGATCCGCACTAGACACAGGTTGCGTTAAGCCTACCATTAGGCGCACACGTATAAATTTTTTTTTTTATTTTCTTTAAATAATGAATAAGAATAAAATATAATTGGGTATCTATCTTCTCTCTCTTTGTACAAGATTGGGAGTAAACCCAATAAAAAAGAGCTTCCAAAAAAGTCAATAAGAGATATCAAACTTGTGATCCGTAAGTAGTACAAATTTGGATAATTTTTAATAATTTTTATATAAAGTTGTCATTGCAAGAAGTTCTCTTCTTTGATAGCTATTCAGTGAATCCGAAGTCATTTTGATGATATTAAAGTTGACGATTTACTAAACCTTATAACCCTGATCTGATGAAAAATTTTCATAGACTTCATCATAACAGGCTTGTAATTTTTAGTAAATCGTGCGATTGTGTAGGATAGTGTATCACAGCCTAAAATAAATCTGATTTTTTATGTTCTTAAGTGCAAAAGAACTTATTGTTCATTACTTTTATAGAGTTAGGAGAACTAATATGGGCGACGGACCTACTACTTAAGTATTAAGTCATGTTTTGAGGTCATAGAATCCTTAAGCTTAGCAGTGTATTTTAACCCCATGTTTCCATAACACAGACAATCGCGATTTCAGTAAAAATTGTATATGATATATTTATATATTGTTTGAGTGAAACAATAATTTTTTAACACCCTGTATTGCTTAACCTTAAAAAAAAACTTCAACTTAACTCAGAACTTTTCACCAACGCTGTAATTTTTTTGTGTGGGTTTTCCCAATAGAATAGTTTTTTCTAAAATTTGATAAATATTAACATAACTTATTAATTAAAGTAGCTGTTACCTCAACCATATGAAGCACGTGGGAGATTTACATATAAACAAGATTAAATAAAAATTTAAAACTTTTAAATGGCCTTCATAATAGTTGCCAAGTGTAGTTATTTTTTTTATCACTGGTCAGTTAATATTTTGCGTTCAAGAGTTCATGCATAATATGCCTATTATGTATATATTATATTATATATATTATGTATTGTATATATTATTGTATATATTATGTTCTTGTACTCGTACTTTTAGTAGAGTTTGAGATCAGTTTAAGTTCACAGTCATCCCAAAGGTTCAATTACACGTGCACTAACCATAACCATAAAACATAAAACAGCTGTTCGAACGATACTTATGTGCAACACTGTATTTGATTATAATGCCATATGCATCACCATAACCATAGAAACCAATTAAATTTTGGTTTTTCGCCGTAATCATAAACGGACGTTTGCTGGTTATACATATTTATTGTTGCTCTTTTGAAATGCATAAGCAAATGAGAACATAAACAGCTGTTTATGGTTATGTCAGCACTTATATGTGAGGCAAAAATATTTATGGGTATGGCTATGGAATTGTGGTATGGCAAGTCTAATTGAACCTTAAAGAAGCGTATATAAACAAGGTTCATTTAAAAAATAACATTACTTTATTTTTTCGACAAATATTAAATAATATTTTTTCATTAACTTCTGCTGTTTCTTGAGCTGTATTTAAATAGATGTGACTGCTTGTTTTTTTTTATTAATTATAAACAAATTTAAGACACTTTCCATTTAAATATACGAATTAACCCAGTTTAGTTTATTTTATTATAAAGGAAAATAATTGACAGCCTTTTGAAATGTTCTTTAAATGCACAGGCGCTACAGTGCTACGTTCTGGTTACAGCAACGTTACAGTAACCCGTCCTTAAAACTGTCACTCTGCGTATTGGGAATAGTTTTTAAGCCAAAAAATTGCATCTCTCTACAAAAAGTACCAGCATTTTTAAGGAAAAACCAATTCATATTTTATTTATTTTTAAAAATTTCGTGCTGCAATGTCGATACTTTGTATGTAAAATAAATAAATTATGGGAATAACGTGTTTTTGTACACCAAGTCAGTCCATAATTTGAAAACAACATGTTGTTAATATGTATTGCTATATAAAATAAGAAATGCAAATCAACTTCCTTAAAATTTCAGTATACAGAGGAATTTTTCTAAACGTTTGATTTTTATAAATAAAAGTAATAATTCTGGCAAAAAAAAAAACCGACTTCAATGCAAAGATTTGATGGAACATTTTCGAAAAAAATTTATGGGACCAAACTAGAAGTAAACTCTTTCAAACAAAACAAACATTTTGAAAATCTGTTAGTTCAGAACATGTACGTCAAATATAAAATTAAATTTTAATGGTCGTGCCTCCGCCCTTTTTTTAAATGGGAAATTCGGTCTATTTTAGAGCTCAAATTGTGTGGTGAGTTTCGTAAATATCGGTTAAATAGAACAACGTGAAATGTAATAATAAATTTTAATGGTCGCAACCCCGCCCATTTTTTCAACTTTAAAACTGTGTAATTGCAAAAATCAAAGGTGTTTGTTAGGTTTCGCCTCAGTCAAATAAGTAGAATATCATAAAATCAAATGAAAGAATATGTGGGCGTGTCACCGCGGTAAATAGTTCCTCCATTCCTTCCTATTAATTGAGAATTGAGTATAATTTAAAAATATATTAGAGGTTTCCTCATGCTGTTTTAATTTTCTTACCCATTTTATGAAAAAATTTATAGATATAAGACTATTAACGTGACTGATTGCCAAATGGCAGGGATTGGTTCAAGTTATAAAAGCTTTTCATGAAGCGGACAAGATAATTTTATGTGATGTGAGAGTGTCACCCTCTGTGACATGTTACCGAGCTAACCAGAAAAAAATATTGTATATCGTTTGGTTACCTGTCACTTTATGTTATAATGACAACGATTTAATTTATTGATTTAAAGGAAATTCAATTCTTTGTTAGCACTGCTGTATTATTTCAAGTCAAGTTGTGCTTAAGAGGCAGCACTTTTAGCAACTCATTCACGCCACTTAAGCCGGAACTCCACAAAATGCGTTCTCGCGTCAGCGCATTCAACGAATTTCGCATCTTCTACGCCTTCTGCATTTTAAATAACATGCTAAGATTCTTAAGGCTCAGTTACCCGACTGTAATGTAAAGTAAGTGCAACGTAGGAAACAGCTGATCGATATTTTTATATGAAAAGTAGGTTACATTACAATACATCTCTATAACCATTTTCATTACATTTCACATAACAATATCGATCAGCTGTTTCCTACTGTTGTAGTTACTTTACATTACAGTCGGGTAACTGAGCCTTTACGATGCATCGTTAGCATCGAAAATAAACTAAAACTTGGCATCACTAAGTACAGGGTGTTCCAAAAAAACCTTTAATTTTGAATAGCCCGCCATTTTAACAGTTGTCATAACTCATGCTGTGACTACTAGACAGGGAACAAGTAAAAACTACACCATTAAAAAAATGGAACGAGATACGCTTCAACAACGCATTGAAGTTATTAAAACTCACTACAAAAATGGTGCAAAAATCTCATAAATTTTTGGGTCTTCGTGAATCGTGAAAAATAAACGAATTTGTGTGCAAGTCAAAAAATATTACTCTACATAATTCTTTACAAGGATAAGTGAAAAATTTCATTAGCGAACAGCGTTACCGTTGTGCGACTAAAGTCGCATTTTGCCCCTTTTTCGAATGCCTTGCCACTTTTTATGCCCCTTAGTCTTAAATCCCCTTTTAGTATCATTTGCATTATTTTGTGCCCCTTTTTGCCCCTTTTTGTCCAAAGTCAACTTTAATTTTTATTTTTACAATAAATGTACTCAAATTTGTACAGATTCTACCACATTCGACAACAAGATTTTATTTCCTATGTGTATATATGAAAATATAAATATTTTTTGGAAAATTGACAGTATGGCGCAATATTATTTTCTGTGGGAGTGTTAAAAAGCTTTGGTATGAATCTTTTCATTTGTTTAAGATTTTTAAATATGAAATTACATACAGTATTTCATAGATAATTCTAACTGCATTTTCCGCAGCCAAATTTGATTTGTAAGCCAAATTTGACAAAAGTACATAATTTTAAAAGGTGAAAAAATTTATGCTAAGGGAAATAATATTGCATGAAAATACCACACTGAATTGCTCTCATCAAGTAATGCTTTTGATTTAAGTTCCCATGAAATTAGTTCATCATGTGAGCCTATTATCTGGGAAAAACCAGTAAAAAAGAAAAAAGCAACACGAAAGTATTCCAATGATTAGGAGAGACGGCACAAGTGGGTTAAAATGCAAGCAGATACCAACAAACCCATTTGTGTTTTCTGCAATGAGTTGCTCATCTGCCGAATGAATCATTGAATGTGATGTTAAATCAGCCAATTCCCAAAAACAAATGATGTAAAAATATCCGAACTTTTACCACAAAAAATACCGATTTTCTGAGGAAAGTTGATATTGCTGAAAGCTTCATTTTTTTTTAAGGATGATAAGATGAACCCGTTTAAGCAAATGGACAAATTGGCCAAATTAACTGCAAAAATATATCCAGATTTGCCAGTTGCAAATTCTGCGAGTTACACCTTATTTCTTTATCAATATAAAGTAAAATAAAAAAAATACATAAAGCATAAACATAAATTAGTACTCGTATTACGAAAAAATGATCAAATAGACTAAAAGTAGATACTTTTAGTCCATGCTGTCTGCTTTAAATTTATTTCAAAACGATTTGGAAGAATGGATTCCAAGTAAAAAACTTATTAATAAACACAAATGTACAATTTCAAAAGAAAGGGTATTTAAGGTATTTAATAACTGTGCATAATGCCTAAAAAGAATAATATTATACTTTTCAGAATTGAATTTTCAAATTTTTATCAAAACTTTATATGGTTAAATACATTTTTTGAATTACGTTGGTTTTTAAGTAAATAAGTGATATGAGCCATGTTCCAAAAATGATAAAAAATTTATTTATGTATTCTTTAATTTTTTGTATATCTTAAGAATACTCCAATATCTTAAGATATTGCATTCGATATCGAAAAAAATTTCCATTTATTTTCTGTTGGAATTTCGATTGATATCAAATGCAGCAATTTGACTACTGTTTTATTATTAGCATAGATTTTATGATTCTTTTATATAATAGCTATCTATAATACGTTTATACTGGTCTTATTTGCAAATAGAAGTATATATGAAGACTATGAGTAAAATAAGCAATTATTAAACTTAAAATTTCTTTTTCTGTATACATACATAGCATCCCCAGCAATAAGTAATTGTTCTCGTGAATTAGTAAGTTACAATTCTTACTTGCAAATAACACGTGCGTATAAACGTGGTATATGAGTTCTCCTAAAATGAATGGCGCGTAGTCATAGTCAAAATAAAGTAAACTTTAAGAAATTAAAACCAGTATCTTGTATGGTAATACTGGTTTTAATTTCTTAAAGTTTACTTTGTTTTGACTATGACTACGCGCCAATGTTTTTGTACTTCTTATACATGAGAAATTTTTGTTGTTTGTTGTTTGTTTTAAATAAAAATAACAAAATAAATATGCTTGTTTCTTTAATTTTTCTTGATTTTGAAGTTGCCTCTTTTTTTCTTTGAAATCCCCGTTTTGTGCCACTTTTTTTTGAAAATCCCCTTTTTGTGCCCCTTTTTGAAAATTTTCAACGGTAACGCTGTTAGCGAAATTCAAGCAGTAATCGCTACCAAACTTTAAATAATGATTTATTATTTTTTATGATTTAAAGTTATTAACAACGAATTATTTGTGCAACAAATTGATTGACCTCAAAAATATCAAAGTTGTTTCTTATTGTCCCCTTTCACACACGTCAGGTCTGACTCGTCAAGTCTTGAGCTTTTAGGAGAGAGAGGAAAAGAGAATGGAGAGGTGTACAGACTTGACCGTACCAGTCAAGTTTACTTTTTCGTTTTCTTTTGTCATTCGTAATACTCTACGGCAACGCAAATTGATGAAACTTGATGAAACAAACTTGATGGTGTGTATGAACGCAAATGCAGGTTCAAAAGAAAATTTAACAAAAACTGTACAGGTAAACCTGACGTATGTGAAAAAGGACATTACGAATTTAAAAAGTAAAGTTTGGTTCCGGCTTCGTTTGGTACGAGCTTAAAAAGCATTACCAAACTTCAGCTTCGGCTAAATAAAGTGATTTCAGTCGGACATTACATCTGATGCTTCATAACAAAACCCTTAATGCTTGATTTGAAAATAAAAAGTCCTATCAAAATTCTTATTTTGAGATAATAAAATTAAATTAAAGCTCCTAAACTTTAAAACATATTAGAATTTATGATTAAGCGGAGAAACCATATAGCACGACTTCAAAAGGGTGCCCTTGAATTCCTTAGTTTATGTTTAAGCTGGAAGTTCATACATCTACAAGATATATGCTACACTTATTATGCAGCATCGAAAATTGAAAATAAAACAAAACTTGGCATTGGTTTACGTGGCTGCCCACTACACGCTGGCATTCAAGTAGAATCTAATAGTGTTTTCACACTGACTTGGTTTTAATAAAAGTTGGTTTTAATGTCAAAACCAACTCTTAAAACCTGGTTTTACCATACAAATTGTTTTTGTTAAATCCAACTTAAAACCATTTCTGAATTGGTTTTATTTTGGTTTTATGAAATGAAACCCTGTTTTCGCTGTGGTAAATGCAGTGCTGCCAAGTTAAAATGACCGGCAGCAGCTGATAATGTTTATGCCAGTGAATAACAAGAGATGTCGCTTGAAAGATTTTCAACTTAAAAATTGATGCAGCAGCATCAATAAGTAAAAAATTATTGAAAAATAAGAGTTCTTTGAAAGGAAAACAAGAAAAATATTTTCATTGACCTCTGGAAAGTGAAAATAAACGATATGACATATCGAACCACCGATAAAAAAGTTGTATTTTGTGATTTATTTGTACATTTTTTATATTTTATAACTTGATTTCCAAGCACTTCTTCACTTTGTATTACTAGTTCCATAATTTTAAAATATTTATTTACAAAATATAAAATAATTTCCATTTTAGAGCGCATTGTAAATTTTCTCCGTTTTTCATACAAACAAAAACAGTTGTACAGTTTGTCAAATAAGTGTTATAAAAAGCAGAAAAAAATACAACAACAAACACACGCATTTCTGCAGGAGATCTATTTTATTTTGAGCAAAGTTATTAGACAGTCTGTGAGTTAAAACCTGAATTTAACAAACTGGCAGTGTGAATGCAAAATCAGCTGTTTATGGTTTTAACGTTAAAACCAGATTTTAACTTGCAGTGTGAAAACACTATAAATGATTCCTTTTTGCAAAAACTTGGCATTACTGAATATCAAAATCAACTGACTTTATCGTACCCCCCTTATGTGAAGTGTCTACTTTAAGAAAATATAACCTTTGGCATGACAGTTGAACAGTGCTCCTGGGAAAATTCATCCACGTTTTTTTTGCCATTTTAGACTTGCCCGATTTTCTCGAAAACGGCCTCTGATTTTTTTCACGGTTCCCTCATTTTGTTCTCCTATGTGTCCACTTTAAGAAAATATGACCTTTTGGCATGACAGTTGAACAGTGGTCCTGGGAAAATTCATCCATGGTTTTTTTGGACTTGCCCGATTTTCTCGACAACGGCCTCACAGATTGTTTGCACGGTTATCTCATTTTGTTCTCCTAAGTGTCCACTTTAAGAATATATGACCCTTTGGCATGACAGTTAAACAGTGCTCCTGGGAAAATTCATCCACGGTTTTTTTTGGCCATTTTGGACTTGCCCGATTTTCTCGAAAACGGTTCTCTTATTTTGTTCTCCTATGTGTCCACTTTAAGAATATATGACCTTTTGGCATGACAGTTGAACAGTGAGTGCTCCTGGGAAAATTCATCCAAGGTTTATGTTTTGTTTCCCCACTTTGAATTCCTAAAATCAACGCTGGCTTGCTGACATATTTTTAAAAATACCCACAAAATTTCCCCATTTTTTCCCGGTTTTTAAATTCCTAAAATCGACGCTATTTCGTTTTGGCACACGTCCTTATGTGGCTTATAATATTTTCACACCTAAAGTTAAAACTATTAACAGCTGATTTCACGTTCACACTACAAGTTTAATTAAATCAGATTTTTACTCACAATTATAAAAATACCCTAATGTCTAGGAAGTAGCATAAACCTGCCAACAACAGCCAGTTGTTTTCCACAATGGATATACAAGCCCCAATTTTTTGGTATTGTGTTAAAGTAGTAGTAGTAGTAGACGTGTAGGGCGCCCTAAAGTGCAGAAAGCGTGGTATTGAATTTCAGTTTGACCGCTGGCCAAAATCTTCACTATCCAGAAACGAAAAAGAAAAACAAACATTAAAAAATTCACCCTGTTAAAAAAAATTAGTTATAAAAATGCCGCCATTTTATTAACTCATTTTATTTTTTGTTTTTGTCTCCGTTAAAATTAAAATAATGCATAAAAATATAAAACAACCCAGCAAAAAATTTTCGAAATTTTGTAATGGGTAGTACTCTTTTAATGGCTTACAAAGTAACGAGTGGTACTTATTTATCTAATTATTTTATTTGCATACTAATGACTGTCATGTAATGAATAAAATAAGAACTTATTTATATCACTACGTGAAAGTACTTATTGTAGTACTTTCCAGTTAATAAGGAAATATGTATATCTAGAGAAATTTGTTACAAAATTTTATTCATTTAAAATAAAAAAATTAGAAAATATAGCAAATTAATTTTGAATAAGTTTAAGCAAAAATTAATCTATATTATTTTGCATATTTGTACGCAAAAAATAACCCATTAAATTTTGAGTACTTTTAGGCAATCAGTAATCTATTAACTTTTGTATGTTTGTAGGCAAAAAGTATAGGGTACCGCATACTTTTTGAACTTCTCAAACAAAAATAATGGGTTATTCAGTCAAATTGTAAGTACTTACGACTGAGGAGTACATACACTTTTTTGCATTCTAGTAGGCAAAGTTTTTTGCTGGGAAACTTTCATGTCACACAATTTGGATCTTATCTGTATTTTTTTTAACGAAATTTGTCTTTTGCGTTTTTTTTCCAACAACAATGAATTTAATTGGCAACAACAAGCAAACAATAAAAATGGTTAATTTTAATTTACTTTGCAATATTAGATTTTATTAACGATCCATAAAACTGAACTGATTTACGATATACATACATACCTACAGACATACATATTCGAGTATATATATTTTAAAATATATTTATATTTAGCGCTCAGGTGTTAAAAAAATTAAAAAAATTATTTTAAAACGTTTACAAACCACTCGATTGTTTGTTTTTTTTTTTTATTGTTTCATGTGCATTAAAAAATATTGGCTTTTAGTAAATTCTACTCTCTTCCCAACATTATTGTTACTTATATTCACTACCAAAGCATTTCGTTAGCAAAATGACTTTTTAAATTATTATCTTTTTTTTCCTTGTTGATAATATTGTTAAGGAAAAGTAAACATGTATAACATACATATCTACATACAAACATACATTAAATATAATACATCACTGTCAAATGTTTAAAGAATTTGGGGCAAATTGTGATAGCGAATCTATATAAAGCGATCGACAAAACTTTTTTTCAGTTTTTCAGCCAACAAGTTATTTTTCTCGTTGCTTTGCTTAGGCCCCTTTCAGATTAGGCAACTTTAATTGCGCAAGTATAATTTTCATTTTTATTTATTTTCTTTTGAACTTGCTTTTATGTTCACATTCAGCAACTTTGTTGAGCAAGTTCAATTTTCTTATGCTCGAATTTTCTTAATTTATTGACGTTTTGTTTCATTTCTGTATTAATTGTAATTGTGAAAGTGATTTAAAATTTGATGGATGCAATGGAAGTTGAAGAAAAAAATAATTTAATTAAAGATATACTTGAATATACATAATTGCCAAGTACATTTAAAGAATTGCCAAGTACAAGCAAGTCTGTACTCAAATCTCGGCAATTCTTTCCCCTTCAAACCGAAATTTCCTCTCACACCCACAAACACAAGACTTGCGCAAGTAAAGTTGCCTAATCTGAAAGGGGCCTTAGTAGCTGCGATCACATATTAAATTATTATAAAAATATAACTTATAAATTAATTTTAAGAATTTTTATTAGCAAAAGCAAAATTTTAGTTCGATTGTCTGTTGCCAAACATAAATAAGTGAAAGAAGACATTAACATCCGGCAACCCCCCAATTTCTTAGTTACTATCAGCGTTGCCAGAATTGATTACTTAGCATGTGTAGGGAAATTATGAATAAAATTTCGGGAGAAATTTCTCTCTTTTCCAATTAAAATTTTTTGTTTTTCCTATCACTTGCTATTGTTTGAAATAGTTCCCCCAGAAAAATTTCTCTCAGAGTTTAATTTGTAACTCCACTCATGGTATAGCGTTTTCGCACCAAAAGCCTGATACTCTGTTCGAAGTTGTGAAATATTTTTAGTAGCCTTGATTATTTCGCGTGAAAAATTTGACATGTACTAAATGTAGCCCAAATCTCGGTTTTTCTTTATAAATTTCTCCCTTTTATTGCTTGAAGGTATGCAACATTGCTAAAATTCCGTGCGAAAAAAGTACTTAGGGTTTACTCTATAATTCGAAACGAAAGAAAATACTTTAGAAATTGTATCTTAATAACATGCAAATTCGAAAGCATTTCCTCTCTTTTCGAATTACAGAGTAGACACCCTGCTCCAAGGCGAATTGATAACAGGTGACCTTAACAGTCCAGATGATTATCAGGTGTTCCAAGACTAATTGAACTGCTTTAAACCCCGACTGTGAAAATCTCTTCTTTTATCTAATGCTTGTTTATACCATGTTCACACTTATGGCCTTAAACGTCTTTAAGGCAAGTGTTTTAAAAAACTAAACACAACCGTTGACGTTTTGTGAGTAAATTATTGTATTTGTAAAAAATGACGAACAATTATGCTTTTCTATTGGTTTATTATTTTCAAAAAACAAATGTTTTTGTAAATAATTTAGTATTTCTTCACTAATTAATTGTTTAACAAATGATTTTTCACATGATTTTTCACATGACGCCATTTAATAACAACACAAAGATGCCAGAGTTATCAAAAAACACACTGAACGTACTCCATTTACTTCCTTAAGTGTTTAACTCTTAAACACGTCATTTGAGATGTTTGACAAAACAAGCCATTGTATGCTAAAACATCTCAAAATCGTGGTGTTTAAGCTCTTAAACACGAATGAGGCGTTAAACACGTTTAAAAACATAAGTGTGCACATAGTATTAGATTTAAACTGAAAAGTCTATGTATTTTATAAATATGTATTTATGTATTGGTATTTTAGTCAACTGTTTTTGACAGATGGAGTTTTTTGAAGCCATATGAATTGCATGTTGTTTTTAGTATTGTATTGTTGTAGCGATAAGGTCACCTAGTATGAATTCGCCTAGCCCTGCTCATGTTGTTTCGCAGCCAGTGCTACCATATGTGAAGATTTATCTTATTTTTGAAGTTTTTAGACACGAAAAAACGACCAAAAAGATTTCTTAGATAAAAATAAAATTTTTAAAAATTTGACTTTTGGTACTTTTAATATATTATTGATGAGTCTTTTGACTAAAATACTTACATATTTTCTTATTTGCTTCATAATAATCTTACACATATTCTATTCAGTAAGTATTTTGTATTATTTAGGCTTACGTTCAATAGTTCCCTGGAAACAAAATAAATTTTAACTTATTTTCGTAACAAAAAAGGTTTTTAATTAAAAAAAAAAAATATTTATTTTGCTCGACTTGAAGATTTTTAAAAAATATATATGGCAACACTGTTCGCAGCTCAAACAATAATGATGCCAGAGTAATTTTGCATGGAAAAACATGCTGCCAGATAGATTTTACGTATTTTTCGAAATAAGAACAGAATACTACTTTTGCGAAATTATTTCTCAAATATTTCATACCAAATACTTTTACATGTAGTTTGACGGCATTTCGCACGAAATTGTGAACAGAGTACCAGGCTTTAAGTTAAAACCTGGTTTTATTATTAAAACCATAAACAGCTGATTTTGCGTTCACACTACAAGTTTAATAAATTCAGGTTGTGTAATAAATTTGTGCAAAATAGAATAAATTTCCTGTAGAAATAAGTATAATTGTTACTGTATTTTTTTCTACTTTTTATAACATTTATTTGACAAATTTTATAATGAGCTCTAAAATGGAAGTTATTTCATATTTCAAAATTATGGAACCAGATATTCCAAGTTTATAAAAATGTATTCTGGCGAGTATCTTACACCTGGAAAAATCTAATGTTTTTGCCATTTTGTGAAAAAGTTTGAAAAGTACTTCGTCCCCTTTACATGAGCTATTTCTTTTATTGACAGGGAAGATATAAAACGCTCTGTAAATAGTTTCTTGTAACTCGGAATTACGCAGTGCGCAGGAGCGATTGGTAATATATAAATTTATCTGTCTTTTTTTATCGCCAGATGGGTGTCAGTCATATCGTCTATCTTCTCCTATCAGAGGTCAGTGAAAATATTTTCGTTCGTTTTTTCATCCCAAAGTTAATTTTTCTTTGTAATTTTTAAATTGTTATTGTGGCTTTATCCATTTTTAAGTTTTAACTTTTTCAATCGGCTTATATTCTTATTCACTGGCATAAACATTGCGGTCATTTCAACTTGGCAGCATTGAATTTGGTGCAGAGAATGCATCACTGCTCTGCATCTTATGAGCAAATCTATATATATAAAATATATTTTGATGAAATTTTCAAAGAATCTTCAGAATATTCAGGCGGGTGACACTATGGAGTCTGATTTTTGATTTTCGGTCTGCGGGCGTAGGGGCGTGGCAAAATCCAATTGTCATATTGCACCACCAATGCCATATATACATATATATGTGACGCACAAAATAGAGAGGGACCTAAGGGTAAAAACCGGTTTTGTTCAGGAGAGCCATTTTTAAGATTTAAATACGTGTATCTTTGGTGTACCATCACTGAGCGTGTTGGTATTGGTCTCATTTGAAACCGACACATCTGATGACATCAAGAACGTGTTGGTAAACCTTAAAAACGCGCGTAGGTCGTCCCTACCTCTTGTTTTGTGTAGTTGGTTTTTACTGTTTTCTGCCTAGTGCGCTGTTTCCATGAGTTTGATATCAATTTTGCTCGCGTTTTTTCGAATCCAGGTTTATTTTCTGAAATTATTAATTGTGAATTATAATAAATACTCATTTTTAATTCTTTTAAATCGTGAATATCACTCTGTTAGTACGAAAATTTTTTTTACATAACCTTAGAATCGTCGACTTCAATTTCATAAAACTCGCATATCTCTGGGAAGGAACACTTTTGGGACATGGGATCGGTCTTATTCGATGCTCAGATGTGGTCCACTTTAGGATATTTAAATTTCCATATGCAGCGCATAACATCGACTTTGAAAAAATTCAAAAAACATTTTAAGTTGGTTTTAACAAAATCACTTTGTATGGTAAAACTAGGTTTAATAGTTGGTTTTAACGTTAAAACTAACATTTGTTAAAACCATGTCAGTGTGAAAGCACTAACATACAAATAATTTGACAGGAGAAATTCGGATATTAAAAATTCCAACAATTGGATTGGCAAACAAAATAACCGGACATAAAGAGTTAAATAATCAGCTAACTAGCATATGTGTTGGTGATGATAAAACATGTCAAGCTTGCCAGGAAGATGATGAAACATTGGCGCTTAGTCGTGTCAGACGTCAAATCTTCTAAATAGAAAATATACCAGATATATAATATCCTTTTGTTTATGAGTAATAAATACTTTTAGTTAGTTAATGTTCGAACTTTTATTTGTTTCTATATTTATGATTTGATTAGACTAAAGTTCGTATTGTTCAAATGAACAAATAACACCAGCAGAACGGAACAACGTGGTGTTTTCGAAAGACGCTACACCTTCATCATTAGCGTTGGTTAGTTAATTGAGAAATAATTCCTTTTTTTTATTACTTATGACTTTATTGCAGTGAGCCAGCGAAAATCAGTATGTACATTGTGCCGGTATCTCGGCTTTAGTCCTAGGGAGTGACAGCCTCAATTTGTTTTGTTAAATATTTGCTAAATCTGCGAAGAGATTTATGAAATGTATAGTTCATCAAACCTTTCGCCTTAAAGTTTTTGTAAATCTCTAACGACTTGTGTATCGTATCGTACGTTTTTCATGATTTGGACCGGCATCTAAGAACTGGATAAATAGATTTTGGGAAGGAGGCTGGAGGTAGTGTGTTTATTTGATTTAAATTTTACTTAAATGAACAGAAAGACCATTTCTGCTTCATCTACTATATTGTATAATTTTTATTTAGAATTCCAGTATGCTCATTAAAAATGTACTGGCTACTTTTACGAAATGAAAATAAAATTTCGTCTGAAAATTAATATTGAAAACGGCAATGAAATACGAAAATTTGTTAATAATTCGTGTTTTTTGGGAATCGTTACAATTAAAGTGTAACATTTGTTAACGCACTAATAATCGCAAAATACTTATTCAGTAAAATATTTTTTGATTAAAAATACATTAAAATTGGTTATTGAGGGGTTTAGCTGGATCGTATGCGCATTTCACTGTTGCTAATGCAGATTATCTGGGAACCTTTAACCAAAATTTCTTAGAACAACTTGAGTTATTATGTTAAACTTTCATTTAAACAAATGAGAAGTTCAGCAAATTGTTTTTGTTTCCAATTTAAACTCTCACACGAATTTTGTTTTCAATTTTTAAAAAAATAGGCACTGAATATATTTTAAGATTTGCCAACATATTTAGAAATTTATTAAATTTAAAAATTGTATATAACATCTGCTAAAATATGTCTTTTTTCCCAAACATTCCTTACAGCTAATTTACATGGCGATACCTTAGATTCTCACAAATTAGCGGATAACGACAAGATCATCAACGAGTTCAATAAAGTATCGCCCGAAAAACGTATAACTTTTACCATTAGTTCCGATTCATCACCGGAAGGTAGTCAGACACTGACACCCAAAAAATTCGATGCTATAGCGGAAGAGGAAACCGGTATTGCGGGAGACGAAAAAGATGAAGTCATATTGAGACCGCGTCTAATCGATCGCCATCCACATCTTTTGCCCAGTGCAGCATTGGGAACGGCGCCCCGCAAGATCTTGCGTAGTGCCAAAAGTGTGCCACACTTTAATGTTAGATCGGCTGCGAGTGAAACTGATATATTTACCATAACCGGTTCTGGCAATACAATAAGCATGACACCGGAAGTGCCATCCATATCATTTAGTAATTTACCCAAAAACTACGAGGACACTCCAACAATTGAAAAATACAGAATAACACAAAGTTTGTATTCCATACAAACGGCAAATGCGGCAAAACATAACTCAGATGATTATTCAATGCCCAGATATTTCCGTAAATCGGCTATGATATCGCAGAGCAGCGAAATACTAACGAGTGGCGACATCACACCCTCGAATTCGTCTTCGCGCGATGATGTCCGTAGGCCGGAGAAGAGCAAACGCTTGCAAAGACTAAGAGGTGCTTTGCCGCCGCTTCTAATACATTCGGTTTCATTTCGCAAGAATAGAGATGAAAGCAAGCAAGTGGATTAAAGGGTTTATATATCCGTATTATATGTATAGTTTTTATATTTTGCTCATATCAATAGTAAACCCCACTTTTATATAATATGTCTAAACAATTTTTTTTTTGTAAATGTAAATATCTTTTTAATGTTTTTTTTTTTGCTTAACCTTTGATTTTAAATAAAATATGTACTTATTAATTTTTTTATTATTTTTAAATTTATTTTTAACCTTTTGATTTTTTAATAAAAAAAAGCCAGTATTTGAAGAAATTTATGTAAATATAATCACATGCTTATCTTGAGATAAGCATGTGATTATTTTAATAAACAAAATAATCCCCCTTATCGTGGTTGGCATATTTCCACTTCGTCTAAGACGCTTTTGTAATGGATTACAGAATCCCGAAATTTTTTTCTGTTAATCTAGGACCAAAATGTCGCAAACGATGTCGAAATATGATAATTACGATAAGGTCCAATAACTCTTGTGCACTAAAACATTAAAAAAAATTGTTTTATTTGTTGAGGCTAGAGATGCGCATCACTCACTGGGACTGCGAAGTTTTTGTAATGGATTAAAGAACACCGCAACATTTTGTTTTTAATCTAGGACCAAAATGTCGTAGTCGAAATATTTGCTATTTTTGCGACAAAACCTTATTGTCACTAATTGTTATAACTCGGTATATTCTTTTTCGAGAGCTCCTTTCGAAGCAGAATTAGTTTTGAACTGCTAAATTGTCATGGCTTACTATGATTTTAGATGCGAAAATTTACGCTGATACATTTGTAGTACCAACTTACGAGTCTTGTCACCACAAACCTCATTTTATTTATTATAAATCACCTAGAGTAATATCAAATTTTTAATGTTGTCACCTGAATTGCCAAGAATCTTAAAATACCCTACCACGCAACATAACATACCCAACGGCTCAGTTGAATGATACCAAGTATGGCTTATTCGAAAAAAAATATTTAACACCATTGCAAACGTTTCTGTATGGCTATGTAGTATGTGGTTTACGGCCTGTTCAACGATGTCACCAGAAATCGTTCGATCGACAACTTGTATTGAAAACAACAACAAATTTTCAAATGTTATTGTTGTTTGCAATACAAGTTGTCGATTGAACGATATATGGTGACATCGTGGGAGAGGCCGTTAATCTCTATTTTTGAATTGAAAAATAATCCCACCACAATTCTAATTTGTTGTAATACCGTACGGAAAAAATCAGTTAAAATTATCAGCATCTGGTAATACTCGTACTTTATTCCCCATATGAATTGAAAAATAATCCCACCACAATTCCTATTTGTTGTAATACCGTACGGAAAAAAATCAATTAGAAATATCTGCATCTGGTAATACTTTATTCCCTAAAGGGGTACAACAGTGTTGGCACTGTAGTACCAATAAAGCATTGCAGCATTATTACAGTGCATATAAAAAAGAGATGAGCTCAGCTCACTTGATTTTTTCCTTATGTAAGCCACACACCATTCGACCGTTTGCACAACACGTTGGTTTACCAAATTAACAGCATGTTTATAGAACACGTCACAATCAAGACACGCACGAATACGTAAGAATTTGCATTTGTAGAACACGTTAATTTTTTTTTCGTCCGTCTTACGTCGTGTGGCGCTCTTAGCAATTTAGTGCCAAATCAGTGTTGCCTATCTGTAAATGATTTTTATTTGTTTACATTTTGTCATATAAAATTTGTATTTTTGTCATTAAAAAAGGTAACCCTTTTTGACGGCAACATCGAAGTATTTATGTAAATGAAAATTTTTTTATTTAAAAAAGGAATCTTTAACTTTATACACATATACAAATAATGAAATAGCATAAAATGAGCTATTATCTTGCAAGAAATAAGAAAATGAATTTCCAAAAATAATAACTGCACGGCTGTTGTCAATTTTATGCTCTAATTGCCACTTACAATAATAAAAAAACAAAAAAAATTTACTATTTGTAGCAACATTCACTTTTTTGCGGATATATCAATTTTATTTTATTTATTTCTTATAAAACTTGTAATTTTTTCCACCGACGAATGTAATTTTGCATTCGTGCACTTTTTTTTGTTTTGACAGCAGAAAACGCGTTATACAAATCCAAACAAACTGTCACTTGTTACGTTTTTTAGAAAAATAAAATGACATTCGCGTTATACAACCCCAAACTTGGCAAACGTCAGGTTTTTTACGCGTATTTTAGACATATTGGGTTCTATAAACATGCTGTAAGTGTGTTTTGCGCACAAACATAAACAATACAACAGCGCGCTACAGCGTGTACGGCATTAGTGCGCTTCATTTCTTAAAATTTTTTTTTGTAAACGTGACATGGCGTGCTATTTGAGCGTGTTGTAGTCGGTGATTTTTTGATGCAAGACGAAGAAGAAGAACGTAAAAAAGGACAGAAAAAAAGAATTTGCTTAAAGGAGTAATGGTTTATATAAAAAGAAACATATTCTAGTATCAAGCTTTTGAAAACCCAAAAGAAAGTGAGCCAAAGGACTATACAAGTTACATGCAGATGACACACAAAGTATTTCATGATATTTGGTCAGGAGTTTCGAGGCATATACAAAAGCAAAATACCACGTGTTCGCAAACTTTTATAAAATTTAATAAAATCACTTATTCCTGCTGAATTCACCATTTTAGACGCAAATTTTAATTCGTGCGTGACGTGTTTTTTTTTTATTTCGTACAACCGAGACACAACTTCACATGACGACCGCACACACTTTACAATCTCATATACAACCTGCCATGTTGTGCCAACGGTCGCAAAGTGTGTGGCTTGCTTTAGATGAGCGTGCCTCAAGTAAAATTATCGCGTGATTGCTTCATTTATTTTATTGCTCAGAAAATAAGTTTTGGAGAAAAACGACCTTGAAGTCAACAAAGTGATTTAGATGCGTCTTAAAGCTCTAATTGCTTCAAACTCGTTACTTGGGGGGTTTTCGGGGTCGCTGATTACGAATCTGGTATTGGATTTTGAAAATTCCAAATGGCAGACTATTTTTTGTAATATTATTGGATTTTGCTTGAAACTTCCACACGCAGTGTTTTTCGGGGTCGCTGATTATGAATCTGAAGTCAGGCCTTCAAAATTCAAAACATCGGAATTTTTATTAAGAATTGAGCGGATTGGTTAAAAGCTAATTACTGTGGTGCTTCGAAGTTACTGATTAGCAGTTTATTTATTTTTCTTAGTTTGGTTCAAAAAATAAAAAGTAAGGATGAGAAAGCTAGTTCAGAGTCAAAATGAAATCGAAGAAAATAATATGTAAGAAGCAGAATTAGTTTTAGTTAAGTTTATTTATGTTACTGGCGCATACTCACAGTCATAAACAAAGTATACTTTATCGGCCGTATCAAAAAAAAAAAAAAAAAAAAAAAATGTATGTGAACTTCAACTGTTCTTTCGTCAAAATTTGTATGGAAATTTTGTTTTTATACGGATACGGCTGTAATAGTTTGAAACAAGCATTACTATACAAAATACTGGTTTTAAGTTGTTAAAGTATACTTTATTTTGACTGTGAGTATGAGCCATTGTGTTTAATTTAAGTTTTTAAGTTACATATTAAGGGTTTTCAGGAAAACTCTTAAAATTGTCATTTGTGCAATTGGGCAAACTTGCAAGACTTGTTTCATAAAGCCCCTTTTCAACTTTTGGTCAAACAGTTAATATAAATTTGAAACAAACGTCAACAATTTCAATTTATAAAAATAAAATAAGAAAGCTTGAAGAAATTTTTTACTTTATATTTATATGTATGAAAAGTGTAAATCCTGTTAATAAAAGTGTCGAAAGAAAGTTAAATGACTAAGTTGCTCTGATTATTCGAAGAAATTGTTATTTGTAAAATGCATAGCACAGCTTATTGGGCAAATTTAACAGGTTTGTGTAAATAAATTTCCATAAAATTTTTGACATTTTATTTACGAGAGTGTAAAAATGCACAATTGCACAGTTTGCGAGACTTTTGATCGTTCTCCTAAAAACCCTTATTGTGTTTTTTTATTTTTAAAATAGATAGTTAAGTTATAAATCGGTTGTTTGTTTTATTAAAAATTTCGGATAAACTTGTCTCTATTATAATCATACATATTTAATTTTCAGAAGCTTTCCCGGTAAAATTAAAAAAAAAACTAGTCTGTCAAATTGGACACCCCTCTTTGAATTTGAAAAATCGGAATTAAATTCATTACCAGTAACCGCAAAACCCTTTAAGTAACGATTTAAAAGCAAATCTGATAAAATTTTAAAAAACTCTTTCGCCATATTGGATTTTTTTTAAATCTAATAATAGATTCGTAATCAGCGACCCAGAAAACCACTGAGTGACGAGTTTCAAGCAAATTAGATGAATTGCTGAAAAGTTTGTAACACTGGTTTCTTTTTTTACTTTTTTCTTTTCAAAAGTGTTTTTGAAAGCTAATTTATGACAGAACTAATGCAGTTAGAAAGCTGAGGTTGTCTACCATACACTAAAAGAGTAAAAATCAATATTTTCGACCCTTAGATCCCGTTTATATATTTAGTTACACCCCATTAAAAATCTGTGTATACTAGCATGTATATAAAAAACTAGTCCCTATTTCCCTTGGTCACGGCATTAGAGTTGTGTCCAACAGCTCTTTTTGAACTAGTTTGTTCGCGCTCGAATCAAAAGTTATTTTAAACCAATTTAGTTTACATTGACGTTTTTGACCGGACTTGTGTCCAACAGGTCATTTTAGTTCAAAAGAGCTGTTGGAAGCAACTCTACCCGGTATTAGGCGTGAACAGCTAAACCGATTCCCCTACATTTTGTTTGTTTGGTTTGCTATTGTCTGAAGTAGAATAATATGAAAGAAAAAAATTAAGAAACTTGCGCGGAATAGGGTAAAAGGGAAAAATGTACGCTGTTGGTTTTTTTCCTGTTTCTGATAAAATTGGTATAACAACAGTTTAAAGCCGCGGGAAAATGCTAATTGTATTTAAATTTTATTTAAGTTTTTGGTGTTTTATAAATGGATAAAAAATTTATTTATTTATCGATGTTTCGCCTGCAACTTTGTGTAGCGTCATCTTTTATTAATTCCTGAAGAAGCTACATAAAGTTGCAGCGATATATCGATAAATAAATAAATCTGTTATCTATGTATTTATAAAAGACCTAAAGCTTAAATAAATTTTATGTGTTATATACATACGGTTAAGGAATTAACTCTACATACACCCATCATTTTTGGGATTTGAGGAAACTTGGGAAGAAATTAAAAAAATTAATTATGCCAATATTTAGGGTGCTAATAAATATGTTTATACAAAAAATAAAAAATGAAAATATAATTATAATAACAACAATAAAAGCAAAAATATTCAAAATCCATAGGAAAAAAAATGTACATACAGGCATAAAATAAATGAAAAATTACATGCAAAATGTTCGAGGTCGTCAACTTGTTTGAAAATTCTGTGATTTCCGGTAGCAAGCCGTCAACAAATGGCATCCGAATATGGTCTAATATGTTCTTAAAAAGGCAACAATTGATATTAACCTCGAAAGAATAAAAAATTTTCCACAAATGACGCTATTGAATTTAAGTTTACGTCATTTATAATAATGACTTAATTTTAACTCTACTTAAGCATAGTTAAGGCTTAAAAGGCAATCGCATCATTTGTGGTAATTTTTTTTTATTCTTTCGAGGTTAATATCAATTGTTGCCTTTTTAAGACCATATTCGGATGCCATTTGTTGACGGTTTGGTACCGAATTTTCAAATAAGTTGACGACCTCGAACATTTTGCACGTATTTTTTCATGTATTTTATGCCTGTATGTAGACTTTTTTCCTATGGATTTTGTATATTTTTGCTTTTATTGTTGTTATTATAATTATATTTTAATTTTTTATTTATTGTATAAACATATTTATTAGCACCCTAAATATTTGCATAATTAATTTTTTGAATTTCTTCCCAAGTTTCCTCAAACCCCAAAAATGATGGGTGTATGTAGAGTTAATTCCTTAACTGTATGTATGAAAAGGAAAAATGAAACAAAAATTAATGTTCAGACAATTGTTTGGTGACGGAATTTTTTACATTTCTAAGTTTCATCAAATTGTAATTAATTTTTAGTTTTTTTGTGCGTTGTAAGCTCAAAAATAAATGAAAACTTTTCAAATGCACACCTGACAACTGTTAATATGTGCGGCCCCATTGACAGAAAAGCAAACATTTTAACTAACTCACTTAATCAGGCGCTAATTGAAAATAATGTTTCAGATACGTTTACGAATAGAAATGAAGTAGAATATTATATTAAGGGGTTAAAAAATTCGAAAGCACCGGGACTAGACGGTATTCGAAACATATTACTTAAAAAGCTTCCCAACTCCGCTATACATAGAATTACTTGTTGACATTTTTAACTTTTGTATTAAAAATGCATACTTTCCAATACACTTTAAACAAGCAAAAGTTATTCCTATCGTAAAGAATGGTAAAAATCCAAAGTTACCCACTAGTTACCGTCCAATCAGCCTGCTAAGTTGCATTGCCAAGATATTTGAGAAAATAGTACTTAGTAGACTAAAAGCTCACGCGGATGAAAATAATCTAATCCACAAATGCCAATATGGTTTTAGGGCTCAACACTCTACAACCCACCAAGTCAAACGAGTTGTCAACATGATAAGATACAACAAAAATAACCGACTTTCAACAGGTGTTCTATTATTAGACATCGAGAAAGCTTTCGACTCAATCTGGCATGCAGGGCTTGTCTATAAGCTCCACAAAATGAATTTTCCTTTATATTTAGTTAAACTAATAATGAGTTTTCTTAGTAACAGGACTTTTTTTGTAGATATTGAGGGTAGTAAGTCTAACGAAATAACTATTCCAGCTGGTGTCCCACAGGGATCTGTGCTTTCACCGCTACTATATTCACTTTACATAGCAGATTTTAAACATCTCAGTGACACTGAGGTAGCTTTCTATGCAGATGATAGTGCATTTGTATGCCGTGGCAAGGTCTCGAATGCAATTGTGAAACGTATGCAAAGATCACTTACATCAGCTCAAAAGTTTTTTACCAAATGGAAAATAAAAATTAATGAAGATAAGTCTCAGGCTATAATTTTCCCATTCAATAAATCGCCTAAGAGAATCCCCTCCAGACAATTTTCTGTTCAAGGCAAATTAATACCAATTTCGAATTCTATAAAATATCTGGGAGTAACTCTTGACCAGAAACTTATATTTAGGGCGCATTTAGATATTGTATGTTCAAAAGCTATAGCATGTGGTAAATCCCTATTTCCACTATTAAACAGGAAGAGCAAACTGAATATAAAAAACAAACTTCTATTATACAAATTGTGCATTAGACCTATTATAACATATGCCTGTCCAATATGGTATAATTGTGCAAAAACGCATAAAAAGAGACTACAAATCATACAAAATAAGAACCTTAAAATTATCTATAATCTCCCTAGAAGATTCCCTACTATAGATTTACATACACTCTCAAATCAAAAGCCTATCGAAACTATAATTCGAGACATGACTCTGACATTCTCAAACAAATGCAGGAACTCAAATTACACGCACTTGAGGACATTGACCACCAGTGACTAATTAACCTATTTAAACATAGGTTAAATTAGTCGCTGCACAAGTCTCTCACTCCTAAATCACTCTTTTGATATAAAGTATAGGTTTTTTACTATCTTTTTCCTATAAATCTAAGTACTATGATTTTAATTTTGTAAACTTCGTATTTCATTTTTATTAATAGATTATATTTGCTGTAATATCTTAAGATAAAATCTCAAAACATGTTAATTCTAATTTAAGTACTTTGTTGACATTGATAGCAAATAAATATAAATAAAAAAAAAAAATAAATATTTTCATTTTGTATTTTTTGTATAAAGATATTCATTAGCACCCTAAATATTGGCATAATTAATTTTTTTAATTTCTTCCCAAGTTTCCTCAAATCCGAAAAATGATGGGTGTATGTAGAGTTAATTCCTTAACTGTATATTATGTAAATGTTAATATTTTTTTTTTAATTTTGTGTTTACTAATGTTTGTTTGAAAACCTAAAAAATGTTTGAAAACCTAAAAAATGTGTACCGAAAAGAAATGCAATTTTATTGTATCAACTAAACACTTTTTAAAGTTTGTGTATTTGCTAAAGTTATATGAGTCGATAAGTAGGTGCCTCAGTTTAACGAAGATAGAACAGTGTGCACTATGCATAATGAACTTCTTGAAGCAAGCGAATTAAAACATTTGCGTCGGTTGGCCGAAAGTTATATGCCGACGGGTACGCCCGTGTAACAATTTTCGTGTTTTTTTAAATAACTTTATTCTGACGGATTATATTCCAAATCTGAAGAAAAAATTAAAAGAAATATTTTCTAACTTGGAATTTGGGACCGTACTACATGTAGTACGACGCTCGGCACATATGCAAGCAAAAGACAGTAACTATTTTCTTGTGATTTAATTCGACATTTATTCAGAAACTTTTGTGTACATAGCTAAAGAAAGAACAAATTAATAAAAAAAATTATTTCCAAATTGCACTTTACATGGAGCGGCACATCACATTTAATGCATCGTGTGGTGGTCTTATTGTGGCAATGATTGCATCGTAGCTGGGCTTGTTGCAATAATGCAAGTGGTATTTCTTCTTCACTATCCGAATCCGTAGAATAAGAATTTCGAAAAAGCTCAGCCTCAGCATTTAATAATATGGGTGGTAAGTTTTCAAAATTCACTTCATCTTCTTCTCCAGAATCTTCATCCGTGACATAGTTGTTCGCAGCTTGAGTGGGCACAATTGAGATGTCGTAAGAATTTTTAAACCCCTCTTCATCGCTTTCCTCTAAGGTACTAATTATCTCATTTAATGTTAAAAATCTAAAAAAAAGTAAATTTTTGTTTTCATCAATTTTACACACTAATGCCGAACGTACTACATGTAGTACGTCAACAAATATGTCAACTAAAATCACATATAATTTTGTTTTTCACATATACTTTTGCTACGTATTCTTTCTTACAACTATTATAATTAAAAAAACATAGAAACGCAACAAAAATAATGTATGCATGTAAAACTTTTTCTCACCGATTACGTGACATCTTCACACTCTTGCCAATATCACAAAATTTAAATCTTTGATACAAAAAAAAACACATAAGCAATTACGCTAGACAAAACTTATACACGCATGCTTTGTTGACCGTTATATTCCGAAGCACAACAACAAGTATATTACAAAATTGAAATCACATTAAACGCAGTAACCTGAACATAACTGGTGTACTACATGTAGTACGCTCTGCATATCTGGGTTAAGAAAATATGCATTGAAGAACTAAATTTTTTAGTTAAAATAAAACTATTTGTATAAAAGCGTTAAATGAATTGAAGAAATTATAAAATCAATTAGGCAAATTTTCTAAAACTATTCTTCATTTGCAAGATAACAGAATCACAAGAAGTTGTTGCTGTTCCTGTTATCAATATTTAAAATTTGTTTAAACAAATTTAAAATTAGCGTTAAAGCTTGAAATGTTTCTCATACAGTGCTCACAACTCACAATGTTAACAGGACAGAAGCAGTACATGCACACTTTTCCAATTTTCAATAACTGGCTTCTATATATATCAAAGAGATTGAGACGAATAATGTTTTGACATGTGCCAATAATATATTAAAAATAGTTTTTGAAGAGAAAGCAGAAAACATGCGGATTTTTTATTGTTACTGTAATTAGTATCGTTTTAAAACGATACATAAAAAAGTTAATTTAACTTTGAAATGACAATACGGTATAAGGGTAAGACGGTATATTTTCAAAGTAAATTTTTTATTCATTTCTGTCGTTTTAAAACGATACTCAAACGAAAAAAGGCTAAATTGTTTATTGCAATTGCAAATCATTAAAATTAACATTAAATCATTACCATATTGCAATACCATCTGTCTTGATCAATTTAAATTTCGTTTTAAAAGTATAAGGGAGTTGGCAATGCTGTAACACTTTCATTTCCTTTCTGATGCAACCCTGTTCTAAATGTATACATACTTTAATACAGACATGTTACAGTTGTCAATTGTGACAGCTAAATTTCTCATCTCTGTTACTAGTAAGCGTAGACGTGAATATTGGTGTTGTGTTTTTGTGTTTGAAAAGTGTTTCGGTAAAATTAACTTAAAAATGTGTAAAATTTAAACAAACGGCAGCCGCAATATGTCCACCATTGAAAATAAGTGAAATAAAATGTAAGAAGAATTATTTTAATTGAAAATTTTGCCAAGTCAAACAGTAACATAAGAATGAAAATTTCTTCCGCTGCCACCAAAGAGTAAAAAAATAATTTTGGTGAAAAATCGAATTTGTAAAGAATGTAAAACAAAACGTAATAGCAATAAAACATATGTGAACGAGCGTAGAAGAGGAATTAGGAAAAACAAAGAGACAGCGCCTTTGTATTTTTTCTTTCTTGTTAAGTGTTTTTGATAGCGTTGTGGCAAAAGCATAAAAACCGGCCTATTATTATTATAATTAATTGTTTATTTTTAGACAGTGGAAACAGAAAATGCCGGTAACTAGCTAAAAAGTTTTCGTGTTATATTCAAATTAATAATTGAATTAAAGGTGTGTGTGTTTTAGTATTTTATATGGTATTTAGATTGTTGTGTTCTGCAGTGGGAAATTAGAATTTGTTTGCAGGAGAGCAGTGAAACCATGTTGTTATTCGTTCTTCTTACGTTCTGCCGAAACAGATTCCACTTATCCAATGTGGCCAACATTATATTTTATATTAGAAAGCATACGAAAGACACTAGAACTGGGGTTCATTTGGCTTCAGCAATCTCAACAATACCAATAAAAGATAAAAATTGGAACAAATTAAGTTTAGTGACATAACTCCAAAATTAATAAAAATTTGGTATCCGATAGAAAATTAAAAAAATAAAAAGGCGAGCCTTAATTTCCGAGTTATGGGCATTTTAAGTTCTGGTATGAAATTGAGATTATATGGTGGAATTGGCACAAATCAAGCTAAGGGGCAACTCTAAAAAAATGCTTTCCGATTGAGAATTAAAAAATAAGGAAAAAACATTAAATTAAAAAATTGTAGGCGAGGCTTAGTTTCCCAGTTATGGGCCTTTGAAATTGTAGTACACAATTCTGATTACATGGTGTATTTTCCAACAAATGTTATACAATATTGGTGTCATTTAAAAGCTTTTTAGTAACTCTAAGAAAACACTAAATTTGGTTTGTATTTACTAACACCTGTGTGTGTTTGTAGCATACATACATAAATAAGGTTTTCTGCACTGCCGGCCTTTGGCCGGGCTTAAAGATTTTCTCCACCATGGTGTTTCCCTACACGGCGCAGCCTAATAAAGATTTACTGCCTGGCAAAGTTTTCCTGTCTAATAACGATTTTCTGCACTGCAGGCCTTCGGCCGAGCTTACGGATTTTCTCCACAATAGTGTTTCCCGAGACGGCGCAGATATACGCCAAAGCTTTTAAATGATACTAATATTGAAGACATTCGTTGGGGAAAATCTTACGTATAATCACAACTTCATACTAGAACTTCAAAGGGCCATAATTCGGAAACTAAGGCTCGCCGCCAATTTTTTTATTTAAGTTTTACTTTTTATTTTTTTTTATATTTCTATCGGATACCAAATTTGTATTATCTGAATAAGCTTTGAAATAATTGAGTTTTAAAATTTTATTTTATTTAAAAAAAATATATTTCAAGTTCAATTATTCTTCGAAAATATGAAAAATGTACTCAGAGTTTTTGCTTAACGAAAAATACTTAAAACTAAAAATTTCATAAACTAATCAGGAGTGTCATTTCCTAAAATTTACTTTTTGACTTAAAACGAAATTTACTAGTCCTTAGTATACAATTTCCCTAAGCTTATAACCATTTTCCTATTTTTAGTAAATATTTCCTTTAAATCAGTAAACATTTCCTTAAATGTAAGAAATTGTTTACTCATATTACTCTTCTACTCATATTAAGTAATTTTTACTAGATTTTTGTAAAAATTTACTTGGACTTAGAAAACTTTACTTAAACTGGAAATATTTTTTACTTAAATTTAGAAAATTTTTCTTAATAATAAATAGTACATGTCTTTTTTTTAGTGTATGTCTTAGGGAACAGAAATAAGACTCCCAATACCACAACATTTTTCTCTAGAGCGAGTAGATAAACCCCAGCTTTATTTTTATTGTATTGGTAGTTTTTTATTTTTGACGCTGGCAACACTGCTTATGACTCTTTAACTAGACAATCGAAAAGAAAACAACAAATAAAAAAACAGAATATAGTGAATGAAGAAAGCGAAAAACATACGTAAATATTCTCTATTTACATATATTCCACACAGTGTTACCAGCTTCTGTATTTATAAAATATACATTTTTGTGCCATTTTTGTACTATATATAAGTAACTGCTAAAAACTAAAAAAAAATTGAAGAAGGTCTGATTTGGATATTTAAAATGGCGGAGTGGTTTTGAAAAATGTTCAATTAAATACTCTGTGAAGTACTCTATTACAAATTACAGCCTTCGATACCGAACGAAATTTTTAAAAATTTTCCATACAAAATCTACTGAAATATTTTGCGATTTCGTGCGACAAAATTCGGATTGTAGAAATTTTCCCCGTGAGAATTTGTTTTAAATAAACACTTGAATATGATTTAGAAAAAGTCGGAATATTCCTATTAAATTAATTTTTAATACTCTATTACAAATTACATATTTCGATACCGAACGAAATTGTTTAAAATTTTCCATACAAAATCTGAAATATTTTGCGATTTCTTGCGACAAAATTGGGGTTGTATAAATTTTCCCCGTGAGAATTTGTTTTAAATAAACACTTGAATTTGATTTGGAAAAAGTCGGAATATTCCTATCACTTAAATTTACTGGAATAAGTTTTTCAGGTGCAGTAAAAGACTCATATGCAAGTCAAAAATGCCAATATAAGAAAATAATATGATGTTAATATTAGGGAAGTAACGAATGTTCGCATTCGCTTTCGCATTCGCTTTCGCATTCGCAAATAATTCGCTTACTTTTGCTATTTGCATTCCCTTTTGCATTCGCTGAAATGTATGCGAATATTTCAAGCGAATACTAAAGACAAAAAAAATGTTGTATTCCTTTTACGAAAATAGTTTACGATTTTAAATTTAAAGACGAAAATTATTTTAAGCCAGCATGAAAAACATACAAAAAGAAAAGACAGTGTTTGATTTGCGCGAAAATATTTTCTGCTTAAGACTAGTCTGTTCAAACTTTTGAACGCCATTCATTATTTCGTACAACAAATTTCAAATCCAAACAATATTAACTAGTCCTTGTTTGTTGTAAATTCCACGAGAAACAAGTGTAACTCATATTATTTCTCATGAAAACTTAAAATGTTGATATATTTCATATGTTTTTCCCAAGATGAACAGAATACTACTTCTGCAAGATTTATTCAGGAAAAATTCATTCCAAGTTTTCTTCATATGCATTTGTCAGCATTTCACATGAAATGTTGAACAGAGTACCAGGATTTAGGGGTAAAGTACGAATGGGTGGATTGCCTAACATTGTGTAAACTTATTTTTAATTATTATATATACTTACTCTTATATACTTAAATTTATTTGCATGCGATATTTTAACGAATTGTAATATTTACATTCGCTTTCGCAAAAATTAAAATGTATTATTCGCTTTCGCATTCGCATTCGCATTCGCTGAACTGGTATTCGTTACATCCCTAGTTAATATATACTTTTTATGGCACAAAACTATATTTTTCATTTCACGAACATTTATTCGAACGGCAAGTCGAAAGAAAACGTAAGTGCTTTCATATAAAATACAGTTCAGCTACGTCGACAAGAATATCAACAATACAAAGTCAAATGTTAAAATCACTCATTTGCTATTTTGCTTTCGACTGGTACAATTTATCTGTCAAGAAGCCAAAACAAGTTTGCAATAGATTGATTTATCACTTTATAATTTTATTCATGAATAATTTTTTAATATATTTTTTATTTGTACACAATATATGAATTAAAATATTATTGAACATTTTTATTTTGATTATGTCCGATATTCATTATATAAAGTATTCTCACACTTCAAACAGAACGAATGTAGTAGTTGTAAAACAAAACAATGATAAATAGGTGTTATTGTGTGACTATTTTGTTGAATGTTTTTTATTGTTCAATATGTTTCTATTTATTCTCATGCAGATTAGTAGTACTCGTATTATTTTTAAGTTTTAAAGAAATCGACTAAATATAATGAATATTTGGCAATGTTTTTATTCATTACCACATAAGAAACATCAACTGACAAATGTAAGTAAGTGCATGTGAACGTGCTTTATCAACATCCTTGAATCAAAATTTACTCGATTTCGACCGATTAGACTTTCTTGCGATATCGTTGCAGCTAAAATTTACGATTTCCGGACTATGCTGAATGTAGGGTAAATGTCCTAAATACAAAATAATGGGCTTTAAACACATTCTAATGGATTACCTTTGGCACTTTGTGGGTAAAAATTGAATAAGTTAAACAAAGTTGTTTACAAAATTGAAAATAATGTATAGCTTTTAAATTAATTGAGACACTTTTTTTTAATTAAAAAAAACATGAATTTTTCAGGGAAATTTTAAAATTTTGATTTCTTAGCCTTTTCTCCAACAATAAATTAAAACACTATGGACAAACTATTTCTTTTTGTCTTGAGTCAAATATATATATGTTATGAGAGATACGGAAACACATCTAAGGAAATTATTTCTTACAAATTTTAAGCTTAGCTCAAAATGCTTTATACGATAAAAAATTTTTGATAATTTTAAAAAAAAGTTACAACTCTTAGAATTTTTTTAGTTCCTGGTAGTCAACTTTGGCCCACTGTAACTACTTTTCAGCTTAAGCTAGAAGGCTGTCAGGCCATGTGTTATAAAACCTAAGCCTTCCTTTAAGGATCTTCAAAGTTTCAGATAAATCCAATTTGTAGTTTAGAAGTTCCAGGTTTATGACCATTTATTTTGCAAAAGTCCTTACTGTGCTATGTGAAGACACCTTTAAGGCTCAGTTACCCGGCTGTAATGTAAAGTAACTGCAACGTAGGAAACAGCTGATCGATATTTTTATATGAAAAGTAGGTTACGTTACATTACATCTCTATAACCATTTACATTACTTTTCACATAACAATATCGATCAGCTGTTTCCTACTGTTCCAGTTACTTTACATTACAGTTGGGTAACTGAGCCTTGAATCTTTAGCCTCTGTACAATTTTTAGGGCCTTTGCTGGCAATACTGCTTATACCGTAATCCAAACAGCGTTGCCAACAAATGATGATGGGAGAATGGTAAAATGTTCTGCACAACGAAAAATAAAATCCTATATTTTAAATTTATTTACATAGATTTTTTTAAGCAGTTTTTGAAAAACTTGTATGACTAAAGATAATGCTAAAATGGCAACACTGTATCTAAACAATTATAAGAGAGCAAAGTTGCCAGCAACTAAAATATGTAATTGAAAAACACCGAATGGGCATTTAAGAGAATTTTGTATGTAATATTTTGTTTATTGGGAGGAAATTGATTGTTTGTTGTGTTTATTACTTTTAACCCCCCAAACATGAAAAATGCGCATGTTCAACACAGACAGTGTGCTGTGTAGTGGCGAAACATGTTGACAAGTGAAACAAAACACTCCTTGTTATTTGCTCAAACAAATTTGACTGCATTGTCTCCGTTTCAATCGCAAGTTGGATTCAGGCCGAAATAAACGTTTAAACGACAACGTGCATTGATGAAACGCGCGCGTTTATTATTATATTAAAATTAAAGGGTGTTTAAAGCCAAGCAAAAGCAAAAAAGAAAAAAGAAAAAGATGAAATAATAAATACAGAAAATAAATCTCTTTAAAAGAAGAAAGTGTGCTTTTATGTGAGTTTTTCGGAAAAAAAATACTTTAATACCTACAAATTCACTAAAAAGGCAGTTTCAATTGGAAAAAAAGGTAAAAAAAAATTAATTGGAATGGCACTTAATGTGAAAAATTTTTTAGGTATAATAAAATGAAAAAAGAATTGTAAAAGAATAAAAAAATGTGCAAATAAAAAAAGTGTGTAGGTACTATAAATAATAAAATGATTTTATACGTTTTACAACTATATTCAAGGGGCTTTCAAAATTATAAAAAATTTATAAAAATTAAATATTGAAATAAAAATTATAAAAAATATTATTTTGTAAATGAAAAAACCGCTTTTCTTTAATAAAAGTGTTTTCTCAAATCAAGTGATTCTTATTGGAAGAAAAATAATACTTTCCTATTACATATTTTAAATAATCCTGTGAATATGAAATAAATAAGGTAAACATTTTTTAATAACACTTAAAATATATTTTAATATAAAAGAAAAAAAATTTTGAGAAAGGGTGATATCAAAAGATCGTTTTACTAAAAAAAAACTAATTTAATTTAATACTCGTATGCATCTTTGAGATAAAAAACAAAAAAGAAAAATTAACAAGATAAAAATTAAAAAGATGTTAATTAATTAAAATTTTAATGGATAAAATTCAAGTTTAAGAATTCTTATCTTTAAATTAGCATAAAAAGTCTAACACATTAATCATGCTTGTGGAGCCAGGCAATGTATCAATTTTCTTAAGGAAAATACAAAATCGTGTGAAATTTTAGAAAGCTTAATATAATAAAAAAAAATACTCAAAAAATTAATGACATTAAATTGCAACAAATAACTCAAAGTATCCCAAAGATAGAAAGAAATTCTTACATTTAAATTAACAAAAATATTTTTAAAACTGCAGTGAAATAAAATTGCAAATTAACATAAAGCAAGTTCGACTTTTAGCCTAAACAAAACCAAAGAAAGAAATAAATTAAGTTCGACCTAAAATAAAGTTTAACTAAATAAAACACACAAATTTGTTTTTTTTTTTTTCAATTTAAACAGACTGAAAAAAAATTCGGTTTGTCTTCTATAAACGGGCTGTTAAACCGAAATATAAGATGGGTGTTAAATTTTTTAATATTTTTATATATTTGAAATTGTGTAAATTTTGTAAAAAAAAATTAAATCAAACTTATTACAAATAAAACAATTCATATTTAAGTGTATATTGGGCATCGATTAAAAAACATTAACAAAAATAAAAAAAACAGGTATATTTTGCTTAAATTGTGAATATCAATTAAAAGTACGGTCCCACTTATCTAAGGGTTAAATACTAATGAAAAACTTTTTGATTCAGACACGTGTTTATTAAGTAAAACAGTTTCCATGCATATTGGATTTTAAGACATTGTCTGTTAATAATGCTGAAATTTTTATAAAAAGTTAAAGCTTTATTTGAAAGATAATTTCAAATAATATTCCTCAAAACAAAAATATTTAACAAATAACTTTTTTAGGGGGCACTTGGTTTGAATTTTTCTTTTCAAATACAACTTTAAAGGATACAAGAAGGCTTATGAATAGGGCAACTATTAATGGAAAATGTCATGAAATCCAACATTATTGGCAACTTTTTAATTTCACAAAATTAAATGTTTTAAAGGGTTACTATATAGTGGTTACGGCTATTTGGGCAAATATTTGCCAAGTGTGAAAAAATCTATAAACTATTTTTTAATACGAATTAAACTTTTGTAATATCCATTAAAAAATTTATTATGCATCCACTAATAAAATTAATAATAAAATTATTATACAATTTTGTAAAAAATTTCGTTCCTAAACTTTTCAAATTTGTGTGAAAAGAAAAGTACGTTTCAAAAAATATCTTTTCCATACAAATTTCAAAACGAAAAAAAGCGTTTGTATTTACAAAATCTAGCTTTTAAATTAAATCGAATTAATTAAAAATTGAATGTAATTCCATAAAAAATGTAATGGAATCAACTAAAAATTTAATTGCATTATTAAAAAATTTAATTTAATCAACTATAAATTTTATTTAATCAATTAAATATTTATAAAAATCAAAAGTTTAATTCAATTAGTTAAAAATTTAATTGAAAAAAAAATAAATTTAATTGAATAAACTAAATATGGGTATTTCCACAGGAATGCCAACTTTTTGTAGCGTGCGACACCAAGCAAATATGCTTGTTTTTCCAAAGAAAACGAAACTTTTTTTTACTTCCTTTTTATATTTGTGTAGGCCGTCAGCAGCTCTACGTTAGGTAAAATTTTAAGAAAAATCGAGTCAAGTTGTTCAGAAATACAAGGTTAATTGCTTGATGTCGCACGTGACAAAAAAGTGGAATTTCTCGGAGAAATGCCCATATGTATTTGAATCAATTAAAAATGCAATGTAGCAATAAATTATTATTTGAATCAATCGAATCGAATTTGGGGCCTCATTTTGTAAAACACAACGCGAAGCATTGAAAAGTTTTCTGTGTGTTTTATTTTTGTAATTTAAATTTGTGCTATCACCCCTATCGTGAATAACAAGTGTTTGTTGTTGTTCCCGTGAAATTTTCATTCCCCTCGAAGGAGTAAATGCTATCGTGAATCTCCCGTGAACTTTTTAGCCCGCTATCAGTGCCAGTGAATGTAAAAGAGGGAGAAAGATTTGTAAAGCTTAAAAATTAATTAAAATTTAGTATAATAATAATAATAAAAATTAAAAAAAAAATTAAAAAATCCCCGATATATCCAGAAAAGATGTGACATCTTCTAAACAGCTGTACCGATTTTCTTCAAACATGGTTAAGAAGCATCTCGATCAAGTCACCTTTCAAATAGAGAAAACTAAATCAAAATCGGTTCAGCCGTTTGGGCTGTACATGGACACGGACAGACACACGGATACACAGATACACCGACACACACTACAAACTTATAACACCCCTTTTTATGGTCGGGTGTTAATAAATACTAAAATTTTTGGTTCCAAATGAATTTTTTAACTTTAAAAGTTGTGTTTTTAAATATTCTTACTCCAGTGGATAAAAATTCTTTAGTATTGTATATAGTATAAAGTGTTACAGGGAATTAGTGGTGACAATCGTGAACCTTAGTTACTAATATTCTCCTAAAAATAAATATTTATAACTTTTAATAACTATTTAATTCGAAGGAAAATATCGAAATTATGCGATGTAATAATTCAGTTCAACTGGAAAAATAATGTGAACAAAACCAAGGGAAAAGTGAAAAAATCCCCGAGAAAAATATTATTAAGGGGAAGCAAAAAAGGAAAAACATTTCTAGGGAAAAATTATTCACGATTTCAATTAGGCGAAAATGTGAAATTTATCGAGGGAAAATTCACCCTTACCGGGGAAATTGAGAAATATTTCCCGTGAACAAAAAAATGGTGAACAAAATTTGAAAATGGTGTAATGACACAACAACGAAAACATTGGCGATCACAATTTTAGGGAAAGGGAACCCATTTCACGTGAACTTTTATTCACGACAAGGGTGATTTTTTCACGATAGGGGCGAATATAAAATTTGTCAACGCTTTGCGTTGCGTTTTACAATATAAAGACCTGAAAGTATTAATTAGCGAAAACTTTTTTCTGTTGCCATCTTACGTCCCTATTCATAATATATGGTTAGGAGTTAACTTGAACTTTAACTCCAAGTTCTTCAATAAAAACTTGCCGTTAAAGTTCCTGTTAGCTTTTAATTGCACATTGTGAAAAGGCCGTTAATGATTTTGTATCCTGTGAAGTAAAAAACAAATAGTGTTTAATATCTTGAAAGTGTATATAAACTATAAAATTAAAAATAAATATAAAATAATTCGGTGTTTCAAACGGTACGACTTTTTGGCGATACTCAAATGAAATATCGGCGATACCGATACGCACATTAAATTTGAATTCAAGTAAAATTCACAAAACTCAAGTAGAACAATTTTTTTAATATAAAAAATTACAGTGTAAGAGATTATTAATAAATATTTAAAATTGATATTTATACGATTTCGAAACAATAAAGTGAATTAGAATTCCGTGTAAAATTAACAAAAAAATAAATAATTTTTTTTAATACAAAATAAAAACAGTGTACGAAATTACTCAACACCCTTATTGCAGTTGTCAACATTGACGTTACGTCAATACTTGCTCTCGAATTAAATTTTGTGCTATTGTTAATCTATTTCTGTTCCCTATGGTCCAGAAAATAACATGAGCCTAACAGTAGCGGTCAGAAGTTTTCGACAACGGCTAGACAAGCCCCAATATTTTGCTATTGTATTGGCGTGACGTGTGTGTAGGCAATTTGAATAAGGGTGCATGTTTAAAATTGATATTAATAAGATTTTTCTTTAAAAATCGAAGTACGCTCAACTTTTTCGGTGAGAATAGTCACCTGGGCACTTCACACCACCTAATGTAAATTCGTCTTTTTTATAACTAAAAACTTGAAAGTGCGGCTGCAGTGTTAAATAAAACCCCTGAACTACAAAATCTTTACAAACCTCTTTATGTATCCGCTAAGCGCAAGTGTGATCTAAATATATTTGAAAAACAAGTAAAAAAAAATTAATATTCATGAAAAAAAAAAACAACTGCATTCGATTAAATTTTTTCTTAAAACAAAATATTTTTTCTGAAAGAAAACAAACAAAATAAACATGAAAAAAAATTTATTATTAAAACTACGAATTTATAATGTGAATAAAATAAATTAAATAAAATAAGATGCAAAAAAAAAGCAAAATATACGGTCGGGTCTGTTCTGTCAACCAAATCGTTTTTAAAAAGGAAACATTTTCAAAAACGAGCAGAACTCTTATTTGGTGCTTTAAAAATTACTTGATTTGATTTCGAATAAAATATTTGGTCCTCAAAGTCAGCTGTTAAATAAAATAAAAGAAATCACATTTGAAGAAAAAACAAGCATTTCAAATTCCCGAAGCGTTTATATTAAAAAAAAGTGATTTTATTCGTCCAAATTGTTTTTCTCTATACTGTTCCAAGTAAATTGTTAAAAAAATTGGGTGTATTTTTAAAACTATTTTTCTTTACACTTAAATGTGTTCAACTTTCGACCATCTATGTTTATTCGGCGCTATGAACTAAGGCCTGAGGAACTAAAGCCCAAATAAAAAAAATTAAATAAGGCCAAATAAAATTAAGGAATTTTTAATTGGGCCTTAATTCATTAATTTCTGAAGTTTTGTTTCATTTGGCTTTTTTTTCATTTATATTGTATGTTTTTCATAGATTTTCTCTTGTGTCTTATATAATTTTTTTGGGTTGTAATTTCATTTCTTATTTGGGCGTTATTTCCTTGGGCCTTATTTCATAGCGTCTGTTTATTTGATTTTAAAACGAGCAAAACTGCGCACGCACACGTATGATTTGTGCCTGCTCGACATCTTGTTACAAGTTAATGGTGATTTGCGCACACAAATCACAATTTTTAAAATTATTAAAAATTTTGTGATGTGTGCGATGTGTTAATAAAACTGGTTTAAACTCTTGAAACTTTGTTTATGACTATGAGCCTGTGAATTCGGTGTAGAAATCAACAACAATTTTAATTTGTTTTTAAAATCGAGCAATTTACTCTGATTCGGTTGACTGAACATTAAGATCTAAAACAAAAAAAGCTGAAAAAGTCAGCCAATGTAGTAAAGTAAGAAAATAAAAACATGTTGATTATTGAGTTCTTGTTTTAACTCTGCTATTTATTAAGCTCCTCATTTGTTTAAATGAAAGTTTAACATAATAACTAATGTGACCATCCGTCCCGATTTCCGGTTCACTGTCCCGGTATCCCAGAAGGAAAATGGGAAATGGGAAATTTCCTGTAGCATAATAAACATGTTTGAAAATGTAAAAAAGTTAACAATTTTTGTTCCGTACGTTATTTATTTGCGGTGTCCCGGTCGGTGTCCCGCTTTGAGGTACAAAAAAAATGGTCACGTTAATAATAACTCTAGTTGTTCTTAGAAATTTTTGGGTAAAGGTTAAATGATGATCCGCACTAGCAACAGTGAAATGAATTTTTAATAAAAATTATTTTACTGAATAAGTAAAATAATAATATGGGATTATTAGTGCGATAATAAATGTTGAAATAATAATTTTTTAAACTAATTTACGAACACATAGTTTTAACGAAAAAAATAAGCAAAATGTTTTTTGAAGGATAAATAGAAATGTTTACCTTTATTTCAAGGCGAATTGACACCAGACTCTGCATATTCGCCTTGTATATTTGCTAGTGTAAACTTTCCCGCTGTCAGAATATTTCCGAACGTTTTGCTTTGATTTGACAGCAGAGGAATTATCAGCTGATCGTCACCTATCCTAACCTCAAATTTACACTTAAAATTCGCAAACTCATTCATTTACTACAGAAAAAAGGTTAAACGGTGATTATTGATAGATCTCCGTCGATTCCCAGGTATGGATTCATTCATATTCAGATCTTTAAATGTTTGATTTACTCCGTCCAACCTTTTAACCATTGACAAACATGTCATGAATTTGTCTTTCAATTTCCTGATTTTCATTTATACGTATCGCTAACCGACTTCTTTCGTTTTGTTTTTCTAATTTGGGGTTTAATTCACATTTTAGTCGTTCTTCCTTAAACTCTCACGATAGTCATTATATAAATCCGACATAATACTTCGGGAGGACTTATTCATATCTGCTTTCAGAGGTTTATACTGAAAGAAAAACCTTCATTGCCTCTATGATTTTTTACATTGAATCAATGGAATTTATCCTTGAACTTAGCTAATGTGACCTTTCATCACTGAAACTATTTCGTTAATTAAAGAAATCAACTTCAGTTGAAAATTTAAAAATTCTTCAAGTTAATATTATGCAGTAGTTGGTTGTCCCAATTCTTGCAAGATTATCAGCCCAAGAGATCCTCTGAAGGCCTCTATGCGCAGTGTTCCAAATAATGATCGAAATAATGAACTGCTCTGATATCTCGCTTAGAGATGATCGGCAGTAGAGGGATGTTGTTCTTAGAAGCGGAGACTCGTAGAGTCATGCTAGCAGCTCAACTATCAGTCTATATGTTTATTACAATTGCTAAATTTAATTTCATAGCAAGGATCTTTGACTTTTCAATACGAAAACCTCATCTCCCTAAGTAAACTCTGCAAAATTTTATACCCTTCTATCATTCCTCCACGCTTCTCGGAATGACATACAGGTTGTGTAAAGACGTTCAGGAAGTAGAATGGTTGAAAGCATGAAAGCATACCCAATGCCTTCGCAGGAGTATTGTGAAGAGCACTTGTTATATACAGTGAGGCAAGTGTTTGAACCTTGCATAACATGTTTAGGTACGTCTTCTTCTTCAGGGAAAATTTGTAAATACTATGGCCGTATAGATCCAGTTAACGATTTGTTGGAGAATGAGATTCCAACTTTTTCCAATGGATTTCTTGCAGTGATAATAAGCAATTGTTGCTTTCTACATCCTCTCTAGAATATTTATCTTAAAACTCAACTTATAGTTAAGAGTGACATCGAGATATTTCGCAGTGTTGTGCACTTTTATCTCCGTATTTTTTTTAGGGTGATGGGGTTGAAAATCAAGTATAATACTTGTTTGAGTATATAACTAATTCCGTTTTGTTGGGATTAACGGCAAGCAATCGTTTCACCACCCTTTTTCAAAGGTAAGACAGACCATCCTTACAAACACGTAAAAATTTCCCAAATTTTAGGCTAAATACCACCTTTTCTTCATTAAAAATTAACGCTTTTGGTTTGTTTGAAATTTAATTTAGTTTGTAGCCTCACATTCAACAAATCGCTTTCAAGTTAATCACACCTATGGCTTGTCAAAATTCGTGTGAATTGACAGTCGTGGCAGAGAATGCACACAACTTGTTAATCAATTTCATTTTCAAGATGACGTCATCAAGGACACAACTCCAAAAGCTCGCTTCTATAAAAATACATCAAGAAATAAATAAATTAATAAGTCCTAGTTTACACTATGCAAGTCTTATTGCTAAGCTGTTTAGTTTGTTATGAGAGAGAGAGACGAGGGGAAAATAAACGTTTCTTTTCCTCTCGTCTCTCTCTCTCTCCCTCCTAACAATCTAATCAGCTTAGCAATAAGACTTGCATAGTGTAAACTAGGACTAATGCCGGCCATACACTACACAAGTTCACTGCACAAGTCTGGCACTGTACAGTGCGTTTGTGTAGTGTATGGGAGTGGTTGTGCTATTTACGCAGTGAACTGAGTAAATATCAAAATGAGTTTGATATTTGCTCAAGTTTGAAAACTGAACAGTGAACTTGTGTAGTGTATGTTGCAAACGCTCACTTGTTTCGCGATTTTTTAAGAATTCACAGCAAGAAATGAGCGCAGAACAAATATTCTGGACAGAGTTCTTAGAATTATACAAATAATCACCAGCATTATGGCGAATTAAAGTAAAAAATGCACAGTGAGCACTGAACTTGTGTAGTGTATGGCCGGCATAAGTGAATTTATTCAATGCTTTGTTGCGCTAGAACGTTTTTTAACACCAAACATTAAAATTTAATAACAATAATGGTGATCAGCTGTTATACTCGATTATCAACTTGAAAGACGACTTGAAAGAGAAAATCAAGTTTCAAAAACATAAGTGTGTTCGTATTGCAACTTGACATTAAAATTGAAACAAAAATTGAACGTGTAGCCGCCCGCCCCCCATTTACACAACAAAATGTTGCTAGAAATAATTGGAAAATAATTAAAAATTTAATTATCACTGACTTCCATATAAATGTATGTATGTATGTATAAATGTATGTCTGTAAGTACATATATTTCTCCACATTATCGGTTCTATAGGTATATTGTAGCATTTTATTTCTGTTCATTTGATGTCTGCTGCTGCTTTCTTATATTCATGAACTTTAATAAATTATTCTTAAGAAAAACCCCTGCGGGTTCTTTATATTTTATTTAGAGTTTTATTTACGGGTGCGGGCTCCTTTTACACATACATACATACATACATTTTACTCCACATTATACCCATTTTTCTTTATGAATTTTTATTTTGTCTTGTATGTATGCATATACAAGATTTTTCTGAAGCATGTTTTATTGTTTAAAATAATAAACAAAGAAAAATATGAAAAAACCTACATTCAAATAAATACTTCACTTACATTTATTCGTACATCCATACATTTAAAAAATATAATAAGCTTTAGGTGGGTATACATACATATAACAGAATAGTCAAGTGAGTGCTTTTTTTTATTCATACATACATACATACATACATGTGCATATGTATGTTTGTGTGTGGAGTACCTTTATGTTTAGGGAGCTGTCTCCAAGCCTCCCTTATTTTATGTTCACCACTGTTACATTTTGCTTATTGCTTTTTATTGCATAAATGTAAATGTTGACCAGAAACTTTACACACACATACACTTACACGTCCATACATACATTCAAGTTTAGTTTTTTTTTTACCGTTATTTCGTTGGTTTTATGTTTGTGTGCAGTTGTAGTTGTTATATCATGGGGTCTATGACTGCTGCTGGAGTTGCTGTCATTTGGATTATATTGTTTTTTTTTCAATTTTGTGTTGTGTTGTTTCTTTGCTCTAGTGTTTATGTCCATTTGTCAATTGTTTTGCTTTGTATACAAATTTTTTGGTGGTTTAGCATGTGTTTATTCCAGTTATACACCTCATTTGCTCTCTCTCTCTCTCTCTGTCTCTCTGGATATACATATAACTCTTTCAGTGGTGTAATTAACTGAAGGAAATTTTCGCTTTGCTTGTTTCAATTCCAAATTGGCTTTACCTATTCCTATAGGTATATTTATTTCTGTTATTGCAAGGCCTTATCCCGGTATATCCGTTGATTTTCACCATAGCATAATATTATTATTTTGCTGCATATTCTACAAAAGACTTAGGTTAGGTTAACATAACAGGTTTCCGAGGAATAAGAAAATTGTTCGGTTCACTTTGATCCATTTAAATTAGGCCTCTCTTGCACAACTCTCAACCTCCCCTACCCGTGGCGTACCCTGTTATTAGCCGATATAACCATTACAAGCGGTGGCGGCTAAATCTCCACTGTCGGCTGTCTTCCTGGAGACGTACTGGCAGCCCCAGTTCCAGGATGGTCTGCAGATGCCCAATCAGATACTAATCTTAAATTAAGCAAGATTAATGAAACCTTTTTGTGCTACCTGTAGGAAAATGAAAGAAATATGATAAATAAAAAGTGAAGTGCAAATGAGAGGGGCTTGCAAAGGTTCTTATGGGCGTACTAAAAATTTCTGCAGCTAGAGTCAGCGGTTGAACCATCCATTGCTTCTAATCAAAGTATGCAGGTTAGAGTTTTTCTTTTCCCGGACTTTTTCATTTCCCGGGAAAGCGGGAAAGATTTTTCGGTTTCCCGGGAAATCCCGGGAATTACCGCCCAGTACAAAACAATACAAAATATTTTTAAATTTAATTTATTTTAACAAAAACAAATTATAATTCATGAGATCGATTAAATAATAACCTTTTATAGACACATTATTCAAAGAATAATACCGTTTTCGTTCTTTATATAATAATACATAGATACCAATATTATAAAAGAAATTATACGAGTATTATTAAAAAAAATATTACAAAATATCCCCTTATGAAAAAAATCATTGAGAAACTTAAAATTGGTTTAACAAACGAATTTTGTATAGCAAAACCAGTTTTAACGCATGCTTTAACCTTAACAATCGTTTTTGCATAAGGGCATATTTCTTTGGAAATAGGACTTTAGTACAGAATAAGCTGTTAATGCTGTTAACCGTACTATTTACCAAAGAGAATCTGTAATTATTTGTAATTTTCTTTTATTTCCTTGCTCATTTCTGGTTTTTACTTTTATGAATTGTTGTAGAATTAAATTTTGATGTCGCGTTCTGCTTTTTCCAAATAAAGGCATCTAAGTCTCAGAATGCATGTGTACCAGATGTAAACTTGGCCTTAGTTGTTGTAAAGCTTTAGCTATTGTGATATTGCCATCACCTTATTATTGCACCATCGCATTAATAAAGTGGATAATGACACTCATCAAGGAATGTGTACATACAAAATAAGGTGCAATCACAAAATCAAAAAATCCCGGGAACTCCCGCACAAATTTCCCGGGATTTCTTTCCCGAAAAATTTGCGGGATCCCGGGAAATTTTTCCCGGGAAATCCCGTATGAAAAACACTAATGCAGGTTCAAAAAGATCAACCACTGATAGTTACGAAAGGCCACGGTTTTCAATCCCTTCCTAAAGAACGAAGGCTGCTCTTCATCATCTAGAAACCCTTAATGTTAGTCTTTCCGATGCCCAAAGAGGATTTTTAGCACGATTTATTCAATATAGTGCCCTCCGCTGACACTTCCCCTTCTTGGAGTCATCTGTAAAAACAAATAAGGCTGCAGGTTGTGTGATTATCTTCCACAGTGGTGCTACATTAGCCCCTCGCACAGCAATAAACAATTAATTTTCGGATGGAATTCGTATCCTCCGGAAGGATAGTATATCCCCAATTCCTCGCATTCCATGCGACCGTGACATTTAGTGCCTTATTACGAACATTGCAACATTTTTTCTTTAATCTAATACAAAATCGTCGTAGTCGTATTTGAAATACGACACTCATAATTAGGCCCATTGTCTGATGGCGGAGCGAACGTTTTGCCATCATTTAGTTAGTAAACCTACTGGGAGCCATCCCAGCATAGCGAGTACTGGTGGTGGTTGGCATTGGTTTCATAGCAGCGATTATCAGTATTGTTATAGTCCTTTCCAGATGTAGACGATTAGTTGCTGAGTCTAAAACCTTCCACCAAACCATTACGCCATAGAAAAGTATGGGCATGATGCTTTGCTTGATGATTATACCCCTTTTACACACGGAAAGTTTACTTTGCAAAGTCTTAATTCAGCTGGAAGAAAGACAGAAAGGGATAGTATTCCTTCCTCTATCTTTCTCCCAGCTGAATTAAGACTTTGCAAAGTAAACTTTCCGTGTCTAAAAGGGTTATTACTTTTAGTACCGAATCAATTACTTTGGAAATATGAAATTTGACAAATATAAAGATTCTGCATGGATTTCTTTGCTTTGGCTGTAAGGTTCTCTTACCAGAGTAAAAGTTGAGGTGGCACCATTTAATTTTGGTAGTGAGATTCAAAGAACTTGGTTAATACCATTTAAGATCATAACATTTTGCTAACAAAGTCTTGCTTGGTTTAAGTTTGTTTTTTTTTAACAAACACAAACTGCGAAGCGATTAGCTTATCTGCAGAAAATATCCAAGGCCTATGGCGGGAATCGAACCCACTCAGCCACAGGGGAGTATTTCACAGACTGTCTAATAACTTTGCTCAAAATAACATAAATCTCCTGCAGAAATGTTTGTTGCTGTATTTTTTTCTGCTTTTTATATTTATTTATTATTTATTTATTTTTTGTTTGTAGGAAAAACCCGGAAATTTTAGAACGCATTGAAAAATGGAAATTATTTTATATATTTTAAATTAATATTTTAAAATTATGGAACTAGTAATGCAAAGTGAAGAAGTGCTCAGAAATCAAGTTATTGTATATAAAAAATGCACAAATATATCACAAATTAAAACTTTTATCGGCGGATGGATGTCAGTCATATCGTCTATTTTCACTTCTCAGGGGCCAATGAAAATATTTTCGTTGTTTTTAAGTTGAAAATCTTTCAAGCGATATTTATTGTTAATCAATGGCATAATGTTTATGCCAGCTGTTTCCGGTCATTTTAACTTGGCAGCACTGAATTTAGCACAGCGAAACCAAGGTTGCATTTCATAAAACCAAAAACAATTTGTATGGTAAAACCAGGTTTTAACAGTTGGTTTTAACGTTAAAACCAACTTTTATTAAAACCATGTCAGTGTGAAAACACTATTACTCTTAATAATAGTTATCAATTTTACCTAAAATTAATAAGAGAGTGTAAATTTTCTCGGAAAACTGATTTTTCCAGTTCTCTTCCAATTATTTCCTTCAAGTTTTAGGCAATTTGCCAAAAATAATAATGTTCCATTTTCAGCGTTTCCGTTTTGGGGTGAGTTTCTTTTGCCTTTTATATTCAATTTATTTAAATTTTAGGGTGTAAAAGTTTTGTTTTCTCACTTGTGCTTCTTCATAAAATTTTACTCTTGATATGCCATTTATATCAGTTTTATGTATTTATTTATTTTGGTTATTTTCTTATTTTGCTTTTGATGTGATACTTACGTACGTACAGGCTTACATATGTACGCATACTTGTGACATATTTTTTTATAAGGATTTCCTGCTATCTGTGTGTGTGTGTATGTGTTTTGTTATGGAATTCTAAAGTAATTTATCATTTCCCAATTCCGGAAATTTTGTAAGATTAAAATGTATAAATATTTTAATGCAGCAAAGTGCTATTTTGTGCATGTCAAACCCAGAATTCCGGAAATATCCAAGATCTATAGACATAAATTTCGTAAATATTTAAGAAAAATAAAATTAAGAAAATTATGTGTTACAAATCTATTGGGAATAAACCGAAACATAACACGCAACATTAATTGACAGCACAATAATAATTATCTAGCGAGCAAAGCTTGGTTTTCATCATAGGCGCAGAAAGACCATTCTGGGGGTGAATTCCCCTCACCCTCCCAAGAGTTGCTGTTAAAAATTGCATGTAATTATTTACTTTAATATTAGTCATGCAAATCACCAGCCATAATGCCCCCGGGAAAAAAGTTATAGCTACGCCAATGGTTTTCATCGATGTCAGTACATTTATTACAAAAATATGAGATCTACTTTTCTATATATGCTTTGCGCGTGCACATATTCACAACCGCTCAATAGCAAAATTTTCCCCATCCCTTGTTATTTTATTCTAAAAAATAACTTACGTACATATATTCAGGTAAAATAATACGGCTGGAAGAAAAACATATGACTTTGAAAATGAGAAATTCTCTCCCTTAGAATCGTAGGACTTCTTCTTAGAAAGAACTTCACCGAAAATATTTATAATGGGGCTGACAAAGTCCATCTTTCGAGCGTGCAAACTATCAAAGCATATAGGAAATAATGCTCATCGCTGATGATAATGTCTAACCTTTTTAGAAAGCTTAGCTTAGCTGCCCTAAGTAGCACCAGAGTGCCGAATATCAATCGGCTTCTTATACAAATGAATACACATACGCGAATACATTTCTCTCGTGTTTCTCTTGGAGGACAGCATTGGTTAGGCAAACCACATTAACGCTTTAAATAAAATAAATAGCTTTTTAGCGATATATAAAAACAACTTATAATCTTTTGGATGTCCTGATGTTGTATGTACATAATAGGGTTGTCATATATGGCGATTTCACGCCGAACGAGGCCTTTTTTCAACTTGTTTGGCGTCTAAATTATTGATTTAGCGACATGGCGATAAATAAATTCATTGGCGATTTTTAACAAAAATTTAACTTCAAAATGTTTGTAATCCAGGAAAAGGAAGGAATAATTTCAAAAATAAATCCCAGCAAAACTCGTCGGCAGGAAATTAAAACAATTTGATTTTGATGATTTTTCTTTGGATGTGACAAATTTGCGAGAAATAAATTTTGTCGATTTTATTTCTTCTTTTGGCGAGTTTTTGCTAAATTTTCATACTATTATTTTATAAAAACGTACATTTAAAAAAGTGTTGTAGAAAGAACAAATTTATTATCACATATAATTAAGAAAAACTAAACAAAATTGATTTTGGCGAATTTTAAAATCATTTCGGCGAAATAGGTGGGAACAATTTTGATAATCCTGGTACACAATATCAGGATGATCCTGGATTTTTAGCTGCTGTATACAATTTGATAATGGGTGATGAAAAAGTACTTTAAAGCTATCAGATACAAAAATGTGTTGATTGTGGGTAAATACCATAATGGCCTTATCTCTCGTTGCTCTCAAACACCAGTGTGGGTGGCTAGTTAAAAGCGACTAAGAAGCTGAATCCAGCTGAAACTCGGGCAGAAAATTTAAATTTTTGCTACTGTATAATACCACATCGGGGGCCGTGTCTTGCGGTAAAAAAAAGGTTCCATTACCTGCATGTGTTACAATGATTAGATTACACGTAAAGTCCTCACCAATAATTTAAGACTTGAGTCAACTTTTCGGAGTTAGAGTGGAGTTTTTAAAAGATGAAACATCTTTTATAAAACTCGTAATATTTTAACTTTCCCGAATCCTTTATTTCTAGTGACATCAGCTTGATATGTTACTGATATGACTCCGAAGAGCTTGTTCTTTCCATATACTCTAACCTCTGGCGTAATTTCAGATGTTGCTAGTTCTACATCCAAGCACGTAGCTGAGATGCTTACTACAATTTTTTAATAAATATATGCGTATCCATTACTCTGCTATTTCAAAGACTGCGGCTATGCCTATAATTGCTTCTAAGGAGACCTCTTAGAACCCTCCAAGGTAAATATTTCCTAAGATACAAGTGAGGTTTGCCGCAGATACACACAACTTACCATTTCGTCCATCTAAACACTATAAATAGATATAACTTGAGGTCGGTCACTTTCCACATGGGTTACACAAGCGCCTTTTTTAGGTCTTGTTAAAATTTTCCTCTCCTTCGCTGGATTGTTCGTATGCAGCATTTTAATACTATTACGGATTAACATTTTGCCAGTTCTCATCTTCTAACTTACCTTCGTTTTTTAATCTTGACTTTGATTTTCCTTTACCTCACCTCAGCTCAGCTCACTATTTTTTTGTTAGTTTTCTTTCTTTAGATATATAGTGTTGTTTATGTGTCAGACTGTCGGAATATTTACCTCAGTTGTCCCTAGGTCTTGGCCAGTAAAATAACTCGTTCCGCTTTGCTTTCCATCCTACGACTTGGATGCTCTGGTTAACTATCGCTAACAAACTCATTAAAATATTTTCTAAAGCATCGGGGTTTAAGCGCTGCATTATGTAATATCACTGGTATACCTTTAAATATATTATTATTATATCCTGCAACTCCTATAAGGAACATAGGGGCACACTGTGGTGTCGGTAATCAAAGTAGTTTAGGATGAAGAGCTGATTAGGCCAGACCTTTCGATCCTGGGGCTGGGGCTACCGGTAGACCTCCAGGCCGACGCAGTGCTTCAGAATTTCCTCCGAGCGGATGTTAAGCTTGTCCCGCTTAAGGTCGGCTGCCAGAGCCTCGTTAGCAAAAAAATTTCCGGAGTAAAGCACCTACTATTACATATCACGGCTCGTGACCGCACAAGATATAAGTGTATTGATGTTTATACTTTCCAGAGATTGAGGTTTATTAAATCTGTGTGGAAGTCGTTCGAAACGGCTACCACGAAGCAGACTGCGCTAGTTATAGGGTCTTACCAGTTACTGGCATCACTAGGAACATTCTGTCTATGCGAGGTCTCTGAACATCTGGTATTATCTAACCTTCCAAAAGAATTATTTTAGGCTCAATTTTACTAATTATAATCTCAAAAGGTTATCATTTTGTAATATATGTAGTTGTAATTTTTATTACAATTTGCATATCCTTGAACCTTCAATTTTGCCACGGATTTAATTTAATTAGTTGCGTAATATACCGACAAACCTACATACAGTATGTCAAGAAAATGTTTTGACACAGTTAAAATCGTTTTAAATTTTGATTTTTATCATATTTTTATTTTTCTTTGCATTATGAAATTTTTGGTTATGGATTTCATTTTATTTACATTTAAGTGAACAAATAGTAGTAAGTTATACGAAAAATTAAAAAGTGAAAGCATAAAAATTACATGAAAGCCAAAAAAACTAAAAAATTTCTCTGTCAAGAAAATGTTTTTACATACTTGTATTATATAGTAAGAAAATAGGAAAATAAAAAAAATAAATTTTTTTTGGCCCCATTGGTATTAAATCGGCTTGTAAGACGACTTCTCATGGAAAAAAATTTTTTTTTCCAAATATTCCGCTGAAATTTCTCATGTTCCCCTCGTATTACTGTTTTAAGCTCCATTTAGTTCTTCAAATACCCTTTGGAAATACTATTTTTCAAATAAATCCATAAATTTTGAATAGGGTATAGATCTGGACCTTGACATGGAGTATCCACAACCTTACCGCAATTGAAAGGACACCATGTTCTTACCCAAAGTGCCTCATGTTTGAGGTCAATACATTAATAAAAATTTAAAACTTCCATATTTACCAGCTGTAAAGCCAACCTTACTCGCGCTGTCAACGAAAAACCATTTCAACGTATTGATGTACCACTCACACAGTTTCCCATGAGACAAAGGCAATTGCTCAAAAGAATCAACAACAATTGTCTTTTGTGATTTTGCATACTTACAAGCTTGATGGCTTCTACGATAATGTGATTTTCGGCGACGAAACCAAACTTCTGCTTTATTAGAATGATGGATCTAACAAAGTATGGAGGAAAAAAAATCTTTAAAAATATTGGAAAGTGAAACCGTAAACCCATCTGTAAAACTTAAAAGAGGTTGGTTGATGGATTGGAGGTATATATACATACATATGTACATATGTATATATATGGTGTAAAACGTGGGATAAATTTGCTTTATTGAGAACACCATGAATGCGGGGCAGTGCCTTAATATATTGAAGCATTTTTTTGGATGACAGCTCGAGTAAATTTGGGTTTATTGCTGGAAAACATGCAAGTTTCCAGTTGTTATCAATCTAATGACACCAAACACAAAGCACTTTCGGTAAGAACATGGTGTCTTTTCAATTACGGCAAAGTTGTGGATACTCCATCTCAAGGTCCAGATCTATGTCCTATTCAAAATTTATGGATTTATTTGAAAAATAGTATTTCCAAAGGGTATTTCAAGAAGTAAATGGAGTTTAAAACAGTAATACGAGGGGAACATGAGAAATTTCAGCGGAATATTTGGAAAAGAAATTTTTTTTCCATGAGAAGTCGTCTTACAAGCCGATTTAATACCAATGGGGCCAAAAAAAAAAATTATTTTTGTACAACTTAAAATCTTTCCTATTTTCTTACTATATAATACAAGGATGTAAAAACATTTTCTTGACAGAGAAATTTTTGAGTTTTTTTAGCTTTCATGTAATTTTTATGCTCTCACTTTTTAATTTTGCATATAACTTACTACTATTTGTTCACTTAAATGTAAATAAAATGAAATTCATAACCAAAAATTTCATAATGCAAAGAAAAATAAAAATATTTATGATAAAAATCAAAATTTATAACGATTTTAACTATGTCAAAACATTTTCTTGACATACTGTATCTTTTTTTTAAATCTTGCGTACTTTTTCCTCCCCGCTTATTTATTTATATTATATTCTACTATAGGACACCCTGGTATTTGTTTTGTTTAGCTCTATTTATATTGCAGGTATGTATGTGTGCATGTAAGTATGTGTCTTTTGTTTTCTTTTCAAACATTAATTTCATTCATTCACACGCTCATCCATTTATAAATACATATTTCACCGATTAGAAGACATTTTTGAGGTTAAAATGCTGCGGTTAAATAGTTGTTGTTTTAAAAGAAAATATTTCATTTTCCTTTAAGCCGTATTTTGTTATCATTTATCTCTTGTGTGTATATGTGTGTGTGTATTTGGTTGGAAAAAAGCCGCTTATTGGGAGCATTTTCTCATCTTGCGATTTATTATTTCTTTATTGAGACCAGCGTGACCATATTAGCTTATTTTGAGCTAAATTTAGCTTATTTATTTCAGATTTAGCTTTAAAATTTTCATTTAGCTCTTAGCTTATTTTTTAGCTTTTTTTAAAAACTCATTTAGCTTTTTTAGCCTTTTTTAGTCTAAACTGCGTGTTCTCTAAAAATATATTAAAAACATAAACAACTTATAAAAATTATAATTTTTTAACATTGTAAAATAGTTTACAAGAAATACAAAATGTAAATTATACGACAATTTTATAACAGAAATGGAAAGTTGAAAAATAGTAGATAATGGCAGAATGGTTAGAATTCCAATGGAAAGAGTTAAATTCATATTAGTGGACAAAACACTTTTTGAGTTTTTTGGGTATAAAATTATTTGACTTGAGTTGAACGTTCATTCAGCGGCATCAATTAACTTAAAACAAAAACCTGAAATAGCCTTAAGCCTGGATAACACTATGTACTGATTTTCGTCGGGCCACCTCAATAAAGTCATAAGTAATAAGCCAAAATGGCATTATTACTTAATTAATTCTGGAATAAGTCTATATGGGCTTATTACCAATGCAGTGTGGCGCAATTATGTCCTTTTATTTCAATAAGTCGATAAATTAGAGCAAAATCTTTACTTATGACTTTATTTCACTGATCTGACGAAACTCGGTACATTGTGCAGATAGTGTGATCCATGCTTTACCTTAAATAGCATTAATTCACTTAAAAAGCTTTCGTATTTTAGTATAAATGTTTTTACATTTTTTAAAACTTTTTAAGATTATTTTGGGGAAGTTTTTGTTTTGTTCTTCATTAAATTTAAAATATAATAATTAATAAATAATTTCATTAAACAAATATTCTATATGTATAATAAAAGAATATGTTTGTGTAATATTTAACGTTAGTTTAGCAATAAGAAACTACTAAAAAGTGATCAAAGAAGTGGAAAAAAGTTTAGCTTTATTTTCTAGCCTAAAATGTAACTTTTTAGCTTATTTTAGCTTTTTTTCAAACGTGATTTAGCTTAATATTATTTTAAAATCTGGTCACACTGATTGAGACACTTCGTAATAAGAAAATTCTTTTTATTAAATTTTCTCTATACATTGTTTTTATATTGTTGTTGCCTTTATTTAGGTTCTGTGTTTCGATTTCGTTGAGTTTCAGATCAGTGTTGCCAATTGAATGTTTTAGTACGGTTCTTATTGCTTTCGAGCCACTGTTTTTTTGGTGCTTTTTATTTCACTTTTGTGCCCTAAGTTTTCGGAGAAGGTAATATGTATATGAAGCCGTCTAAATAAATAAATACTATTATCTTGAGTTTTTAAAAACAACTCATATAAATATGTTTTTTAAATGAAAAGAGAATGCTTTACTCTAAAAATTTTTGGGAAACTATTGCTATAAAGTGTATTAGTTGTCTCACGATGAAATTATTAAAATCAATATTAGGGGGCCCCACGGAACTTGAAAACTGCAAAACAGTGTTATTGGAGAAAAATTATGTTAATGAGGAAACAATTGATATAGCTTATCTATCATGTGAAATCCAAAGAGGTAAAAGTGCTACCCCGAACGAACTATTTTTTTTAATTTTACGAGTTAAATCTCTTTGGCTTTCAGGCCCTTAATTTCTTGTGTTACGTTGATGTTGATTGTAAGAACTTCAAACGAATTGAATGCATTTTTTTTTGTTACATACGTGTATGTTCTGGCTTCCACATCGTTTTCACATGTTTTCTTGTGAGTTAGGATGTTAAAACACATGATACGCCTGTTTAAGTTGAAATTTAGAAAATACAAATTAATTGTATGTGTTCTAGCATCCGAATTTAGAAGAAAACAATTTGGAAATGGACGATTTCAAATTTTTAGATTTTTTCGGTTTCACTTTTGAACAAAAAACTCGTATTCTTTTCACAAGACTGTTAACAAGTGAAAAGAATACGAGTTTTTTGCTCAAAATCGAAAACGAAAAAATCTAAAAGTTTGAAATCGTAAATTTTTAAATTGTGCTCATCTAAATTCGGATGCTAGAACACACAATATTAATTTTTATTTTCTAAATTTCATTTTAAACAGGGGTAGCATGTGTTTTAACATCCTAACTCACAAGAAAACATGTGAAAACGATGTGAAAGCCAGAACATACACGATAGTTTTTATTTTTTTTTTCACATTAAAACTTTGAATTTTTTCTATCATTAAATTTTATAAATGAAAACTTAGACCAAGATTTTTGTACCAAGTGTCGAAAAATGTGTTTTACTTAATCGATTTAAGTGTTTGTTTTGAAATCCGGAAGTTTTTATCAGTGTGACGAAACCTAACAAACTTTGCACACAAATCGTCTTTGAAATAATAATAATAATAGATAATGCTAAAACTGCTAACAACTATGTTAAAATATAAATTATACTTTCAGTTAAGAAAATAGACGTTGCTTAAGTAACAACAAAACAAAAGTTCTTATAGGCTTGATATAAATGTGCTTCAGTATTTTTATAAATAAAATGAAAGGTGTTAAAACTACACAGAAGAAAAATATAACTTACAGTTAAATTATCGTGGTTAAGCACATCTAGATGTATTTCGTTGGTGCTCAAGCAACTCTTTAGTAGTTCTTAACCATAATTCAAAAAAAGGTTACAAAACCCCACTGTTTATAGATAAACTCTCAATAAATTATAGAGAAATTCACAACTACAATCGCAGTGGCCTAAAGGTTCAATCAGACGTGCCATAACCATAACCATAGAAAAAATCTGTTCGACCCTAACTTATGGGCAGCACTGTAGTTGATTACAGGTGACTCGCCACAACGCCGTAGCCATAACCACCGAAACCAATTGAATTTTAGTTTTTCGACATAACCATAAACAGCTGTTTGTTGGTTATAGATGTTTGTTGTCGCAGTTTTGAAATCAATAAGCAATTAAAAGCATAAACAGCTGTGTATGATCATGGCTATGGTATTATGACACGTCTGATTGAACCGTAAGAAACTTTCAAGGCAATTATGAATAAAATTTCGCGAGAAATTTCTCCCTTTTCGAATTTGAATTTTTTTCCCTATTACTTGCTATTAGTTAGAATTGTGTACCGGGAAAAATTTCTCGCGGAATTTAATAAATAAACAACAAATAATATTCATCATGTGCTGCCTGTTTTGTTTTTCCACTAAATTTTTACATCAAGGAAACGTTTGGTTGTTATTGAATATACTTAAGCAGCAACGAAGTGCATCTAGATGTGTTTTTTAAGTTAAAAATAAATAAAATCAGAATTATGCAATGATATATACAATGTTTGAACTGCAAGACATAAATTTTTTTTTTGTAATTTTTGTCTCAATTATCATATTAACCTGAATATGAAATGTCTATTAGGAAAATGTAATCTGGATTAGTAGCGGGCGTTTATAAATTTGAGACAAAATCTATACATTTCTAAATAAATATATTAGATTAAATAATGCTAAATAAATATATAAAAATATTCTAAAAGTAATGCAAAATTGTAAATTTGCAGCTAAATCATAATAAAAAATTTCAAATTTAACTGCAAAAATGCTGAAATTGCACACTGGTTGGCAATAGTGAACAGGGTTGTCAGATTTCTTCCGACCCCTACTCGCCAAATTAATTTTTAAAAATCGCCAAAAGTCGCCAAAATCGGTTTTATTTAGGTTTTCTTAATATATATCTGATAATAAATTTCTTTTTTTTTATATAACACTTTTTATAATAAAATAATATAAAATCGCCAAAAATTATTTATTGTAAATTTCTCGCATCAAAATTCTAAACGCATTAATTATTTTAATTAATACAAGAAAAATCATCAAAATCAAATTGTTTTAATTTCTTCAAACGAGTTTTGGTAGAATTTAATTTTGTGGAACAAACTAATTTTCCTGAATTACAAAAATTGTGAAGTTCAATTTCGTTTAAAAAAATAACCATAAAAATCGCCAACAAATTTGTTTATCGCCAGAAAAATCGACATTTCGCCAAATCAAAAATTTAGTCGCCAAACATGTTAAAAATTCGCCACTTTTGGCGAGAAATCGCCCTGATAGTGAACTTTTTACCATGTGCCCTCTCAATAATTCGCATGTTCTGTTCACTCTCATTAAGTTAAGCTTGGTCTCTGGAATTATTTCTGTTGAATTTTATGCCATTTATAATTTATTTATATTTATATTGTTGTTGCTGGGAAAATATCCTTGTTGTTATGGCGTTGTGAATGTGTGAGTGAGTATAGATTTCATGTCTGTTTTTTTATACCTATGTGGATATTGTCCTTATTTCTTTCATATTGTTGTTGTTGTTGCTAAAGCCACTATGCATATGGAAAAGTGTTTGCACACACACATCCACACATAAATACTCGTTGTTAGGATAAAAGAAAAAATCAAGTTTACCAAACATTACAGATTCACATGTATGCATGTACAATTGTATATACATATGTATATGGGTGTAGTATCTACCCTCTAGCCAGCCTAGTGCCATATGTCTCTATGTCAACACTCTTTTCTCTAGCGACAATTGCACTAGTTGAAATGTCGACAATTTTCCTTTTATGCGCGAGTAGAGATACGTTAGAGACAACAGTTCTAATGTATTTCTGTTGATATTGCCAATAGTTTGTTTTTCTTTTTTATTATGCTATGCAATAATGTTAAAAACTTACGTACATATGTATGTAGGTATCTATGTATTTAAGTTTGTTGGCCCAACCCTTATTAAATTGTAGACGAGGGTCACTAAAATGTACTAGTGATTCTTTAGTTCAATTGTCTCCATATGGTCGTAAATGAATAGTGCTAAAGTCTACTGGTAGATTTTCAATGACAACCCTATCTTATATGTCAATAGGCAATTACATTGGCTGCGGTACACCTATTCAGTTGTACTATTGACAATGTCACTAGTAAATCACTACAATTTTACTATTGATATGGAGCGAGGAAATATCGATATTGTAGACTGGAGCCCCTAAAATTTACTAGTGAATCTTTGGTTCCAATGTCTCCATGTGGTCCCAAAAGAACTACTTAGTCAGTATTGCTACAGTCTAGTGGTGGATTTTCAATGACAAGCTAATGTTAAATGTCAATAGATAATTACATTGGCTGGGATACACCTGGTCAGTAGTACTACTGACAATGTCACTAGTAAATCACCAAAATTTTACTATTCGCATTTTCTGCAGGGTATGTATCTATGTATGCATGTATGTAAATACATGGATGTATCCCTCTCTGTACTTACATATAAAAATATATGTAGGTATGTACGTATGCTTGTTTGTATGATTCCCTGAAGGAAATGTCGATGGTGAAAATGTACTGAGTCGCTTTTGACTTTGTCACGAGTACTACTCTCTAATTATTCCCCATACAATACTTTGTGCTATAGACATTTAGCAAGTGCTTGTCATTGAAAATCTACTAGTAAGACTTAAACAGTTGACTAGGTAGTGACTACATAGTTCTTATGGGAACATGGAGACAGACCAACCAGACATTTAGTGGTACATTTCTATACCTTACGTACATACAATTATTGGAATATTGACAAGTTGTTGCAAAACCCACCACAAATGCACCACATCTGTTTTCTCTCGTTCTTTTGTACTAACGAATAGAAGAGAATTTGTAGACAACGTACATACTACTAGAATTTTAGTGTTGACATAGGGACATTTGGCCCCAGTCTGACTGCAGGGATTGTTATCAAAAAAGAATAGGAACAAAATCACGTAAATACTTAAACAAAATGCATTTGTAAGTTGTTATCCCGCTGGCATATTGATATTAACAGCATAATATTTACATACATAAATATACATACATACATACATACTCGTACATACATACATACATATGTATGTAGGTATGTATATCGTAATCTGAAATTCAAAGAGCCGTAAATTACAAATAATTCAAGCACAATTTTTTTGGCAGATAATTAGGGCTATCATGAATAAAATTCCACCTGAAATTTTTCCCAGGCAAAAATTCCAACTAATAGCATATACATATGTATGTAATAGGGGAAGCAAAACATTCTAATTGGAAATTTCACGTGGAATTTGACTCATGATAGCCCTGAATATAAAAAATTTTTATAAAATTTTTTGGAATTTAGCTAACGATATTGTATATAAATATATACATTAGGGTGTCCCAAAAAAATTTTTTTTTTCTGATTTTCATAAGTGCTCAATCAAAATTTAAAAGCTTATAGGGCAAGGTATTTTTGAATTTTTTTTAAGAATTTTCGGAATATGTTTAGAGGTCGCGCAAATGGAGTTTTCATAAAAAACCCGGAATTTTCGGCCTTTTTTCTAACTTTACTCATAACTTGGTTAATAACCACGGGTTTCTTCACTCTTGAGGAAACAGTTTTAAAGAAAAGTATCCAAGCTTTATTCCTGTGTGAAAAACTTTTAAGTTTTGGTGATGAGTTTGCTCATTTAGATACTCTAAATTACAATTTTTCGTAATTTTTTCAAAAATTTTGTAATAACACTTTACAAGTTTTTAAGTTTCAATGAAAGCGAAAAAAAACTAATGATGCAGTTTGAAAGACAAATTAATTCTAATTAATATGAATACAACAATTTTTAAATTTGTTCGTACCGTTCCTGAGTTATACCCGTTTTTATCTTTATACTCAGTATATGTTATTATAAGATGTTTGCCAGTTACCAATCATACCCAATCAACAAAAAAAAACTTTTGTTTTGCTCTGTGAAAAATCATTTATTGAAGTTCTTGCGATGTAGTTCTACAACTTGCAATAAATTCTGGAAATCAGTTTCAGAAGTTGTGACATTAATATAAGTATTAGCCAAAGCCACACCTCGTTCTGCGACATCATTTACCACTTGTAAATGTTGAACTTTTTTCTTTGCATCTTGAAATGACTTGTTGGCTTTCCAATTCTCTGGATCTATGTATTTTTATAAAATCGATTAAAATATTGCAAGCTTCAAAAAAAGTTAGACTGGATTTTGAAATGAATTGTTGAATTTCTTTATTTCTAAAGTTTTTTCTGTTAAAGTTACATTTGCTACTTCATAATCGCTGCATGGAGTATCTGCAATTTTTTTTTGTCATTAAACGCAAAGCTTTGGTGTCGATACGTTCATCACAAAACGCTAAGGCAGCTAATTTCGGAGTTAAGTACCACTGATGACCTAGAAAAGTTTTAAGCGAGATTTGTGCAACTGCTTTATTAATAATTTTATAACTATCCAATTCCTTTAATAGGCTCAGATCATTGAGAGGAGTGTATCGAGGGCACTGGCAGAGGTACCAATATGGTAATATATATTCTTAAAATAACTAACTAAACTAAACTAGTTAAACTTGAACTAAATTCAAGTAAGGCGGATTAAATTGAAATGAAATAATATTTTATTTATTCGCAGAAATCTCCTTAAAGACCCAACTATAAAAATTTATGGAAATATACAATAATTATAACGAAAAAAGTATCACAATTTTTAAGGTACAAACTATAAAAATAGTGTAACTCGGGAACTGTAGGACCAAATTCCATTTTTCTTTTTCTTAATTGCTTAGAACTTATCCGTTTTCAAAATCGCCTCACTAGTTTTTATACCTTCCATATAAATTTGAAAAGTAATAAACCGTTTTTTACAGAATTTGTTAAAAATTGCAAAAATACTTAATATCTGGAATCGTAATGGACAAAAATTATGCCGAAACTTAAAGTTTTTGCATATGGATATAAAGTTTGGAAAATTGTCTATAGAAATATTTGGTCAAAAAATTAAATCAACGTGGTGATTAACACAGTTATGAGTCAAGTTTGAAAAAAGGTCGAAAACCCCGATTTTTAACAAAGACTTGATTTGCGCGACCTCTAAACCTCTTCCTAAAAATCTAAAAAAAAATTCAAAAATACTGGACCCTATAAGCTTTCAAATTATGCTTGAGCCTCTGACGAAAATATATTTTGGGACACCCTAATATACATACATACATAACGAATGTTCGCATTCGCTTTCGCATTCGCAAATTATTCGCTTACTTTTGCCATTTGCATTCGCTTTCGCATTCGCTAAAATGTAAGCGAATTTTTCAAGCGAATACTAACAAAAAAAAATTATTTCTTTTATGAAAATAGTTTGCAATTAACAAACGTCAAAAAAAAAGAAAATTTTTTAAGCCAATATAAAAAAGATACATACAAGAAAAGCATTCTAATCAATGCTTTAAAATTTTAGTGGAAAAGTTTTCTATAAATAATTTCTCGTAGGTATCAAAATTAAACCAAATTCCAGCGGTGTTTGGAAATGTTTTTCAGTTTTTGAAAAAGAAAAGGCAGTGTTGGACTTCTGCTTAAGACTAGTCTGTTCAAACTTTTGAAAAAATGTTGAGCACCATTCATTACTTCGTACAACAAATTTCGAATCCAAACAATATTAAATAGTCCTTGTTTGTTGTAAATGTCACGCGAAACAAGTGCCACTCATATTATTTGTCATGAAAACTTAAATTATTGAAAATACATTTCATATGTTTTTCACAAGATGAACAGAGTACTACTTCTGCAAGATTTTTTCAGGAAAAATTCATTCCAAGTTTTCTTAATCTGTATTTTGACAGCATTTCACATGAAATTTTGAACAGAGTACCAGGCTTTAGAGCGAAAGTACCAATTGGTTGAATGCCTAACATTCTGTAAGCTTATTAATAATTACTATCTATACTTACTCTTATATAAATTTATTTGCAAGTGATATTTTAACGAATTGTAATATTTGCATTCGCTTTCGCATTCGCTTTCGCAAAAGTTAAAATGTTTTATTCGCTTTCGCATTCGCATTCGCTAAACTGGTATTCGTTACATCACTAATAGGTATGCACAAACAGAAAAAATATCACTAAACTGTAGGTAACAAACAAGTTTTTTGAATATCTTTTCAAGTTTAAAAATGCAATTTGTTAATACCTTTAACAAATACAAAATTATTTATGCAAGTAAATAAATTGACAAAAGTTTGTGTTGATTTTTTTATGACTTGATATTTAACTATAATACTGAAATATTACAAAACAGTTTAACTAAAAGGCTTGAGAAATATCATCTTTTTTTAAATAAAACGTGATGCATAACAAGCTAATTTTTTTTTCAATTAAATATATCAATTAAATATTTTGTTGAAATTTGCTACAATTTTTAAAATAAAAAGCAGACTGTTTGATACTCGTACTCTTATTGCAACTATTTAGCTTCTGATGTTTGTGTGTTGTTATTAGTTACATACATCATAACTTCGAATATGAATGAATGAAATAAAATTGTCTTTTATTTGCACTTAAATCAATTTTAATGATGACGGTGGGACAAAAGTCGCAATTTGCTCTCCAAAATTTGTACTTAATAATGCCATTGTGTCTCGGGCACTGGCTTCATCCTGCTGGATCCACATCTCAGGACGTAAGCATTTACACTTTCCATTTACGATTACAGCACTTCCATCTTAATTTTCGAAGAAGTCAGGTCCAACGATATTTTCAGATGTAATGCCATACCATACTGTACACCTAATGGGTCGCAATTGGCGTTGATGAATGGCTTTCGGATTTTCAGAATTCCAGAACCAGAACCTACAGTTCTGCTAACAAAGGCAGCCCAATGAAAATGAGCTTCGTGACTTATAGTCATAATTGATCGTTACCCACCAAAAAAGTTTGCTTACTAGAATTCAAAAAAGTGTATGTACTCTCCAGTCGTAAGTACTTATAATTTGACTGAATAACCCATTATTTTTGTTTGAGAAGTTCAAAAAGTATGCGATACCCTATACTTTTTCCCTACAAATAACCAAAAAATTAAAAGATTACTGATTGCCTAAAAGTATTCAAAATTTAATGGGTTATTTTTTGCCTACAAATATGCAAAATTTGGTAGATTACTTTTTGCTTAATTTTTTTTTTTTATAAAAATACACATATTTTTGTACCATAAATATACAACTTGTACCTTTTCTTTAATTTAAGAAAGAAAGTATAGGTATATGTATGTATATTCGAATATGAACAAATATTTCTCTAGATATATTTCATTATTAACTGGAAAGTACTACAATAAGTACTTTCACGTAATGATATAAATAAGTTGTTATTTTATTCATTAAAGGACAGTCATTATTATACACATTAAATAATTAGATAAATAAGTACCACTCATTACTTTGTAAGCCATTAAAAGAGTACTAACCATTACAAAATCTTGAAATTTTTTCGCTGGGTAGTTACGATTCTTTGTTCAGTTATGAATCTCTCCATTTTTTCTTCTTGATTTGTTATTTTATATAATATATAATTATATAAAGTTGGCAGCTCGACTGGCACTGCGCACAACGAGCTGCTAACTAGTATACCGATTTGCCTTAACAAGTTCTTGGCATAAGCTTTATGCATAATTATTGTTTGTCCATCTGACAACTTGTTATACATATATCAACTCTGAAATTTGTGGATACTACAACTTCTTATACATATCTGTGGCTAAAAGGAAAAAATGCTTAAGTCGAGATAAGCTGATTTTGAGCTAACGCTACCTCCGTAATCTGCATATTCGAAAGTACCCCTGATCAAAATCTCAATTAATTTGTGTGATTTTTCAGGAAGTTATATCACTATGACTTGCGACTTATCTTTTTTAGACTTCCAATCTCATTTGGAATAACAGCTTACTTTAGCTTACAGTGTTGTATTTTTCAACTTAAATGTATTACTTAGGATGTTTGCTTAACAAAATAAAGGTTAACAGAGAATTTCCCAATTTAACTGTAAAAGAAATAAATTTTTAAAAATCGACTTGAACGCTTAAAATTGCTCTCCGGCAAAATAGTAAAATATGACTTAAGCATTTTTTCCTTATTGCCACAGATATATCAACTCTGAAATTTGTAGGTACTATAACTTGCTATGTATAACTATTTTGTCCAAAATCGTGACCTTGTCTTGCACGAATCCCTGTCCAACATTGACTGACTTTGTCTTTATTCAGTCTAGAATAAGGCAAGCAAAGGAGCGGTTTACTTAATAGTTTTGGTCATAATGCTAAAATAGTTATTTCTCGCATAAATCACAGCTCAATTTAAATAATAAAGTGAATATTTGCAAATTATGAGTTACGTATTGAAGTCACATCTCTAAAACTTTGTGACCGTCTCTACGAAATATGTAAATATCAATAAATTAATCTAATTTTCTTTTAATATCTATAGTATACTTGTACTGAAGTCTTATTGTAATTGTATTCCATTTATCTCTTTACAGATTTCACCCGTACAAAAATGTTGAAATAAAAGTTGTGCTGGACAGCGAAACGTAAAGGAAAAAACAAAAAAAAAAACCACCCAAAAGAAATATCGAAAAATATTGAAGAATAGTGAACATTTAATCGCCCATGCATGAAGTAATCTCACGGTCAGATCACTAGAAACTTTGTAAATCATAATTTTCGGTTGATTTGTATATATGTAAACAATATTCGGTATTTTTTTATATAGTCGTTGTCTTTGTCGTCGTCACTATCATTAATGTATTTATTTGTCGTCATATATTCGTTGTTGTATCGTAAACGTGTGTGTGTCTATCCCTATAATTGTGTCCATTCAGTGTTAAGAGCAAAAAGTTCGTTTATATATTCGTTTAAGCTGTTATCGGAAATAATCCTATTTCGTACGGTCGTTTTTGCAAATACGCTGTAATATACAAAAACTTTTATATACATACCTATTTTGTATGAAATAATTGTAAAAAAATAAAATACTAAACGCGTGCGGTATTAATCGTTTAAAATTAAAAAAAAATAATAACAAATTTATTTGCATGTACATATCAGTGTAGCCACAATAGAAAAAACAAGTTGCAAATAATATCTCTCAACAAAAATTGTTGTTAAACAAATATAAAAAAAATTCCGTATTATTTGTTAAGTGAGCAATTTAAATTTGTAACGATTTTTATATAAAAGGAGAACAAACACAAAATTCCACTCCGGCTTATTTCCTTTCTGGCAACACTCGTCGTTAATCTCATCTTCACCACCTCTTTAATACATCCCATTTTCAACTAACGGCGATTGGCCGCCATTTCTTTACTGTGCGTGTATTGTGGATAATATTAAAAGGTTTGTTGGCAACATCAAGTTCTACAACAGCTGGATAAATATGGCCTTCTTTAGTGATTTTATGAAGTCTTTACAATTTCATTTTGGAAATTAAATCTCTCTTCAGTTTATCGTAATTTTAATACCCATATCAAGGAATTAATCTGTTTGGAGTGATTGCTTAGAAAAAAGCATTATTAAGGTAAGTTTATTATTAATTTTTTTTGTACAAAAAATTATTCAAAGAAATATTTTTATTTAGTTAGAAAATGATATGAAATGCATTAAATCAAATTCTTTTGAAATCTTTTTGGGAGGTTTAATTTAAAGAAAATGTTTATGAAATTTTGTACATACCAGCAACTGGCAAAGAAACCAAAACCTTAACGAAACATTTAATGATTTAATGATGGGGTGAATGAACTTTTTATAGGGTTTTGTACACCAAAGGTGAAAAGAAACCCTATTGTTTTCGCTACGCTGTCCGTCTGTCATAGGGTATTTTCTCGAGAACCGTAAGAGCTACGGACCTGAAATTTGGACACAGTTAGCCTTATCATGAATTCCACATGTGAAAATTTCCGAATGTAATTTTTCGTTCGCATGGATTTTAATTTCGTATCGGCAATTCCAATCAAATCAAAAACTTGCATGTTTCCACTTTTTCCAACAGACAAATCTTTGTGAATAATTTTTTTCATAAATTGTCAGCATATTTCGCAATCGTATGAAGCTTTTTAATACCAATTATTCACGCGTTCGGAAATTTCCATGTGAAATTTTATTTATGATAAGCCTGAGTGTGTAGACCTCCAAAGGCTATGCATGACAGTTGGAAATTAAAGGGTGTTCCAAAACTAGCAACGAAAAATTTTAAAATCCCATGTAATAATTATATATGCAACTGTGTGTATATACACTTGAAATTTGTAAGGTTAGTGTTTTTTATACAGACTACAACAACTAACACTAAAATTTTGAAAATTGAAATTAAAGGTTGTTCCATCAGTTAATGCAATTTTGACTAGGTATGTAATTTTGACAATTTGCTGTGTCTTGGAAACCGTAAGAGCAAAACTCTTGAAATTTTCAAAAACGGTAAAACTAAAAAATAAAAAAATTATAAAATCGCCAAACCGAAAAAATCGCCAAAGACAAAAAAAAATCGCCAAAACGAAAAAAGCACCAAATTAAAAAAATATGTGAAACTAAAATAAATCGCGAAAAACCGGAAAAATTACCAAAATGAAAAAAATCGCCAAAATGAAAAAAAAACCCCAAAAACAGGAAAAAATCGCCAAAACGAAAAAAATCCAAAAAAACAGAGAAAAATCGCCAAAATGAAAAAAACCAAAAAAAAAACAGGAAAAAAACCCTAAAACAGGAAAAAAATGGCCAAAATGAAAAAAACGCCAAAATGAAATAAAAACGCCAAAATGAAAAAAAATCGCCAAAACGTGAAAAAAGCGACAAATCTAAAAGAAATCGTTTAAACTAAAGAAAAAGCCAAAAACGCTAAAAAACGCCATATACAAAAAATGCTGAAAACCGAACGTACGGAACCCTTGCGCGAGTCAAAGTCGCACTTTACTGAATTTATTTGATATTAAAATAACTAAATAAAATTAGTATTTTCCTTATTTATTTTTATCTTTGTTCACTTAACATATTTTATATATTTTTTAAAGAAAAATATTAGTATAAGGACCCAAAAAAAAATTTTAAAGGATGATTCCAGGGTTGGGAAAAGTACACTTTTTTGTTATATAAAACTAGAAAAATTCACTAAGTATATACATATGTATATCTATATATATAAAATTGTAGTATGTGTTTGTTCCTAACGCATGATCTCTGGAACTATAACAGCTATGGAGCTGAAATTTTCAACACAGGCTCGGGTCAATACCCGGTAGGTTTTCGTTTTATTTCTGACCCAACAAGGGACCATGTGTGGAGTAATTTGTAGTTGAAAAATAATTGAGGGTGAGACAACGTTTGCCGGGCTCAACTAGTATTCTATATTTTAGAAAGAAATAAATTTGTGCTCGTATTAAAACAAGAAAAATTGAAATTATTCCAGGGTTGGAAGTTGAAAAAAAATAACCAAAAACATTTTTCGAAAACACCGAGAGGTCACTTACTAAAAATTGCACTATAACAAAAAATTATAAATTTTATCACAAAACAAATATGTATGTATGTATGTATGTACTTATGTACATATGTATGTATCTGTATACTACATATACATATGTACGTTGGTAAAGGGTATATAAGATTCGGCACAGCCGAATTTAGCACTCTTATTTTTACAATATCAAATATATTTCTATCAGCAAACGTCAAATTTCATATTACGTGTGGACTGCAATATTAGTATTATATTAATTTTATATCAGATATTATATTGTTTTCATAATATAGTTCATTTTTGAAGATACAATAAATAAATATATCAAAAAAAAATAATATATGTATATGTATTTAGAAAACAATATTATGATATCAAGTGTCAAAAAACGTTTAGTTTACTTTTAAAATCACGTGATTTGAAATCGCCGCGATTTTCAGAACAGGCCCGTATATACATATGTATATGAAAAACAACAACAATAGTAACTAAAATATTAAAAAGACACTGGACAAAAGGATTTTGTACAGGCATAAAATACATGAAAAAATACGCGCTACTGCATTTTAAACCTTAACATTGTTTTTTTTTTATAACCATATTTATTAGCGCCACTCTAAATATTGCCATAGTTTATTTTTTAAATGTCTTCTCAATTTTCCTCAAACCCCAAAAATGATGGGTGTACAAATAGTTTTGTCCTTATGCCGGCCATACACTACACAAGTTCATTGCACAAGTCTGGCACTGTACAGTGCGTTTGTGTAGTGTATGGACCTCCACCACCCGGTTGTGCTATTTACGTAGTGAACTGAGTAAATATCAAAATGATTTTGATATTTACTCAAGTTTGTAAACTGTACAGTGAACTTGTGCAGTGTATATTGCAAACACTCAGTTGTGTCGTGATTTTTAAAGAGTTCACAACCAGAAATGAGCGCAGAACAAATATTTTGGATAGAGTTCCTAGAATTATACAAAGAATCACCAGCATTATGGCGAATTAAAATAAAAAATGCACAGTTTACTTGTATAGTGTGTGTCACAAGCTTAGTTTACGCAGTGCCAGACTTGAGCACTGAACTTGTGTAGTGTATGGCCGGCATTAGCTGTATATGCAGATGAGTGGAAAGTTATATGAAATTAAAGGTATTTTTGTGTAAATATAAGAATAATGTAAAATTGCATATTTATTAAACTAAAAAAAAAATATTTAACAGGAGTTTCTAGAAAGAGTTTTATGGTTTGTTGGCATGCAAAATAATGGCGGACCAGAAAAGTTTAACTGAAAATATCGATATTTGGCCTATTTTGAAATCATGGGAACTGTGCGATGAAACCTGCCATACTCTTTTAAGTTTTGGAATTACATCAACAACAATATTAAAAAAAATGGAAATTGAAGACATTCAAAATCTATGTAATAAATTGGACCAAAAATATACTGGGGAGCTAATAAAGTTCAAGGCAGGCTTAAGAGAATGGAGGAAGAATATGGTTCGTACAGAATAATTTTTATGAAATAACTATAGATATTTTCATTCAAGTATTGTTTCAGAACTTACCATTTATATGGGAAAGTGAAACGTTATCGACAAATAGCCGCATATTGGAGTGGTTGGAAAAAATTTCTGACAGACTTAGTTCAGGTTGTTCAGGATATACGGAATCCCCACTGGATACACAGATGTCAGCAGAAAATTCCATATGTGGCACTAGCCTCATCAACCTTCTTAAAAGTACCGCGAAGGGACAGCTGGTACTTAAATTCCAGGAAAAACATAAATATATTGATTCAAAAAGCCAGAAGACATTAGTTCATTGCATTGTTGAAACATATGTTGGAAATAAAGCCAAATTAACTTATACAGAAATGCAGCAATGGTCTTCTGCCATCTGCGAAGTATTTACTAAAGAAAAACCGGTAAAAAAAAAATTTGTTTTATTAAAGTTGTATCTAATGCCCGTTTCTTTTTTTTAAATAATTCCGGTTCTTCTAGGAAACATACTTTATGAAACGAAAAGACGGGAAGAAAAATCCGTCAGGAAAATTATTTTCTCGTTGGACTAATGCCGAAAAAGAAAAAATTGATGATTATTCTGCCACTGAGGACGAATCTGTTAAAGATTTGTTTTGCGGTATGAATATTTCAAATTATTTGAACTAACATATGTATGTATTTATAGAACTATCTTTCTTTCTTAAAGAAAAATATTTTGAACGAAAGCGCTGGTTGCAGCACAATTGCACTCCATGGGAGCAGGTACTTTCTTTCTGGAGGGAAACAAGGATGACTAGAATTGAAGAGTTACAAAAGTTCAAAGGTTCTTTGAGCCATATTTTACAAGAATGGCCACGATACAATGATTCTTTAGGTTATGAACTTGTAAGGATTGGTATTTTTTTAATTTTCTTTCAATTTTAATATTGTTTTTTTTTTTATCTGAAAAGGTCGAAATTGATTTTGATTTATTATACCCGTACAAAGCAAATAATTTATTCATAAAATTAGAGACTTTTTATGAAAAGCTGTTTACAATTTTTGACAATGAAATCAAACATCGCGCATCAAGAGAATATTACATACAATATTTATGTAATGAAAATATTACAAAAGGTACATACAATATTATTTAAAATATTGACATACACATGCCCATACATACATACATATGTATATAATATCCCATCAAACAAAATGCTCCGAATTCGTAAAGAATTCGTAACGACTGGTCGACAAAATCTGCCGATTTCGGAACCGAAATATTACCGAAATCGTAACAATTTTTGTATGAAAGGGTTGACACGACTTCGTAACAATATGTCGGTACGAATTCGTTACGATAAGTCGGTACGAATTCGTAACGACATGTAGGTACGATTTCATTTTGCTTTTATAGCGAGTACCGACCGCTTCACCGTTATGTTGCTGCTATTGTCGAAATAATTTGCACATACTCACACTTTTTAATATTTGCTATAATTCTGTTTTTAACAACATATACACATATTTATTTAAAAAAAAATTTTCACAGACTTTTACTTATGTACTCAAAAATCAAAGTTTTAATGTTTAAAAAAAATTGTTCAGAAAAACTACCGAAATTTCTTAACGAATTCGGTACGAAAAGTCTGAGTTCAGACAAACTACCGAAATGTCTTAACGAATTCGGTACGACAAGTCTGACTTCAGAAAAAGTCGAAACATTTTGTTTGGGGGGATATAACATTTACTAATTTTTTTCATTTCTCTTCAGATTCTAAGTATTGTGTATGTACGATACTTCTACATGCTTTACTGCAACCACACCGCCTAAGTAAAGAATGTAAGCCTTCAATAGCCGATGGCCAAACAGATTTTGTCACTTTAGTGCCAACTATTAATGACATTCAGCCAAAAATCATGGAAATTGTTAATATATATGCAGAAAGAAAAGAGACACTTCAGCCAAGAGTAATGGTTGTTGGATCAGATTTTTCCAACATTTCCGAGTTTTACGTATTTTGTGACGGCCTGCAGTGGAAGTGCGCTTCGTATATGAAGTGTGTTGATATCATTATTAAATTATCTAACGTTCTTAAGATAGAATACTCGCCAAAAAGCAAGCAAGTATGGTTATTTTTAGAACAGTATTTTTTTGCTATAAAAACTGAAGATTTTGCCTCTGTTGCAAATTTATTAAGTAAATTACAGTAGTAATTTTACTAATTTTAATTTTTTAAAATCACCCTACTTGCTTGCCAGCAATATATGAATTTTGATGCGCTCAAAAAAAGTGCAATAAAATTTTTAGTAATATATATATCGATAGCTTAATATAAAAAGGGCGTATCTCAATTTTTTTTCGAAATCGCGTTTTTAACGTTTTCCGGGAGACAATGTATAATTGCATCCTCCTTGAAGATATTAGCACGTTACAGTTGAAAATCAAGGACTTATGGCCTTATTTCTGCATGTAAATGCTTCAGTTTTTCTTCAGTTTTTTGCTTCTCCTATAAAATATAAAAAATTAGAGTTCTGCCTTTCTTATATTAAGCCATCGATATATAGATACCAGACACAATTAAAAAAACATACTAAAAAATTTTGTAACTAACCAAACTTGACGAATTCTGAATCAAGTACATCTTCTGAAAATCCAGTCCATTTTTTACCAAAACTTACAGCATTTGACGAATTCTGAATCAAATACATCTTCTGAAAATCCAGGCCATTTTTTTTTACAAAAACTTACCGCCTTTGACGAATTTTTAATCAAATAAATTTTCTGAAAATCTTGCATTTTGACGATTTTGAAGTACATAAATGACCCTTTGGGTTTAAAATCAGATCAACAAAAAGTTTTTGGTATATATTGCACTTTTCCAACCATACCATACCACTTTCAAATAAGTAAACTCGCAAATGTATTTGTTGCAGGATTTATAACACTAAGCCGCAAGCCATACCACAATTGTGGACACATACCTGCTTATACGCTTTCATTTAGTCGTCACTGAGATAGCGACGAATGAATTTGTGCACACATGTACGAATTTTTTTCCTGGTTTTTCGATTTTTTTTTTTGAGCACACCGAAAGAAATTAAGGTTCAGATTTAATAAATTTATACAGCAAAATATAATTATGGAAGCTAAGAAATATTTTGTGATAAAAACTACTTTTGGCAATATGCAATGCATTTTATGTCATGAATATTTAAAAATAATAGGGATTATAGTTTAGAAAAGCATTTTAATAGTTTCCACAGCTTTGTAAATAAATTTAATTTTGAACTTTTACACTACATTGTTGAGTGGATTCAAGGAACAACTTTCAAAGTTAATTATATAGTCACTGTAACTAAGGATTGAAATAGTCGATTTTTTATACAAAGGCAATAAATAATATAGAAATTGTTGGCAAGAAATTTATAAACCTGAACTTTTCACAAAGATTTCAATCTTATTTAATCGGCAATGAAACTGAAACATATAAAGTGATCAACTTTATCGATTTAGACGGACCGCCTATCCATTTTTACTTACTGAACAATGGACTTAAAGTTATTCCAGTAAAAAAATACCGGTAATAGAACTTACTTTTTATTATTATATCACATAAGTATGAACATTATAATATAAAATTATATATAAGGGCCATTATTACAACATGTATGATTTTGTCTGCCCGTTAAATAGCTTTGGATTATTACAATTTCCATTTTTTATTGATATACATAATTATTAATAATAATAATAATAATATTTAATGGATAAAAAAAATATTAAATTAAGGTTTTATAATGCAAAGCCATTTATATATCCGATCAAATCAAATACAAAAAAAAACATCAGATTTTTACTTTAAAATTTGTTGTAAAGTCTTAAATATATGTGACCTTCTCCGAGAAAAGGTACCTAGTGTGTCAAAAAACGGATTTGGACTTAAGAGTGGATTCTGGTACCTAAAAGGGTGTAGAATAAGATGAAATGAGTTTTTCTCAAAACTTCCTTTTCACACACTAGGTCCCTTTTATCGGAGAAGGTCACATATACATATTAAATTTTTGTTTTTTCAAACAAATTTCTAAGTAAAAAGCAAATGCTTTTTTTTATTCACACTACCCAATATTTATAAGCAAATATGTAATTAAAAACTTCAAAAATATACTTCTAACAAAAAACTTACTTTTTATTACTATATTGTATGTATTGCTGAGTAAATAAAAAATCAATAAAATTTTCAAATAAAATCAAGAAGTATTGTTTTTTCTTTTTGAAAAAAATCAATAAGATCGCCTAATAAAATCAAGAAGAAAACCTTTTTGAAAAAAATCAATAAGATAGCCTAATAAAAACTACAAGATTTCTTCTTGATTTTTTTCAAACAGGCTTTCCTTATTAAATTAATAAGATTTCCTTTTTGAAAAAAAAAACATAGAGATATCTTATAAATTTTGTTCTATTTTATGAGGTATTTATTAGGCACTGTTTTCTCTGTGCACACACTTTGTTTTATTCAAGTTTAAAGATAGAAAGCTCTTAATGAAAGACCCTTTCGTGAAACTTTATTAAAATAATTTAGAATTTTGTTCCTTCCATAGCGAGTGCGATAACTTGCTGGCGAGTTGTACTTTTGATGTGAGAATTAAGGGGCATTCAGTCCAGTATTGTCTGCAAACTAGCTAAAAGAGTTGATCTTGTTGCACTAAAAATTTCGCCACGCTGTCTTTTCTAAACAAGCGATCCTTGTGAGTAACTAGTTCCGAGAAATATCTCGCTCTTTTTATTGTGGAAAAACGTGAATATAAAAGCGGCTTTTTCGATCAATATTAAATGTCATTGTTAGCCCTTTAGACTGGGATGTAATGAGAACCTTTTGTTGACAGTGTTTTTTTTTTCGGAATAATTCAAGAAAAATATTTAAATAATATGTGTTTCGCACACACCCACTTGAATTTCGCTGTGAGAGAGCTTGATAGCTTCATGCTGGAAACACAATTAGGTTGAAGGGCGGATTTTTCATTGCGAACTTTCATCATCAGAAATAAAACACGTTTGTGCATATGAAAACTAACACAATACCGCCGTAGAACGAAATTCGTCTTGCACTGAGTTGGATTTATTTCTATTTTTAATGCTGGCGAACAGAGAAAAAACAATTTTTTCTCTTTGGGCGGATCAATAAGTCCGTGACTTTTTGAATGAAACAAAAATTTTTATTTCTACATAATCTCCTTTTAACTCAATACACTTAGTCCAATGTTTCTCCAGTTTTTCAATCCGTTGCAAAAAATAGAATTTTTCGAGGTCCTTAAAATAGGCATTTGTTTGCTCAATTTGAGCTAAATCTCTTTCCAACGAGCCATTTCTTTAGATCTGGAAATAGGAAGTAGTCACTAGGGGTTAAATCCGGAGTATATGGCGGATGGGGTAGCAATTCGTAGCCCAATTAAACAACTCCAAACAATCCTTTGAAGTTGTCACACGTTTACGTTTATGGTCAATTGAGAGCAAACGCGTTATCCATCTTGCAGACAACTTTTTTAATCCCAGCTGATCATTTAACATCGAAATCACACCGCCATATGAAATGCCTATGGCATCAAAAATCTCACGCACTCTTACCTTTCGATCGGCCAACAGCATATCGTGGATTTTTTCGTCATTTTCGGGTATACTAATCTGAATTGGCCGTCCAGAACCTTCAGCTTCATTTGTACTTGTGCGACCACAACGGAAGTGAGTAAACCACTTTTTTGCCATTGAAATCGATGGTGCAGACTTCCCATAGTATTTATCGAGCTTTTCCTTTGTTTGATTGATGTTTTTTTTTTCGCAAAAAATAATGTTTAATGAGCACTCGAAATTCGCTTTTTTCCATTTTTAGAAAAATACACGAGGTTGTATGTTTTGAACAGCTGTTGAACGCAAAGTAAATGACGACACTTGCTCAAAATTTGACAGTAGTCTATTAACAGGTGGTACTTGATGGGTACAGTGTTGCATTTCATATAACTACGAGGGAAGTTAGAAAAGTCACGGATGCGCCCTCATATAACAGCTGCTATATATTCGTCGTTGATGTGTTTCACACGACGAATTTTCTCAGCGTCGCCGTAAACGAAATTCGTCGTTCGTCCCAATTGTGTTCCTAGCAACAATCGATTGAACTTTGTAATCACGAAGAGAAAATTTCTTGTGAGCACTGCTTATTTAACCCATTAACGCCCAAGAGGAAACTGGTTGTAAGAAATTTCTTTTATTGTTATTTACTGTTTTATTATGGATAAAATAAAAGAAATTCATTGCAAAATATTAAACAATTTTTCTGGATTTTTAGAAAAATGGTTGTGCTCATATGGTGACAACGGGCGTTTTAGTTATGAAATCGATCACAATAATTTTGTTCTACACAAAGTGTTTTTTGGCATAATTCGTATCTCCATCGACATTTACAATGACAAACAACACATCGCAACTGATTTACTATCATTTCCGAATTATGGCCTTCATTTTTACGATCCATCAGCTACTGCGGAAGAAGTTGAACCTTTTCTAGAAGTTGAGGTATGCAAATATGACTTAGGAATATTTGTTCTGAACAACAATGGATCAATGGATTGTATTATCAGATCTACATAACAAAACATGTAACCGGCAAGCGTTACTTACTGCCAAATCTATAAGACACCACCACTACATTTTTCTCCAAACGGATACTCTGTAAAGAGTAGCGGATTGATCCATTTGACCGTCACCTCCCATTCCCAGGCTGTAATTTACAAATAATGTTTGGAATTAAATCATTTGCATTATAATCTGGGAGAATATTTGCATTATTTGGATCTCTCAAGATTTGAAAAAGCTGGAAAGTGGCTGATCATCGCTGTCGTTTCAATATAAACTAGAGTCTAGTTACTAGACTAATGATTTTCCCTTCAAGACACAAGCTCAATATTCCCAGCATGTCGTTCGGCATACTCACACACACTAACTCTCTTCATTTCATCTGTTTTATCATTTACGGAAGCGCAATCAGATGAGACGACTAAAACATACTCACCCCTTATTGCAAGTGAACAAGTGTCCTCATATGGAGACAGTGGGCGGTAACTGCTAAAATCTGGACAGATTTTAAATGAAAAAAAACCATCTAAATAAGCAAAATATCAGCATATCTAAAATATATTAAAAGCCTTGTTGTAACTATAGAAATTTCAGCTGTCATGCAGCCATCATCATCATGTCAATTCTTTTAAAGCAAACTCCTGCTGAGTTTTTATTTTTGCCATAAAAACATAATCTTTCTCTACGACTTCCTCTAAATAATTCAAAAGATTTAAATGTTCCCCCTAAAATTAAAAATGTTTAAATTTCCCTGCATAAATCTCTTATCTGTAATCTTGCTATTCCTTTGCTTAATACCCATCTTAATTTGCAAAATTGTCTAGTGTATTTACAATATGACACAAACGTGTAAACGTCATTAAAATGTTAAACCCATAATTAACAATTAACTTTAAATTAGTTGGAAGGTAGCGAATGATACACCATAATTACGTCGAATGTTTGTTTGTTTCAACTCAAGAGCCACACGTTTTTGTGTAGGGAATGAGTTTGAATGGGGAATGGAAATGGAAATGGAAATGTTGTTATATGCTGTGATAGGAAGAATACCTTTTACCTGCTCTAGGATGAACAATTTTATTTCTACTCAAACCGCACACACAAAAACACACACAAACACAGGGTGTAACGATCTTGAATTTTTGTACGTGCTGTAATACAGGGTTGGCCAAAATAAACCATGGGGCTTAAAAGTTTAATAACTTTTTCGTTTATTAATTTTTTTTATTGATGTGTAAACATCTATACGCTAGGGAGTAAAAATCTTTTTCACAATACAATCACAAATTTGGAATAAGATGTGCGATGTGTTATCAAATCGGTGTGAGCTATGTATGAGTGTATTAGTGTAATCATACAGGCAACAAGAAGTACAGAGAAACTTAACAGCTGCATAGAAATACACTCAACCGAATTTTAAAGCATACCCTCAGGAGCAATGTTAATTTTAATAGAAAATGCTTGTGAAGCGTAATAGTGTTGCCAGTGGTGATAATTTTGTTAAAAAATTAAAAAAAATAAAATTATAAACTTTTAAATAAAAGAGCGTTTTAAATGTCAAATATTTGTTTAAAAGATATATAGCAGTCTTTCCAAAAAATTTATAATATTATGTTGTAACATATCTTCATTACACTGAAGCTGCTGCACAACAATTGGGTAACAATCTCCATCTCATGCCAATTAGTATGGGTGGAGATTTTAATACAAATTCTGCAAATCCACAGTCGCCAGCTCTATCAAAATTTTTATTTGACGTTTTCCACTTGCATATGAGCAGTTCTCCACAAACCCCTCACAACTAATAATTCCACTACTATATATGCAGTTTTCCATAGATTTTTGAATAGAGTAGAGTAAAAAATTTATATATTTTATTTTAGTTACCATAAGCCAATATTAAAAAAAATTTTCATTACTAGATGTTTACACATCTCCCCTGTGATCGGACTCACATTGTTTTTTTTTCTCAGATTATATAATACACAAAATGGAAATTTTGTTACACTAAGTATGAAAAATAATGTCTCTTAAATGACCACCGTTTTCAGCTTCGCACTGATGGGCTCGTTTTAGAGCATTTTCTATAACATCTTTCAAAATTTGTGGCTGTAGCGTTCGAATTTCTGCAACAATGTTTGCCTTGAGTTCAAGGATTGTCTCTTGTTTGTTCACATACACTCGCTGCTTCAAATAACCCCAAAGAAAATCTGGCGATCGCGCTGGCCAAATAATTTTCGAATTTCAGGAAATTAATCGCTTTCCAAAAATTTGCGTTAAAAGTGCCATTGTGTCTCGGGCAGTGGCTCCGTTCTGCTGAAACCACAGAACCAGGTCTGTTTTAAAGAGCAGGACATAAAAAATTTTCTATCACAAACGCCTTCTGGCAGATGTTTCTGGTGTTTCGTTAACTCGTTCAATATTTTCCGCAAATCTGTTGCGGTGCCATGTTGGTTATGATGATCAACTAAGCAACAAATTATTGCTTCAGAGGGCGAAATTCTGACGTTCAAATGTCGACGATATGCTCTTTGCGTTAAAATAATTGATCTCTGATTTAAATAATAAAATTTTATTATTCTGGTTCTTTGTTTAGTTGTGAATCTCTCCATTATTTATTCTCCAAGTGTTATTTCCCAATAAGCAATTTTGCTTGAAATCAAGTGTAAAACAACTGTTATTCAAGTCACATATTCAATTGTCAAGGGTTGAATTATGCTCGATTTACACTTTAATTCAATAGCATTCTCCAGTGAAATGGGAACTTGAATTCAATGCGAACAATTCAATTGTATTACAGTTTAATTCAAGCCTTGAATTATACTGTAATTCAACCTTGTATTACAATTGAATTCAAGTATATTTCAAGCTTCAAAAACAATGTTTTTAATATAGAAAGGAAATGCAATCGATAAGCTTTCTTATGATAATTTTCTGCATATCTACCTTCACTATTGTTTTCACGTTTTTAGTCACTTCTTCTTTTGTTAAAAATTCACTTTTTTATTTATCTTTGATATTTTTTTAAATAAATTACGTATTTGACAAGGTTTGAACAAATATGTATGTTGTTTGATTTTTTATTACAAAATATTTTCAAACTTGAATATTACTTGAAAAAATGCTTGAATTCAACTTTGTTTCCAGTTAAATTTCAAGTGCTTGAATTTTAATGTTTAGAGTGCTTATTGGGTTGTATAATCTGAAAAAAATAGAAATAAAAAAAATATATAAACGAAAAAGTTATTAAATTTTTAAACACCATGGTAACTTTTGGCCCACCCTATACATATAAATTCCAGAATAAAAGAACAATTGTATAATAAATTTGTTAGAAACCGTAATAAATCACTGGGAAATAGATAAACTTGTGGGGGGTTAATCATCTTTTTTTTTCTTACTTACAAAACGAATGAGGAATTAAGAGAAAAAGATAATGAGCTGTTGGAATTAAAATTAAAGCCGAAAATATCAAAACTCATTTGGTGAATACTAAGGCCGGGTTTACATCTGTGTGCCCTGTGGCCAAAGAAAAAGCGTAACCACTAATGAAAAACTGTTTGATTCAGACATGTATTTAATGATTTATTTACATTTCCAATCGTATTGCATTCTCTGTGTATGAAACTATTTAACTTAATAAATATGTGTGTGAATCAAACAGTTTTTCATTAGTAATTAGTGGTTACGGTGTTGTGGGCACATGGCGCACATATGTAAATACGGCCTAATACTCCTTTTTAATGGAGCCAAAACCTGTTTTAATTCTTTTTTATATTAAGAACGAATCTTATAAATAATGCAAACGTATACATAGATACACATTTCAAGCCAGCATTTTACATCATTCAAATGGAACTGGGTAAAAAATGTATAATTACACTGCACAACACAAAAATAAATTCAATAAAGTGTGACCTTGCCTCGCGCACGAAGGGTTCGGTACGTTGGGCTTTTAGCATTTGTTAATAGTGTTTTTTTTACGTTTTTTCAGCTGAAATAATTTTTTTTTGATTATTTTTCGCTTTTTTCTCGTTTTGGCGATTTTTTTTAATTTTGGCGATTATTTTTATTTTGGCGATTTTTTTTCATTTTGGCAATTTTTTCATTTTGGCGATTTTTTTAATTTTGGCGATTTTTTCATTTTGGCGATTTTATTTCATTTTGACGATTTTTTCATTTTGGCGATTTTTTTTCGGTTTTTCGCGATTTATTTTCGATTTAGAAATTTTTTTTAATTTGGTGCTTTTTTCGTTTTGGCGATTTTTTTTTTTTGAATTTGGCGCTTTTTTTCGGTTTGGCGATTTTATAATTTTGTTTTACCGATTTTGAAAATTTCAAGAAGTTTGCTCTTACGGTTTCCAAGATACAGCAAGTTATCAAAATTACATAGCCAAAATTACATTAACTGATGGTACACCCTCTAATTAAATTTTTTTAAATTTTAGTGTTAATTGTTGTAGTCTGTATAAAAATACACTAACTTTACAAATTTCAAGTGCATATGCATACAATTGTATGTATATTACATGGGATTTTAACATTTTTCGTTGCTCGTTTTGGCACACCCTTTAATTTCCAACTCTCATGTAGTTGTTGTTGTAGCGGCCAAGGGTCTACACACTCTGTCCAAATTTCAGGTCCGTAGCTCTTACTGTTCTCGAGAAAATACCCTGTGACGGACTGACGGACAGACGGACAGCGTAGCGAAAACAATAGGGTTCCATTTCACCTTTGGTGTACGGAATCCTAAAAAGAAGGCGATACCTACAATAGATTGATTCTGGCATCATGTAGGTATAGCTGTTTTGAAATTTTACTCTTGGATCTTATTTAAAGGGGCCGTGTAGTTTCCCCTTCTAGCATATTGTTGTGATTAATCATCATCAGAAGCCATGTAACTCTTGGATTTTGGCTAAAGGATGTCTCCGATATTTTTATGTAAAATTTAATAAAAACGCTGCAACTCTTCATCGGCTGGACCTGCGCTTTCCCTTTCGAAAAAGAGGGCAAATAAGCGCCCTTAAAAAAATTGTTTAATTGAACCTTTATATCGAGCCTTATTTTCGATTTTATCATAAGCGTCATGTTATCGAAAATAGACTTTTTATTGAATTTAAAATTTTATGGGCCTACCCATAGCTAAGAATTATCAAAATGCCAAAATTTTTGATAACTTTTAGAGGATACAGGCTGTAAAATTTTATCGTAAGCGAGAATTTACAAACAAAAACATATTTTAATATTAAAAAAAACCCTTCTCCTGAAAAATTTTATTTTTGTCGCTTACGATTAAATCGAAAATAAGGCCCGATATAGCGATATAAGACGTCAAAATGTTATATAAAAATATTAAATACCATAACCACAACCACACAAATTAACTGTTCGAACCAAAATAATGGGGCAATACTCTATTTGATTCAGAGCTGTTAAATTTCGATTACGATTAGTAATCAATTAGATTACATTTTAAAAAGAATCGTAATGATTATATAATTGCCTTTAAAAGTATTGCTGATAAATAATTGATTACGATTACTAATAATCGAAAAGTAAGCTGAATTACTTAAAATTACTAAAAATAATCAAAAAGAATCAAAAGTAGTCAAAAAATAATCCGATTACTTCTAAGGATTACTTTTGATTCTTTTTGATTATTTATTAAGGATCAAAAGTAATCTTTGAAAGTAGTCGGATTACTTTTTGATTGCTTTTGATTCATTTTGATTATTTTTAGTAATTTTAAGTAATTCAGATTACTTTTCCATTATTAGTAATCGTAATCACGATTACTAAGTACGAAACTGAATATAATCGTAATTTAATCATTACTTCACCTTTAAAGAAAAAGTAATCAAATTAGTAATCATTACGATTAGTAATCATTACTTAACAGCTATGATTTGATTATAGGTGACTCGCCATAACGCCATAGCCGTAACAATAGAAACCATTTGAATTTTGGTTTTGGTTATATGTAGATATGGCATTATGGTATGGCACGTCTGATTGAGCCTTTAGCACCAGCACCTTTTTTCGGTTTGCCAATTTATTCCATTTTTGGCGCTTTTTCTTAATTTTTGTGCTTTATTAGATTTTAAAATTTTCGGCTTTTTTTAGTTTTGGTTTTTTTTTATTTTGGCAGTTTTTTGGTTTTTGGTGACTTTTTTTAGTTTTATAATTTTGTTTTGTTTTGGCGCTTTTTTCGTTTTGGTGATTTCTTTTAAGTTTTTGTTTTGGCGATTTTTTTTTTGTTTTTGACGATATTTTTAGTTACAGCGATTAATTTTTATCTTTTGGCGCTTGTTTCTTTTTTAACGATTTTTTTCGGTTATTAACGATTTTTCTGCTATTGACGATTTTTAGTTTTACCATTTTTTCGGATTTTTTGTTCCTTTTTTACAATACATATATTTTTAGGTTTAGCGATTTTTTAGTTATGGCGCTCTCTTTCGTTTGGTGCTTTTTTTAGTTTTTTTTTTGACGGCAGCTTTTGTTAAATCGATTAATTTTTACTTTTTGACGCTTGTTTCTTTTTAGCGATTTCTTTTCGGTTATTGGCGGTTTTTCCGCTATTGAAGTTTGTTTAGTTTTAGCGTTTTTTTAGTTTTTGCGCTTTTTTTTTCGTTATTTTATTTATTTATTTATTCGTACACACTCTACAAAGTAAATTTGTAGAATATGGTTGCACAAAAATGGACGGGCTACTAAGACCATATGTCCATGATGTTATTAAAAGTATTTTAAAAAAGTTTTGTGACTGACTGTAAACGACCTATGCCTTCACATAGAAAGTAGCAACGTGGTTGTTGTTGTTGGCGATTTTTGTTAATTTTTTGACAATATTACAATGATAAATTTTTAGTTTTGGCGCCTGTTTCTTGTTGGCGATCTTTTTTCTGTTATTGGCGAATTTTCTAGTATTGACGCCTTTTAACGGTTTTTCCTTTTTCCGTTTTTTTTAGATTTTTTTTGTTTTTTTACACTACATATTTTTAGTTTTAGCGATTTTTTTTTAGATTTGCCGCTTGTTTCCTTTTTGGCGTTTTTTCCGGGGCCTAGCGATTTTTTTAGTTTTGGTGAGTTTTTCATTCTAGCGATTTATTTTAGTTTGGTGATATTTTTCATACATAGAGAAAACAGTGCCTACTAAATACTACCTCATAAAATAGAACAAAATTAATAAGAAATCTCTATAGTTTATTTTTTTCAATAAGGAAATCTTATTAATTTCATAGAGAAAATCTTTTTGAAAAAATCAAGAAGAAATCTTGTAGTTTTTATGAGGTTATCTTATTGATTTTTTCAATAATAAAACAAAAATTGCGTCTTTATTCTCTGTACTTATGTATTTTCATTGAAATTCTATAGCATATATGTACATATGTACATATGTATGTAGTATATTGTAGATGTTATTTATTTATACATACATATATACATACATACACATTATGTTATATTCTTAACTAACTTACTCACCAAGTATTGAACCAGCAAATTTCTACCTGATAGACAAGCACTCTACCCAATATGCTAACAAGCAGCCTGAATAACCATTGAAATTATTGTGCAAACATTCTTATACAAAAATGAAAAAGATCATGAAAACAATTGTCTCAATGTCTATTTATAGATATGAAATAACAAGACACTTAATAAAATCAAGAAGATTTCCTTATTAAAAAATCAATAAGATGCTTTACACATACTCATATAGGAACCTACTAAAATCAAGAAGAAAACCTTATTGAAAAAATCAATAAGATAGCCTAATAAAATCAAGAAGAACCCCTTTTTAAAAAAATCAAGAAGGCAACCCCATAAAATCGATAAGAAATCCCTATAGTTTACAATTTATAAGAAAACCAAATAGAATCAAGAAGTTTTTCTCTATGGATTGTTTTTTTGGTGCCAAAAATAACGGAAATTGAGTAAAAAAAGTTATGAATAATAAGATTTCTTCTTGATTTTATGTGGTTTTCTTCTTGATAAAATTAATAAGATTTACCACATAAAAACAATAAGGAATCTCTATGAAAAAATCTTCGCTTCTTTCTGCTGGAATACCCCTTAGCCTAAAAACGGTTCATAGAGAAAATCTTCTTGATTCTATGAGGCAGTTTTTTCTCTGTGTATAAGTTTTTTTTTATTTTGGCAATTTTTCGTGGCGTAATTTTTTTAATTTTGGGATTTTTAGTTTAAGCGTCTGCTTCTTACGGTTTTCAAGATACAGCAAGTTCCCAAAATTACATAGTCGAAATTATATTAACTGATAGGATACCCTTTAATTTAGATTTTTAAAATTTCAGTGTTAATTGGTGTAGTCTGCATAAAAATAAAATAAAATTTCAATTGTCTATATACAATTGTCGGGGTATTACATTAGCATTTCAATATTTTTCGTTGCTGGCTTTAGCATACCCTATAATTTTTAAATGTCATGTACATATTTCTTGTTGTAGCATTCAAAGTTTTACATATGTGACCCGGTCTATGAAAAGGTGGCTGGCTTGTGACTCAAAATCAGCTGTTAAAGATAAAGCAGCTGTTAAAGATAAACAATGCATTTCGTCAGTTTCTCGCTAGTTTTTGTTTTTTGAGTCATAAGCCACCTTTTCATAGACCGGGTCACATATAATGCGTAAATTTCAGTTCCGTTGATATTAAGGTTGTCGAGAAAACAGCCTGTGACAGGCAGACAGACAGGCGGACGGACGCACGAACGGACGAATATCGTAACGAATACAATGGGTTTCATTTTCACCTTTTTGGTGTACGGAACCCTAAAAAGAAATTTTTTTCTTTACACTATTTTTTTGTTTTTGTTTCATTTCTCCTTCTTCAATCATGTTCTACAAACTTTTCCATTGGCATTAATTTTTAAAATAAATTTCAACACTTTCTTTTCTCATTTCTTTCTTTTTTATTAACTACTTTAAATATTAAATTTCTACTTCAAATATAATTTAAAGTTACGACATTAGTATTCACTTTTTGAAATTTTTGTGTCGTCGCTGTATTTGTTTGCTGTTAATTCCTCAAGCTTTTTGCAATATCTTATTTTGCATCTTCTTAAGTAATAAGGAAAACAAGCAGCCATTCCAACGTCTACTTAAAACACAGAGACAAAAATAAACTAGACTGTCATATGATACTTTGCATACTGAAAGACATTACAAAAAAAAATCGAGAAAAAAACTAAGAAATACCAAACAAAAAGCAACAACATATCAAAGAACTAAAGTAACATAAAAGAAAATAATCGACAACTCAGAATGTGTCTGTTTATCATTTTATTTATTTGTACGGTCTGTTGGTTGCTTCTTCAATTTGTTTCCCCTGCTCCAGCTCCAGCTACTGCAATTTCCATTTCCATATCGTTCGAAGACTTCAGACAAAAGAAAACATACATACATACATGCATTCTTTGGATCCCACTACAAACGGGAGTGAGTGTTGCTTGAGTATCAGGAGGTGCATACAGTATATTTAAAGCAAAAGTAAAACTATTGCTGAGACCGCCACACCAACAGACTTTCGATGACTTTGAGTGGCCACAAATACTGAAGTGCTTCCTCATATTTTTTTTTTTACTTTTCTTTCGATGTGGAACTTTTAGTTCTTTACATTTTGTTCTCCACTTTTTTTTTTGGTCATGTTTCAAGAAAAATTAAAAAAAGCAAATTTTTTAATTCTTTTCTATATAAACTATTTTCTTTTTCATTTCCTGTGTTAGTTAAAAAACAATTCTACTTTGTGTAATAAAACATGATTGCTTGTCTAGGTTTATTTTCGGTTTGTTGTTATCTCCTTACTTGATAGTTGAAAGATTGCATTTTGTTTCTTGCCAAATACAGCAAAACTTTAATTTTTTTAAATCGATTGGTTTCCTACTTAGTGGTCGGTGGTGTTCAAAATATGTGTGTGTTTACCTAACACGAAATATTTGGTAACGCTATTTGTCAGTCATTAATCAGAATAAATTCAGTAAAGTGCGACTTTGACTCGCGCACGAAGGGTTCCGTACGTTGGGCTTTGAGCATTTTTTTAACATGGCGTTTTTTTTTGCGTTTTTGACGTTTTTTCAGCTAAAATGATTTATTTATTTTTTTCGCTTTTTTTGAATTTTGGCGATTTTTTTTTCATTTTGGCGATTTTTTTTTTAATTATGGCGGTTTTTTTTTCTTCTATCGATTTTTTTAATTTTGGCGATTTTCCGGTTTTTTGCGATCTATTTTCGTTTTAGAATTTTTTTTTATATGGCGATTTTTTCGTTTTGACGATTTTTTTTTTGTTTTTGGCGATTTTTTTTCAGTTTGGTGATTTTATAATTTTGGGATTTTTTTGTTTTACCGGTTTTGAAAATTTCAAGAGTTTATCTCTTACGGTTTCTAAGATACAGCAAGTTGTCAAAATTACATAGTCAAAATTGCATTAACTGATGGAACACCCTTTAATATAATTTTTTTTAAATTTTAGTGTTAATTGTTGTAGTCTGTATAAAAACACACTAACCTTACAAATTTCAAGTGTATATACACACAGTTGCATATATATTTTTTTTTAATACATGATATTTATTTATTGTATCTTCCTATATGAACTAACAATAAGTATTCAAATCTTAAATCTAAAATATAATTATTAGGCCCGACCACTGTCGGACATAAATTTAGAGATAGTTATAAATAATACATAAGTAGTGATAATCAAAAGGAAGAAAAAATAAAATAAAATAAAAAGTATTTTCAAGCAGTCCCATCTTGAGTGTTGAGTATAAGAGCACTTGTATCCCTCTTTTTTAGGCGGATGTGTCCAGTAAAGTTCAAAATATTACGAGCAAGCGGATTAGGATGTGACTCGAGGTTTGTTAAATATTTGCCTGCATATTTTGCAATTTCCTCAATCACTAGTGGCATGTTTAAATCACGATGTATATTTGAATTTTTTATATACCATGGAGCCGATGTTATTAATCGCAAAATTTTATTTTGCCTTCGTTGGATTCTCTCGACATTGGAAGCTGAAGCAGTGCCCCATAGTTGAATTCCGTAGCACCATATCGGTTTCAAAAGTGACTTGTATATCAAAAGTTTGCAATCTAGACTGAGGGTTGAATTTCTACCAATCAGCCAATGTACCTGAGTTAATTTTAATTTCATTTGGGTTAACTTAGAGTCAATGTGGTGTTTCCAAGTAAACCGTCGATCAAGGTGTATACCAAGATATTTCACATGAGTATGTTGAGGGACAACTTGATTGTTAATCCGAATGGGTAAACACGTATCTCTTCGTAATGTATATGTTACTTGAACACACTTTTGTTCGTTTACCTTAATTCTCCATAAGTTTAACCATAGTTCCAGCTGGGTAATGTGTTCTTGAAGATATCGGGATGCCTCGTAAGGATTTTCATGCATACTAAGGCAGGCTGTATCATCAGCAAATGTGGAAGTGTGGATATTGCTGCTCAGAGGCATATCACAAGTATAAATCAAATACAAAACTGGCCCCAGTATACTCCCCTGTGGCACCCCGGATGAGATAGTTTCAGGCATGCTCATAAAGTCTCCTTCCACAACAGTGAACTTCCGGGCAGTAATATAACTTTTCAAAAGACTTACAACGTTTATTGGCAGGTATGTTTTTAATTTTAAAATTAGGCCTTCATGCCACACTTTATCAAATGCCTGAGAAACGTCGATAAACAGCGCAGAACAATACTTCTTTTCTTCAAATGTTCTTCTTATAAATTGGACCAATCTATGAGTTTGTTCAATGGTGCTATGCTGACTTCTAAAACCAAATTGATGGTCCGGTATGCACCCACTATTAACTAGAATTGGGGACAATTTTGTCATGAGCAGTTTTTCGAAAAGCTTTGACATTGTTGATAGGAGACTTATTGGCCTGTATGACTCAGCCTTGGTAAGGTCTTTGCCCGGCTTTGGAATCATTTTAACTTTGGCAAGCTTCCAGCTATTTGGATAATACTGCAGTCGTAAAATGGCGTTAAAAATAAATAACAGTATTCTAATTGCAATACGAGGCAACTTTATTAGCATCTGGTTACTAATTCCATCAAAACCCGGAGCTTTCTTTGGGTTGAGTTCAGAAATTAGTTTTTGCACATCACGCGTCTTAAACTTTATTTGTTGAGGGGGTAGAGCGACTACATTTGGCAAATCAATTACACCAGTACATGTGTTTGGGGTAAATACGTATTTTAAATGGGCAGCAAATATGTTACCTTTTTCAGTATCGCTTCTTGCCCAACCTCCGGTAGATGTGCGCAGAGGTGGTTTAAACTCAACGGGTGTTTTAAGCTTTCTAGCAGCACGCCATAAAGAGTAATCAGATGCTGGTGTGACATCAAGATTTTCCAGATAGTTTTTAAGAGATGCAGTTTTTTCATGTGCAAGCAGCTCTTGGAGTCGTTTAGTGCACTCTTTAAATCTAATTTTATTCTGGGGTGATCTGTGCTGTTGCCATTCCCTTCTAGCTCTTCTTTTTTCACATACGAGACGTTCAATATCTGTAGAATATATATTACATAGGATTTTAATATTTTTCGTTGCTCGTTTTGGAACACCCTTTCATTTTTATCTCTCATGTATTTGTTGTTGTAGCGGCCAAAAGTCTACACAGTCAGGTGCGTAGCTCTTACGGTTCTCGTGAAAATAGCCTGTGACGGACAGACGGACAGCGTAGTGAAAACAATAGGGTTCCTTTTCACCTTTGCTGTACGGAACCCTAAAAACGGCCTCAAAATTTAAATTGAGCTTAAAGCCTGCAGTTTGTTAGCCGACCAGTAGTGTTCAGCGGCTGCTTGAGGTAAATTTTGTAAACAAATCTTTTAAACATTTGAGTTTGGAAGAAATTTTGTAAAAATAATTGCTGCAGTATCTTTAACATCTCTGCATTCTTTGTTGGCCAGAGCGAAGTAAACCGTTATAGTTAAAGTTACCAGGAGACCAGGACAGAGTCATAAATTATCAATGGATTTTTTTTTGTATCACAATTAAATGTTCCTAATCAGAGATCGAAGGCGATATTGTTTTGTCGGTCGCTTCACCTGAACAAAATTATCTATAGCGGCGGCTAAAAGTCGACTTGCGCTGAAGCAACCTCGGCGGCGGCTGTCGACAAATAAACCCGTCGGTGGCTAGTATATGTCGGCTAATGTCAGCAAAATCTTTTAGCTACCATTAATGTCAGAAGTTGACCGAAAATTAGCCTCAGAGGTCAGCGGCGACTGAGACTATTCAAAAATTGCCAGAGGCGGCTCTTAGTCGACTTGCAGCCGATCTTCGTTAACTGTACTTAATGTGAAAGAGCTGTGGTTTTAAAATGAAACATGACATACAGCGCGTTCCATAAATGAGGTATTGAAAGAAATGATTTTGCGAAATAGACCCGAAATTAACCTCTGAGATCATGCTATATAATACTGTTAAAGATGATAATAAGGCAACATTCGCCAGTTTCCATGAGAGCATTAGTGATATCGCAAAGCTGGAAGATATCAGGGGCTTCATCATGGGATATACTGCTTTAAAAATTGCATACAAATTTGACTTCCTAATGCGACTTCCTCTCAATTTAAACCAGCTGATTGGACTTCCTTCAAGCCAACCGCCTACAGAAATTATATTTATTTACAAACTCCAAGGAGTTGTCTCTCAAATACAGGCAAATTTATGAAAAAACCATTAGTCTATGTTTTGTGTTAGCAACGATTGAACTTAAAGCGAACTTAGGTAACTGTAGTAAGCGAAGGCAAAGGGACAGAAAAAGAAAGAAACGAAGTTTGAATGATTTAATGAGGCTTCTCTAGCCGTTGTCGAAAACAGCTGACCGCTATTGACAGGCTCATGCTATTTTCTAGATCTTAGGGAACGGAAATAAATTGCCAATAGCACAAAATTGTTGTCGAGAGCGAGTAGACAAGCCTCGATTTTTCGTTATTGTATTGACCTGATGTTGATGTTGATCACTAAAATAAGGTCAATAAATAATAATAAAAAATATATACATGTCACAGAGTTCAATTTCGTTCGGTTACAGAATTCAATCCACCTCGTTTTTGTAGGAAATGGTGTCTAAAAAAGAAAACTAAAATACGGAAATCTAGACACACCTGAGTCCAGACTGTTGGTGGCGCTGGTATGCTCCGACTAAGGCTTGACGCTCGGGACAGACATAACAATAACAACAAAGGAGGTTTTATCCCATCTTAAAATACTAAAGTAACAAAAAGTCAATCAGACAGCACGCAGAATCACTGGAAACTTACCACTTCTCTGTCAATTTGATTGCAACATTTCATGCAAGGCTAAGGACATTTATACAAAAGCTTATGTCACATCAGCGAAAGGTTTTAATGCATTTGGTCTTGATTGGTTTAACGCCTTTAGATTGGATAATATGTCAGTCAGCCACAATTGTTGAACGATTCAAGAACACTCCGAATGTTTTAATTATCTTAACCAAAAAAAAAAAAATAAACCAAGAACCCGAAAAGTCTTAACCTCCTTTGAAGTCAGTTAAAAATTCTGTTAATACTAGTACATCTGTCCCCATTTTGGAAGATGAAGATCTTCTTTTTGATTCACCTCTCAATTATTTAAACCTGAGACCTTAAAATTTTTAAAACCATTCACACTTTTCGGTCAAAATCCTGCTGAAATTACTAAGTTAAACGCAAAGAAGTTCCAGTACAGGTATTAAATCTATACGAGGCCATGGTTTATTGTGGCAGCAACGCATCTGTCCATCTCTCTTTTCAAAACAAGAATATTCAGTGCCTTAGAAAATAGCAAAAATCAAATAAAAAAAACTTTCTTATAATGCATATTCTCCGACATTTTCCTTAAATTTACATATAGTCTTCGGTTGGACAGATGTGCTTGGATTTCCATGAGCACCTGCCCTTACGGCTTATCTCACGGGTGCCAACCACCGGGTTAGACGCCAGACCAACGCCCCCATGCACCCTTTTAGAATGAACCTAGTGCCCATTCCTCACAGGCACGTAGGTTGCAATCTTTGTATCTAGTTATCCCTGTACTATATTCAAGTACCTTGCTGATTTACTTTGAGCTATCTAAACTCTTCGCCGTAATGACTTTATCAAAACAGTACTATCTGTTATATGGCAACAACACCTAGAATAGTGTCTGGCTGACCGCGTCAGACCAACCACTAGATTTAATACTGGGAAGACAAAACTATTCTCCCAGCGTTTTTGGTAGCAACCACAGCCACCACGTTAAATTCTCCCGGTTCTCACGCCACAGGTTTTGTGTATAAACCCACAGCGAGGTCCCCAAGAGAATTCCACAACCATTACCGGCACAGCTCAACCACTCATACGAGATGAACGTATGCCTGTGTCGCCAAAAATCCAGTGCCTACTCCACACACACCAAAATCATCCCTTAAACTCTGAACTCGGCGTTTTAGCAAAGGATCATGACGACCGTTACTTACACTCAAAACTTCAGAGCAGCTCGACTGTCGGGCAACTGGCACCCGTGGCACCAGAAGTAGCCTCTGGTTAGACCTCGAAGTTCCACCACACGGGCTTCACCTCTATCGTCTTTTGAACTCAGGGACAGTTCTAGGTGAAACTGCACCTAACTGACATCAACAGGAACCTTTCTTCCTTTTATAAATATGTGCACATCCTTTCCTCTGTTGCCAGAGATCAGGTAGTAACACATAAGTTCTATGGATGATGTACCAAAGGTACGTCAATGGAAAAAGCCACATCACCCCAGCTGGGACCACTGGCTTGCCACACCCTTAGTCAAAAATAGACTCCCCTGGGGTGAGTCTTCGGTTGTGCATTCGAAAAGCAGCATCATTCATGTTATTCAACAAATTCCAATTTATTGCAATTCAGTCTTCTTATTTAACTATTTATTTGCCTTCGCTATTCAATACCAGGAGCCATCATCAGCGGCTAACCAACTTTGCTGAAACTCAGACTTAATCTGAATGGCTAACTGCGACTCTATAACTTTTCGAAAACTTGGACTTGGTCTGAATGTTTCTCAACGGCTCACTACCTTTTCTGAAACTGGAACTTAGCCTGCAGTGGCTCAATAACTTTCCGAAAACTTGGAGTTGTTCCGTATGGCTCTCAGCGCCTCGCCAACTTTTCTACATTTAAGACTGGGCCTAAATGGCTCTCAGCGGCTCACTAACTTTTCTAAAATTGGAGTTAGGCTGAATGGATCTCAGCGGCTCATTAGCTTTCTAAAAGTTGGACTTGGGCTGAATGGCACTCAGTGGCTCGATAACTCTTCTAAAACCTTAAAATTCGACTTAACCCGAATGGTTATCTGCGGGTGACCACCATACCTCTTAGGGGCCACTCGGACTATTATACATGTATAAAGACTTGCATTACATTTTACGAGAAAGAAATCTAAAGATATTTACTTTGACTGTCTAAAACGCATATTAAACTTCTTATTGGCAGACCCTTTATAACTGAATGTCCATCAGAGAACAGCAATGAGTAGTGAAAAAGTGAGTAGAGTTAAATCATGCCTTATAATTTCTTGTACTTATATGCACTCATACTTATTGCAATGTTGTCTAGACTTGGGTCGAACTCGTTCACTAGTTCATTTTTGCCACAAACCAATGATCAAACCCATTTAAATTACATGGGTTTGATAATTTGTTTGTGGGAAAAATGAACTAGTGAAGGAGTTCGATCCAAGTCTAATGTTGTCTATGAATCATATTCACTCGAAAGTTTGAAGTGCGCATCGAACTCATACTTAGCAACATTTATGACGTTGTTGATTTCCACTCACCTTAACTCAATGCCTATGGACGATGCAAAATAAGTATGATTCATAATGCGAACTTCACATACGAACATTAAAGTTCTCATTATGAGGTTATGTGTTTCTCTGTTGTTTCTTTTGTTTTTTTTTTTGCAGGAATTGAAAACCAACCCTATTTGCTACCATTGTATACTACTTGCAAACTAGACTTGTGTCCAACAGTTCTATTTGAACTAGTTTGAAAGCGTTTGAATCAAAAGTTGTTTCAAACCCATTTAATTTACATGGATGTTCTCGACCGGACTTGTGTAACGAACTAGTTCAAAAAGAACTGTTGGACACAAGTCTATTGCAAACTGTGCCATGACTAAACTTTTAAATAAACATACATTCATGAGTTGAGTGAGCTGAATCAATGTGAGTAATATAATGTGTAGTTTTCACAAGTCAGACGACTCGTCTAGATAACCACTCAATATAATGAGTGCTTTCCATATAAATTTTATACTTAAGTCAACCGTCTGGGTTGTAGAAATAAGGTGTAAGTATTTTCCTGAAATTATAAATCAAACTGAGGTGATTCATGAGTGCGAGTGGGGTATTACTATGATGTCGACGTCGCATTCATATTTATTTCAACCTATGATTATAAATCAATGTCATCGTGAGTATGCGTAAATCAGAGTAGTTGAGTTTAAATGATGTCTACTCACTTATATTTAAAATTTCATGAATCAATATGCATAGCGAAAAAACGATTCATTGCCGATCACTGATGCCCATGCAATGTCTACAATTTTCTTATAACGCATGTTAATATTTCTTTCAACATTTTCTTTAAGTTATTCTTATTGCAACCAATTCAATATTTAACTGTTAAGCAAGCCAACCTAATCTCGGTACATTGCTCTTTAATTTTGTCTATAGAAATGGTGTAAGGTCACTGCATAGCATGAGCAAGGAATTGCACTATTGTTATAAATTCTTCAATAAGAGTTGTGGTTAAAAAGGAAGAATAACTTATGCTACAAAACAAAATAATAACAAAGAAGCCCAAAAACTGCAAATCTATTTTTCTTGATTTCTTACACTTAGACAGCAAAATTGACCAGCCTATTTTGTGCAAAATATTTGAAAAAAAAAATGCACCGCATGCCTTTAACTACCGCATTCAATTGTCTATTTAGCAAAAAAAAATAAAATAATAAAGTAAAACTAAAATAAAACGAGTAGCAGGCAGAAATCCAAACACGAAAAATGGTAACAAGCAGAAGCAGTGGAAAAGGCAATAGTGTCCAGTGAATTGTTACGTTATTTTTCCATATTTGGCAAAAAGAAAAGAAATTGTTGTAGATTTCATACGAGGCAAATACTTGTGTATCTCTAAGTTAGACAAGCCAAGCCAAGCCAAGCCAAGCCAAGCCGAGCCAAGCCAGTGTGAAACCATTCATCCATTTCGGCATATTGCAAATTGCTTTCGAAAACAATTGCTCTGTGTAGTATGTTAAAATAAGCCGGTATTAAAACTCACATGTGCCACTGATGATGTGAAGTGAGTGGCTTCTTTTTAAAATCAATTTTTTGTTTGTTTATTACTACAACAATGTGGCAGCTAGTTTAGACGGCCTGCATGGCACTGCAACAATTTTCTTACTTACTGGATTCTATTTTTTCCTTTTGGAGTGAAACGAAGAAACATGATTGTTTCTTTGTTGGGTATTTTGAATTAAAAATTCAATAGGAAATTCCAAAGACTATCTAACAGAAACAATCTTATTTTTGTTTTTTTTTTTTGGCTAAAACTATTAGGTGTACATATTTACAATTCATTTATTTGTGAGATTTAAACACTTGTCCGTGACCAGGGTTTCTTTTTTTTTCATTAGGAGTAGTGAAGTAGTTTAATCCGCTATTGATGTTCTCAACTCGAATCAGTTTGGTTGTGTGAGAGTCAACTTAATTTAAATAATATTTGGGTTTGTAGTTGTCTTGTAACATAATATTTTAAAGTAAACATTAGTTGTGATTCACAATACCAAAAATATAATTGGGTTGTGCTTGACTCTCAGTTAACGACACAGAGTTGAAGTGAGAATAGCAAATGGGGTGTGGGCTTTCTGATATGAAAATAATTTCCGTAGAATTTGTGTAAACTTCGGTTTCCTTAATCATTGAGTAAAATTCCTAAGTACGGGTGATTAGCCCATAGCATCCTAGACTGGTACTGGGGCAGCCAGTGGTAGCCACTAGTCTGGCCTTCAGAAATATAATTCTGAGATCGGCGGACTTCTAAGCGAATATTGTTGAAGCTGCTTTCTTGCCTACATCCCGGGACGTCTGGTTGGTAGGAGACCAGCCTGATAAGTCGCCTAATGTTTTGGATTGCTGTTAGCTTCAGATGCTCTCTATTAACCTTAACGGCAAGGGAGGCACTGCCAGTAGCAAAACTACCGCCGGCATCGCTCTCTGGATCATTGCACCTACTAAGCCCTCTCACCACGACAAGCTTGAAATCCCTCGACGGCTCTATGTTCCTCCTAGAAATAAATGGATTAAATATATATATAATATTGTGGAAACTTGTATATATTTTTGTTGTTCACTTTTCAAAGATAACCACATATCGTCGGCTTAGAGTGTAAACCTGCTAAATCCATTTTTTATAGCATACGACATTTTAATGCCGGTCGAAAGAGAATGAGACGCCCCATAGACTGGCTAAAAGATTTATTTTAATTTAAAAATTTACATGTCGAAAAAACTTAATGTATTAGCCTAATTTCATAAGCTTTGTATAGAAAAGTATTTTGTCTCTCCCGTAAAATTTGTTTGAAGTAAGTTAGCAGGTTTACACTCTAGGACAACGATATGCTTTTGTTGCTATTGATAAAGACATCTTTGCCCCTTTTACGTTATTTTAAACCTTCAAAGGAACCAAAGTTCAGCATTTTCCAAGATTAGACTTGCTTGTAAGCTTCGCTGAAAGTTCATACTACTTGTGCTACGCATCCTACGCTTTTTATCGGCCTGTCTCACGATGTCACAAGAAATCGTTGGATCAACCACTTGTATTGCAAACAACAACAAAATTTCAAATGTTATTGTTGTTTGCAATACAAGTTGTCGATCGAACGATTTCTGGTGGCACAGGCCCAATATTTAAAGTTACATGCGAAGCTTTTTGCGCAGCGAGATCCCTGGTTATAACTTCTCATCTTGATTAATTCAAATTGGAGGAAAGAGCTGTTGCATTGAAACCTAAATAACATCAAAATTCCAATAGTTTTCCTTTTGAATCAAATTACAGAGTAACTCTAACGTTCCTTGTGATTCTTACAAAAGCCAGAAGTAGGCATTTTAATTTTTTGTGCTCTGTAATTTACAACATATTACTGCACTAACTCTACTTTTTTGAAAGATGCGCAGCATACAAAAAAGCATTAAAAGAGAGGAGCTAACTTTCAGCTTTTTAGAATGCGAGGACCTGGAAACTATTTGTTGTTCCTAAAGAACCATCCAGAATCATTCACTAAGTCTGAAAGCTCGGGTTTTGCAACACTTGTAACATAGCTCACTGGGGTCTGCAATATAATTCGAAATGAAAGAAAATGCTTTCGACTTTGTATTTTTATAATAAAAAAACAGAAACAAGAAAGGTTTGAGTGTAATGAAATTCAGCTGCACGATAATAGGAATGAAACCCGGAAATTCCTTAAAAATTCAATATTCTTGTAGGTACAACGATGACAATGTGGTAACCGACGCTCAAGATACATTGAGGTTATGAAAGGAGCATACCTCCAAGCTTTTTGCAAGCGATGACGTTAACAATTCCACGATTGGAGATCATGTGCCTGAAATGCTAATCAACGTCGACGGCATTTACATACCGCCTCCAGATATAGAAGCCGACTGGTTTTCAGCTGCGGCTAAGCGGCCGCCGTCTTATTTTCAATATTTTAACCCGCCGCTGATTGAGGCAAAACAGCTATAGCCCGTTTAAAAAATAATAAAGCATACACAAATTGTTGTGCAAAATATGTTCAGAAGAAAGCATGCCGGATTATTGGAGGCTCACTGTCCTCTGTTCTATTCACAAGAAAGAAGACATTACGATTTGCTCCAGCTATTTTCGTTGCAATCAAAATACTTTCTTCCGTAATATGCGAACTTCTTAAGCCGTACATCAACAACCTTATAGGAAAGTATCAGTATGGACTTAGACCTGGAAAGTGTACCATAGATCAGATAATCTCACTGCGCTTAATCCTGGAAAAGATCCAAGAAACACAAATCGACACCAACCATCATCTATTCGTCGACTATAAAGCTGCGTTGGATAGCCCGATAATGGCACATCTTACGTTGCCATGTCCGAGCTTGGTCTTCTTGCAAAGATCGTTCGATTTTGTATAATGACTTTACAAAACACAAAAAGCTTCGTAAAAATAGGAATCAATTTCTCCGAGCCTTTTTGTACCAAGCGCGGTTTTAGGCAAAGACGATGCATTATCCATGACTTCTTCAATCTACTAATGTAGAAGATTTTACAAGAGACAAAACTAAAAACCACTGACATTATTTACAGCAATAATATCAAGCTGCCTGCTTATGCTGACGATATTGACATCATTGGATCATAGGAACCAACCTGTCCGATCCTTTTTGTACCAAGCGCGGTTTAAGGCAAAGACGATGCATTATCTATGACTTCTTCAATCTACTAATGTAGAAGATTTTACAAGAGACAAAACTAAAAACCACTGACATTATTTACAGCAATAATATCATGCTGCCTGCTTATGCTGACGATATTGACATCATTGGTAGCATTACACGAGCACTAAGTGGAGCTTTTGCAAAACTCGAAAAGCAGTCAAAGATCATGCGCCTTAAGGTGAAGGAGGAGAAGACGAAGTACTTTATCTCGAACAACGTTTAAAGAACAAAAATTATAGCTTTGAAGTTGTAAAAGACTTCGTCTACATAGATTCCAGTGTTAATAATAATACCGATGTCAGCTTAGAAATTAAGCGGAAAATAACTCTGGCCAACAGATGCTACTCTACAAATCCCTCATCCTACCCGTCCTACTATATGGTGCCAAAACATGGAGATTAGAAAAATCCGATGAGACATTGCTTACAGTGTTCGAGAGAAAGATCCTCCGCAAGATTTGTGGCCCTCTACATGTTGATGACGGCTTCCGAATTATGGTGAATCACGAATTATACTCACTTAATGTCGATTTAGATATAGTCTTGCGCATTAAAATTCGACGACTCCGTTGGTTTGTACACACTTCGCGAATGGAAAATGATGCTCCAGCCCGTAAAGCACACAAGGAAGAACCCATCAGTGGGCAACGTAGAAAAGGGCGAACCAATCTCCGTTGCAACGACCAGGTGCAACAAAACCTAACAACACTTGGTGTCTCCAACTGGCGCTAGCATGTAGAAGACAGAAATGACTGGCGTTCTATTTTATTTCAGGCTGAAACCGACTTCCAGTTGTAATAGCTATCTAAAGAAAGAAAGAAAAAATTCGATACCATTTTCTTTCGTTTTGAATCACTGAGTACTCAGGTAGTCCATGTGTATCACCATGACAAAAATCTACACATTCCAACTTGCATCGCAACATCGAGAGTAGGGCTGGAAGTAGTCTAACTTTTTTACCTAGTCGAAGCAGTTCGTGGTTTGGGGCTGAAGTTCCATAAAAGTGGAAGCGCAAGCGATTTACTTCCAAAGATTATGAACTGCTTAGTCCTATTCTCGACTACCGAGGGCCAGAGTACTGGATATGCCACAAATGCCAATTGTGCATCGCCTGATCATTATCTTCTTCATAGCACGGGTTAGGTTAGGAAGGGTGGTGTTATAACGCACCTCCACTCGGAGACCAATTGTGATCCCCTTCTGCTGTCCGTTAATAGTAGTATTTACCCCCTTGTACCCAGAAGTACCAATATTATACGTCATGAAGCCACTGAATTCCCAAGATGAAGCACCTTATATCCTACAGTTTTCACTTCCCAATATCACTAATGCTCTCATGGAAAAGTCTACTCAGCCATCTAAACCTATGAAGTTATAGCTTCGGGCAGTGGTAGATAATATGTTCAATGGTTTCTGGCTCCTCTTCATCCCACCACATCCTGCAGAAATCTGGAGTGCCAGTTTCCCAAATGCTGGTTCTTGCTCTAACCGAGCAGTGACATGTCAATGCAACTATTGCCACTCGCATCGGCTTCCTGTTCATATCCAGTAGCAGTTTGGATCTTCCTGAGTTAAGTTGTGGCTACATAGCCCTCGAGACTCTACAGTCCTCCCTACTTCGCCATGAACTTTTGGTCCTGCTCTCTACTTAACTACTAAGTTCCCTGTAGTAATGACCCTCAACACTGCTGTGGTCAGAAACCCAACATAGTCGGACACTATATTTGTCCATAAGGAAGTTGAGGGCCCTCCTATAGCCACTAACAAGTTTGGATTTAACATTGTGTGTCTTCAAAGTTTTTATCGCTGCCTGGCTGTCGACGTAGAAGGTTACCTTCTCATTTTCAGCTATAGTCCTGGCCACTAGTTCCGTGGCACTGTCTTAGCTATGAAATTAACAGCAACTTCTTAAAAACATAAATCTCGGACAAACGCTTGTAATTGAAGGTAAACTTCTGATGCACACACCAAAACTTATTTCTACACCCAATATTTCCACAATCATGAAAAGGTATTTTAAACAAACAAATTTGAATGTCGTTTATTTTTATGTTCTTACAAATACGGTTACCACCTTAAAACCAAATTTGCATATTATATGACTTATGATATTTTATTTATTTAAGGGAATTATTTCAAGACACCTCGAAGTGATTTTTTTTATTTAATATTATTTTTTTTTTGTAAAGTAAAGTAAAACTTGTACAATTGAATTTTCCAACTTAATCTTTAAGTCTAGGGTCTTTTTAGTAAATTATATTTATTATCCAACTGTGTATTTTACACATTATTTCTTTCTTTTCCTGTCCAATTTAATCAACAAGATTATTTTCAATGGGAAGAGAAAAGTATATACACATATTTATTTTCTTCAGCCTGCTTTCTTTAAAACGTTAAAAAGTATCAATTGTAATCAATGTAATACAATGCGATTTCTAAGGATTAAATTGCATGAAAAAAAAATTAAGCTTTTGTACTCTATGGTCTTAGACAATGTCTGGTGTCTTGGGCATACCAGTACAATGCAAACGAACAAACAAGAAGACATGTTAAAGAATTTTAAACATAAATTGCTTCAGAGCTCTAAAGAAAAGAATCAAGTAATTGACTAAGAAGGAATACGAGTATTTTTCTTAACAAACATATGTAATTCTTTATCGATATAAATCTTAATAAATAAGCAAAAAAAATGTTTTAACTAAAAAGTTGTAAACTTCATTAATTGAGGTGTTTGCCTCCAACCCCATTTCATCATGTAAGTATTGAGACTGAGGTAGTAAAAGCGTTGTCTTGAAATACCTGAGCTTAAACTCCAGTAGCCCTTACAAAGATCTTAATTTTCTTTAAATTACATAAAATTTGTGGAAAGTAACTACTACACTGGGTTAAAAAAGGGTGTTTTTAAGCCCGAAAGATTTTACGAAAGTGTTAACAGCCATGTTGTGATTCCTTTTTGACGTTTATGACTGAGGAAAAGCATTGTAATTAGATTGACGCTTGAACACAGTGATGCCAATTTAGCGCGTTTCGCGCTAGAATTAGCGCGTTTTAACTATGCCAAACGCGCTTTTTTTCATCTTAGCGCGTTTAATAAAAAAGGCGCTAAGTTAGCGCGTTTTAAACAAAGTCAATAACATCATTTCAGTTCAATATTGTTTAACTTTTTTTGTATTTATTTCAAATTTTCTAGTATCCAAAATTCTGATAAAAATTTTTGAATTAGTTAATGATGCAGCTGACCCAAACAAATTCCCTGAAATGTGGTTAAAATTAAAAACGTATTTTACAAAGTTTGACAAGTAAAATTAAAAGAAATACTAAGGATTTCAATTATTTGGAAGAAGATTCTAATTCTGTATTAAATGCCTTTAGTTATTTAGGACATAAAAAAAGATACTACAAAAAATTTATTGTATTTACTAATACGAATGTCCAAAATCAAATTCCTTCAGTAGAGTAAAAAATGTAATTTTTCAAGGTTGTTTTAAAAAAGATTGAAGTTGTGTTGTTGTTTAAAAAAAATGGTGTACATGCGTCCATATTTTTAAAAAATTTCCTAGAACTCTCTAAAAATCATTAAAAATATAACAATGAAATGAGAAATATATAAAATACGTTGTCATTATGGAAAATCATAGAATACATACATCGACTTTTACTAAAATCTAATTTAACGCGTCGGAAAATAGCGCGTTTTGGCTATAAATAGTTTACAATGCTGTAACTTAGCGCGTTCTAGCGCGTTTTGAGAAGGAGGAGAGCGCGTTTGGGTTATAAATAGTTGGCATCGCTGCTTGAACAACGCTACCTAACTATCAAGATTAGCTTTGAAAAGCAGTCATCAATTCGCTCAACGTATATACAACTTCGTGATTTTTATGGCGCACATAGTCGTCTATTTGAGCAAGCCATTCATCCGTCAAACTGTAGATAGTTTTCATGCCACATACTCTCTAAATGATTCAATAAGACCAAAATTTCGAAGGATCGTGTGTACTGAAGAGAATAATGCCGCTGCAGCGCGTTATAAAGTAAGAATATCCAAATTTCTCGATTCGTCGTTCTTCGCAGGAATTCAGGATTCTGTCGCTCCACTACGTGGAAAATTTTGAGCAAAATCTTCATCCTTTACCAGATTAAGATTCAGCTTGTGAATGAATTAAAGCCACGAGACCATCATATCTGTTGTTCTTTCTCCAATTGGGCTCTAGAGGTATTGGAAACTGATGCGATATTTTATCGAAAAATCTTTGCGATGAAATGCTAATAAACCAAATTGCCGCATCTGGAGAGAAGCCTATCCACAACAGACACTGAAGACTCCGATACATGCAGAAATATTCACGGTTTGATGCGGTTTGCACACTGATGGCATCATTGGACCTAATCAGGGCAATTATGAATAAAATCCCGCGAGAAATTTTTCCCGTGGAACAATTCCAAGTAATGGCAAGTAATAGGGAAAACAAAAAGTTCTAATTGGAAAAGGGAGAATTTTTTTAATGTATTCAAGAGTTAAGGTGAAGCGAAGCTGGTTTTACGGTTAATAAAGATTGTTACCTTACCATGATCCACGATTTTTTGTTTTAAAATATGGATGACATTGATCCGTCCGTAAAAGAGTCCTCCGAAAGCTTTACTGAGTTGGCATCACTGCTTTATTTGAGTACCCATTTAACACATGATAGTTGCCTTTTGTTTAGTTTGCTTTGAAACTTCATTATGATTCGACTTACACCAGAGCACCGCGTGTAAATTGTTGAATTTTTTAATCAAAATAATTGTTCTATTCGTCAAACTCATCGTGGACTTCTTTCATTTTCCGATGGAGCCATTTTCTGGTTGAGAGGGTTCGTAAATAATCAGAATTGTCGCATTTGGTGTAAGGAGAATCCATAAGCTTTTGTCCAAACACCATTACATCCTCAGAAAAGTACTGTTTGGTGCGCTTTATGCGCTGGCGGAGTCATTGGCCCATATGTCTTCAAAAACGATGATGGTCAGAATATTACTGGCAATGGTGAACGGTATAGGAACATGATTCGAAATTGTTTTGGTGCCTTAATTCCGTGGCGGGAGCCATATGCCACACAGCGGGCGCTACAATTGATTTACTCAAAGAAACTTTTGATGAAAAAATTATTTCACGTAATGTCCCAATTATGTAATTGGCCACCAAGATCCTGTGATTTAACCCCATTGGATTAGCCGCAAATGCTGTGAAATTGTTGAAAATTGGTGTTCCATGGCGTTCACATGGCAGAAATCATATTTAAGCATTAATTTCATTAAATTTTCTTTCCAATAAAGCCCATTTCATTGATATTAAAAATTATTTCCTTGTTTTATTATAATTTATACTTGTATCACTCTATAAAAATCGCCCTTTACACTGTATTGTAGTCGAATATAAAGTCTCCCGAATTAACTTTATATTCATAGTAATATTTTTGCCATTAATTAGCCGAATACAAAGTCTACCGAATTTACTTTATATTTTGTAGAAATATTATTTCATAAATTAACCGAATAGAAGCTGAAGATAACTGTTTTCACCAGAATTTACTTTGTGTTCGTAGTAATTGTATTTCGTGAATTAACCGGGCATAAACTTACCCCTCGGATTTACTTCATACTCTTCACTTTTTAATAGTGAAGACGTTAAGAGTCGTGAGTTCGTATATAAACTTGATTGTGTTAGCATAAAAACATCTTTATAGTATTCAAACGAAGCAGACCTCTGACTAGACCCTGGACAAACTCATTCATACCCCAGCTGGAAAATAAACTGCGTGCTGATAACCAGCAACAATTGAATTGGAGATCAGTATTGTTCGTGTTACTCTTGACATACGGCCAGCAATGTTAGAAAAATTGGCTTAAAATTGTACGTCCAGAATACGCTTCGTCAAACACATCTGCGTTGGCCATATGTTTTTGCCATGCATTAATCTGCCGAATAAAAAAATTTTTTTTAATAAAATTTAATTCTCTGGCCGGTTTCCACAACGTCAATTGCTTTGCCTGCGAACAAAGCATAGTGTTTCATAACGCCGCATTACTCCCTTTCAAAATGTCGTCGTCTTAACGCCGCAAGCAAGCAATCACCACATCGATTTGAAAGTTGAAACCCATGGATTCAATGTCTCCCAACTTTGTATCTATACACGAAATAAATACAGCATCGGAAAAGTACACAGAGAAAACAGTGCCTACTAAATACCTCATAAAATAGAACAAAATTAATAAGAAATCTCTATGGTTTTTTTTCAATAAGGAAATCTTATTAATTTCATAGATTAATTTGTAGATGTTATTTATTTATACATATGTACATACATACATACACATTATGTTATATTCTTAACTAACTTACTCACCAAGTATTGAACTAGCAAACTTCTGACTGATAGACAAGCACTTTAACCAATATGCTAACAAGCAGCCTGAATAACCATTGAAATTTTTGTGCAAACATTGTTATACAAAAATGAAAAAGATTATGAAAAAAATTGTCTCTATGTCTGTTTATAGATATGAAATAACAAGACACCTCATAAAATCAAGAAGATTTCCTTATTAAAAAAATCAATAATATGCTTTACACATAATCATATAGGAACCTACTAAAATCAAGAAGAAAACCTTATTGAAAAAATTAATAAGATAGCCTAATAAAATCAAGAAGAAAAACTTTTTAAAAAAATCAAAAAGGCATCCTAATAAAATCAATAAGAAATCCCTATAGTTTACAATTTATAAGAAAACCTAATAGAATCAAGAAGTTTTTCTCTATGGATTGTTTCTTTGTTGCCAAAAATAACGGAAATTGAGTAAAAAAAGTTGTGAATAATCAGATTTATTCTTGATTTTATGTGGTTTTTTTCTTGATAAAATTAATAAGATTTACCACATAAAAACAATAAGGAATCTCTATGAAAAAATCTTCGCTTCTTTGTGCTGGGATAACCCTTAGCCTACAAAAGTTTCATAGAGAAAATCTTATTGATTCTATGTGGCAGTTTTTTCTCTGTGTATACAAACTTTGTGTTGATACGTTTTGAAATCAGTGTTTGTCTTATTTTTTACAATTTAAAGTACTATAGGGCTTTAAAAAACACCCTTTATAACAGAAAATGTCAGCATTTAAAGTTTTAACGGATCAGCTGTTGTGGTTACGAGAGAACCTTCAGGTTGATGATTATATTAGCGGTTATACCTATAATTGTGAACCCAACTATATGCCTCTTTGTTAGCATAACTCTTACACTCTTTAAACCTCAATGGCGGCATGTAAGCGTTTGAACAAGTGTGCATTTATTATTTTTAACCAAATTCATATTTTGTTTTTTTTTTATTATTTTCTTTTATAAAATTCTTATGATTAATATTCGTTGTATAAATTTTTATTTTGATTATTATGCCATGCGTTACCAACAACTTCCATTTGTAGCCGTAAATAAAAACATAAAACAGACTGTGTAAAAAGGAGAAAGGGGGAAGGCAAGCACATACATACATACATACATACAATAAAAAATAAATTATATATGTATGTATGTTTGAAAGAATGTGTTGTTGTTGCTTATTTTTTTATTTCCCTCAAATTTGTTTTCCTGCAGTGAAAAAAGAAATCAAAGGTTTGTGATAGAGATGACGATGTATGTGTGTGTGTGTGTGTGTGGGTGTGTGTGTGTGTGGGTGTGTGTGTGTGTGTGTGGGTGTGTGTGTGTGTGGGGGTGTGTGTGTGTGTATGTGTATGAGTATGTATTTCAGACTTGAGGTATTTTATTATTCAAATAAATTTTGTATATATTTTTTCTTAGTTCTTTTGTTAAGGCTCAGAAATTCTCGGTAGATTTTAATAAATAAAATCTTGTTTTTTAACATTCACCAAATGCAATTGTCTGAACAGGGATGGGAAAGCGTAGCAGAGCAGCCAATAGAGATCCTATTGGCATATTTATAGTTTTCTTAGGGTGTAAGTATGTATCTGTTTGTAGTAAAAGTGTGTGGAATTTTAAGGCATATGCCATATACAGCGTATGTAAAAATATTCAAAGAAATCAGTGAAAATTATGTTCTAAAAATATAGGGTGATTTTAAAGAGTTATAGAACTTTGAAATGGAATACGAGAAAGATGAATTTTTTAAATTATCATGAAATTTATTTTATTCCAAATATAATCCTATGGCACTATAATTTAAATATGACTTCTGGCATATAACCGCCACGGCTGCCTCGGACGTAGTCTAATCTGGAGGTCCAATTTTGGATGACTTTTTCCAACATTTGTGGCCGTGTATTGGCAATAACGTGGCGAATGTTGTCCTCCAAGTGGTCAATCGTTTAGGACTTATCGGCGTAGACCAACGACTTCACATCTCCCCACAGAAAATAGTCTAGCGTTGTGGTGGCGTCGGCTGAAGTAGTTAGGACGTTGACTACAAAACCGAAGGTATTGGGTTTGAGCCCGTTATCTAATAGTCATTAAATAACAACACCACGCATTTTCCTGATGTGCATTAGTGCCCCCTTGTATCAGTTCTTGTAGGAAAGTTCAAGTGATGAAGGCATAGTCACTGGTCACTGAACTATAACGACTTCAGCAGATACTAATCCTAATGTAACACTAGAGCGCCCTCCTTCGTTGTGTAGCATCATCATCTCGGCGAAGGAATATAACCAATGGCTACAAAAACCACAGCTTCAAAAAAATTTAATTTGCTTCATTTAACACCAGAGGCGCTGCAACACTGCATTATTAAAAACGCGCAAAAAGCAGAGTTGTAAAAGAATGAAGCTTTCCTCTATCTCTTCCTTCACCTGTCTTCTCTTACTCTATCCCTTTCCGAAAGAAAGCAACACCTAGTAATAGTAGTAGGCATTAATTTGCCTGAGTGTTACTTCTCTTCTCATGGGTTTGAAATGTGAAACTATGCGGTTATCAAACGTTTCCTTCAATAAATCAATTGCGGCATGAGCTGTGTGACATGTTGCGCCGTCTTGTTGAAACCATAGCTACTGTAGATGATGCGTGTTCAACTGATGACCGAAAAAGTCAGTAAGCATGGCTCTATAGCAGAGGTTCTCACAAGCTCTTTCCTCGGGGACCGACCCCTTCAGAAATTTTAATAGTATGTTTAGCTCTTCGCGGACCCCTTGGAATTTTCATACGGACCCCCAGGAGTCCGTGGACCCCCATTTGAGAACCGTTGCTCTATAGTAACGGATAAACTGATTCGGGTCTTCCTCTACGCTACGCTCTACAGCAGCAATGACTTCTTCTGTAAGAAATGTACGACGTCTCTGTGGATGCGTATTATGATTTAGAGTAAACGTGGTGCGATAACGTTCCATAGTTAATCGAATTAATTGCTCTGATGGACGATTATATTGATCGTAAAACGGACATAGTGCGCGATACGTATTTCGGACAGAACCACGATTTTCAAATAAATTTGCTCCATTTGAAGGCGTCAGTCTATTCATAATGAAATACAAAACCAAACTAAATATAAATCATTTGACAGCTGACAAAATGGCCGCCAGTTAAAAAAGTGTTGCCAGCTTAAAGTTGCATACCTCTTTAAGAAAATCCCTTTAGAATGAATATCAAAACTTTTAATATTTGTAAAAACACTGATAATTGATACGGACACCCATTTGGTAACTACTGCTCTAGAAAAACTCTAGTCCACATTCTTTAGATTACACTGTGATACACAAAAAATATTCAGGGATTCTAATGTACCAATTCTATTTTGCTGGAGTCCATGGATGACGAAAATACCGTTGGTTTTTTTTGGTCACTTCATAAACTGATTTTATAACGGTAAATGTAGTGAAAAACGGGGTTTCTTAGATTTTCAGTTGTAACTTCTTTGTTTCCCAACGGATTTCTTTTAACTTTTCGTTGGTGAAAAGAATTGAATATTATCTTTCAATAAAGATATATTTTTTGTAAATCGACTAAGAAATGGCTAAGTTACAGTCGTTGAAGTGTACAAAAAACCAATTAAAAAGTATTATTTTGTTTTCCTCAGGCTATAAGTTGCTTATGAGTTACAAAAGAATACTTTTTAATGGATTTTTTGTACACTTCAACGACTGTAACTTAGCCATTTCTTAGTCGATTTACAAAAAATATATCTTTATTGAAAGATAATATTCGAGCCTTTTAACCAACGAAAAGTTAAAAGAAATCCGTTGGGAAACAAAGAAGTTACAACTGTTTAAAACTGAAAAGCTAAGAAACCCCGTTTTTCACTACATTTACCGTTATAAAATCACTTTATGAAGTGACCTAAAAAAACCAACGATATTTTCGTCATCCATGGACTCCAACAAAACAGAATTGGTACATTAGAATCCCTGAATATTTTTTTTCTCAACTTTTGTAGCACAGTGTTATTAATCACTACTTTTTATAATATAAATCATGAATTACTCGTAAACTCTTTTGATTTAAAAAATTGGTCGTAAATTCCTTTTTTACTGACAGGTAAGCAGCAATATACAGTTCTTCAGATTCTTTGAGAATCTATTCATAATTAAACATTATATTTGCATTATAAAAAAAAATTTATGATATAATTTTAAGCTAAAATTTGTACATACATATAAACAAATGTAAATGCCTTTAAATTCTAAATTATTTTGGTTATAAAGTAGACATTTTGTCATGTTAATGTCATATATGCACATAAATGCTCACCCCATAAATTACTTCAAAAAGTGTACGTGACCAAAATATTTGAGTGGTATCTAAGCATTAGGGGTTTGGCGCTTTCTTTCAGCTTTGTGCGTTTCGTACATATTTTATAATGTTGATAACTAATTTTTTAGCTACAATTTTGGCTTGCGTACGCTCTAACAAGAGGTAACAATTATTATTATCGATTGAGACTTGCTAAGATAATAAATCATTTAGGAATTCTTGCATATAGCATGTCCCAAAATTCATGCCAAAAGCACACTTTATATTGAAATAGTTTTTTTTTCTAGTTGAGTATAAAAAAGACCTTACAATCGGATATTCACTGTAGAGCCGTCTTATTTTTGTTTTAATTTTTTTTTTGCATTGTCTGTACTTTTATTTTGTTTTATGATGCATTTTGCATATTAAATAAATAGCCGGGCAAATCAAAGCATTCCAAAATGAAAGAAATTTCATTAGAGCTTAAATGGAGGTACATACAGTGCAATACTGATTATTTCTCGGGAAATAACTCCCAGATAAATAATTTTTTTCTTCCGATAATAAAGAAAACTCTTAATTGTAACAATTCCCAAAAAACCCTACTTAATAACCTGACTGCAGCCGGTCAAAAATACTTGTGTGGCAACACTCCTTATACTTGCTCAGGCAATGAATAGCTGTTGTTGTTGTTTTTTACATTTATTGTCATTGTATACTTCTTACAACTACAATTCGAGCTGAAAAAAGTCAGCCAATGTAGCATTAGTGAAGTAAGTAAATAAAAAACTTGTTGTTTATTGAGTTCTTGTTTCAACTTTGATATTAGTTGAACTTCTCTTTTGTTTAAATGGAAGTTTAACTTAATATATCTAGTTGTGCTGATAGATTTTTGGGTAAAGGTACCCGGATGATCGGCATTAGCAACAGTGAAATGCGCAGCTAACCCCTAAATAATAAATTTTAATGTATTTTTAATAAAAAATATTTTACTGCCTGAGAGGTTATAGCTTCCATTTAATCCCATTGTAAAGAAGTGGGCGGAGACATGTCCACAAATTTTTTAATTTGGTCTTATGAGATCTACTAGTTATTTGATTGCTGCGAAACCTAGCAAACACCGTTGGTTCTCTTAATTACACAATTTTAAAGTTGAAAAAGTGGGCGGAGCTTTGCCCATTAAAATTTAATAATATTAATATGCCTCTTCTTTTATTATTTGTATTATTATATATATATAATTTATATAATATATATATACCACACACCTTGAGCTCTAAAATAGACACAATCTTCCATTAAAATTTAAGCTTGTATTTTAAGTGGTTTTACTTTAACGGTTTTTACAAGACTTAAAACACACCCTAAGCTCTGAAAAATGGGCGGAAATACGTCCATTAAAATTTAATTTTAAATATCATGTATTTCATCTTAAACAACAGATTTTCAAAATTTTTTTTTGTTCGAAACAGTTTTCTTCCAGTTTGGTTCTATAAAATTTTTTCGAAAATGTTCCATCAGATCTTTCTATTGAAGTCGGTTTTTTTTGCAGTATTATTATATTTCCAGTTGTTTTATTTTACCTCAAAGTTAGCAAATTATTTTTTTTTATAAAATAAGTTTTATCTATTTGACTAAAGTTTATTTCCAACAAAATTGTTCATCTAAACAACAATAAAGTTATCCACACAATAGCCAAACATCATTTGGAATTATAAATAAATGAATAGAAATTGTTTGTTATTAAAAATAAAAATGTCTACATTGTACCTTTGGGTATTGTTGCTGTTCTCCTTTTTTTTAGTTCCATTTATTTATTAATTTTTTTGTATTTAAAATATTTGTTTTTGTTTTGCATCAAAATGCTAAAAACAAATAGCTGATGTTATTTATAATTCAACAGTGCAAAAGTGTTGTAAATATATTTAAATAAAATTTTTATTGTGTAGCTTTGCTTGCTGCATGCCCAAAAATCGATAAGTCATAAACCCAATTTAATTAAAAGTTGATTGCTCAAATAATATGACAGATAAATATAGAAATGTACAATAAAAATTTTATGAAAATTTAATTTAATTGCTGTAGATTGTAATTGCATAAAAAGGAAAAACTTTCAAAATTAATATAAATATTTGGAGCTTTTAGTTGTTGCTACCTTAGTTTGCTATGCTAGCAAGTCAGATTGAATGAACCCCGTTAAGGCTTCCATTTAAACAAATAAGAAGCTCAGTTAATATCAAAATTGAAACAAGAACTTAATAATCAATATGTTTTTTATTTTCTTATTTTAACATTGTTACATTGGCTGACTTTTTTCCAGCTCGAATTGTAGTTGTAAGAGGTATGCAATGTAAATAAATGTAAAAAAAACAACAACAGCTATTCATTACTTTCGCCAGAATAATGAGTGTTGCCACGCAAGTATTTTTGACCAGCTACATTCAGATTAATAATTGGTGTTTTTTAATGGGAATTTTTTGCAATTAAGTTTAACATTCCTCATTGTAGCTATAATTGGCGAAAATTTGTAAAAGGTTTTAAAGAATTTCTTTTTGTGTAAAGCTTATGTTAATCTCCCTCAATTAAAAATATTGCAGAGCAAACTTAGATAATAATTTTTTGTTGTTTTTAGTTTTCTTTCTTATTTTTCTGATAAATGTCTCTCAAAGGGAAATATTAATTTTAAATGAATTTATTATTAAAATCAATAATTTTAAACAGCTTTTATTATTCACATAAATTTATTTCCTTGCTAAAGAAAAATTTCCCTTGAGGGAAATTCTAACCTAAAATCTCTTTATCTCTTTGTCTTTTCAGGTAAACAAAATGTTCTTTTAGCATTTGTTTTTAATTAAGTAAGTAAAAAAAATCGATTATAAAAAGTTTTTTTAATATACATACACATAAAATCGCTCACTTTATTTAACAACCACCAAATTAGGCAGCATAAAAAATTCACTAGTTATAAAAATTACCCATACATGTGTACATATATTTAATTCCCTTGGCATTAAATCACATTTTGGCATACATTTCATTTGGAAAAAGGAAAGAGGACCAAGGCATAGAAAAGGTGTGAACAAGGTGTGCTGTAGCCAGACATGCTTGATGTTATTTAGGGATAAAAAAAAACCAAAGACAGTCGCCTTTTTTTATATTCGAACTCGTAAGTGGTTTTTATTGCCATTTTTGGATTAAATGACAGTTAAACTAAAAAAACACTTATTGTCAAATTAAGCAAAAATAAAACGACAGAAGAAAAAAAAAGAAATGATAACAGGTATAAAAACCGTAAGATGATACTCTTAGGGGGGAAAAAAATATTTGTTATTAATATGACTGAATTGTTATTGTCAATAGCAAGAGCAGTGTGTGGAATACGAGTAGCTTGTGTGTGAGGACATGTACGAGAGCGGTTTGAGAAGGAACCAACCTGACTAATAATTGCGTAAATTTTTTCATGTTATTCAAATGAAACAATGAACTTCCGTGATGCTTATGTTCTACGAGTCGTACTGACTTAATGAAGTTGTTCCATTTAATTGGAACATCACTTAGCTTAAAGCTAAAAATACTATCAACAGCTTATGAAAGATATATAATACTAGTTGAGCGCGGCAAACGTTGTCTTACAGCCCCACTTTAAGACATACATAAAAATTCATTCAAGTCGTTCCAGCCGTTTAGATGCAGTATAGATAAATAACCTAGATACCGACTGCAGCGCCATCTGCTGGGCTGATTTGTGAATCTAGAGCATCCAGGGCGCCACCCAAAAGCATACAAAAAAATTCAGTGACATACACACGTATAGGAGAATTATATATATTAAGATATATGGAGGATCTGGCTGCTTTGAAAGATCTTCAGTTCCGTATACTAAGGCCTAAAATATTTGTCGGTACTCATTAAATCCCTGGCCACACTTAAACGGCATCATGTCAGCACAGTTTGGTTACCAAGCCTAAGGAAGGAAATGTGCACGGTCAACTTATAAACGTGTGAGGTCACGCGGTCTAGAACTATAGTTTATTCAAAAATCGTTGACTACTACTAGGCGAAAATTGAACTAAGAATCTCCTTATCTTTATAAAAAAAAAGACATTGACGTCTTGGATTGGTGTTATGTGATACTGTACGATTGGGTGCATCAACATTTTCACCTGTTCAGCGAGGTTTGAACCATGAAACTTGCTCTCTTCGATAATAGACTCTTATTCTTATGATCTGCATTTTCACAGGGAAGTGCCGCTTAGATTCATTTTAGAAGTTTCAGAATCGCTCCCTAAGATATCAAAAAATTGACTTCAGGCTGCCCTTATAACCTTAATTAGAAAAGAGAAAAGTTTATGGGTGTTTGAAGAAAAATTGGGTGCAATTTGCTGCAGAAAGATGTCTGTAGGCAATTTATAGCAACTAAAAACTTCTAATTGGCAACATTGTTTGACATGCTCGCCATTTTAACAGCTGTTACTTATTTTGTGTTTTTTAAATATTTTTTTACAAAGCGAGAAATTCATCGCGCTCATTCATATAATCGGTCATCATTCCATGTAACATTTTTTATAACAAACACAAACTGACTTGTCTGCAGAAACATTCAGAGTCCCCGGCAGCAATCGAACCTGCGATCTTCCGATACTAGTCGGCCTATTGGCCAAGAGGGAACTTGAGCTCTCATGGATCGATTGCGCATTAGTTTTATTCTATAGAACAACAAACTTCGACAAAGACGCAGTATAGGGCGTACCAAAGAAGCTGTTGGTGCTGTGTTGCGTAGTATCAGAGAAGACCCAATTGAAGCCCTCAACCATTAGAGCTCTGGCCATCAACTTCATTGAATATATTCCAAAAAGATTTTAATCTGAGCGCTTAAATAATTCAAGTCGTGCCATGCGCGTCGAATATTTTGTGCAGGGTATCAAACGGATTTACTGTTAATTCCGAATTCCACAAGGAAATTTTGTGCAGCGCTGAATCCAATTATTGGTTGAATGAATACGTCAGTGAGCAAAACTGTCACATTTGAAGGGAAGATCACGCTCATCCCATTGTCGAAACGTCGTTGTATTCTGAAAGCTACTCTTTGCTGTTCTCATATACCCATGGGATCATTGCAACGTAGATCATCAAGAACGATGATGTCAACAATGTTACAGTTAATCATGACCGCTGCAAGACCATGATCACTTACTTTTTGTAAACACAATTGAATGACCTTAATAATATGGAAGATCTGTGGTTTCTTTAAGAGACAGTGAGTGTCAAAGCTGATTGATTGCAAGAAACATTCAGTTATCGAATAATTTGGAGTTCTGGGTCCGAAGATCATGCGATTTATTAATTATGGGCAATTGTTTTCTTAATAAATGAAGTCTCTGGTCCTCGTAGATAAGCTACTGACAACTAACGCCTTGTTAAATAGTGTTCACGTCGCACAGTGGCGTGAATTAAAAAAAAAGTGGTAAAAAGTCCGCAACTTTTGAACTAGTTAACCGATTTCGATGAAACCAACTGTTTTGGAAAGTACAAGTGTTGAAATTTTTAGAAAGCATATTTTGAGGCACCCTGTTGTAAGACAGGGTAGCTCCAAACAGCCTCAAAGTGGGAAAGTGCGGGTATCGAAATTCTTTCGGAGCTTGTAACTTTTGTAAATAGGGACCGATTTCGATAATTTTTTCAGCGGGACAATCTACGTTAAGAAATAAAAATAAAACATGCTAAGAGTACCATTTTATCTCTTTCAGTTTCAAAGTTATTTGACTTGAAAAATTTATTTTTTAATTTTTGGCCCTGACTTTTTTTATTCGTTAGTACATAACTTCTTTATTACTTGGCAAAAATCAGTATGTTTTAATGTTTTTGAAAGAAAACTTCATTACAATTCATATAAAAAAAATTTTTTTTTGATATCTCAAAAATTGTAGCAAGGAATAATTTTGCAATTTGGATTTTTAAAAATTATGAAAAAATTTGGTATATTTTGTGAAAAAAGTATTCTTAATTTTTTTGGAATATTTTAAAAAATTATTAAGTATTTGATAAAAACTTTGATTGTATCTGAGAAAGGAGACATTGAGAAAGGCTGTGAAATAAATTTTGGAGATTCTTGTTGGTGCACCCTACATTCAGCATTGGTCGAAAACTAGCAATTTTTTTTCAAAAAATCCGATTTTCGGATGTGGCAAAAAAATTGCACGGTCGTTTTTGTAAATTTTTTGGTTTTTTATAATAAATAATTTTGTTGTAAGTAATCTGTAAGAAACTCTTGACATCCTACACATAAATGTAGGCAGGAGAGGAGATTTTCTAAAAATTCTAAAATTTTTCTAACACAATTTTTCCCAATAAGAAAAAAGTATTATTAAATTATAAATTGGGAATCATTTTAATTTTTATCAATAGTATACATTTAGCTTTGCAAACTGGAAAAAAATTATTCTCCTACCATCAATACTTTTTGAAATATTCGAAATCCAATTTTGATTAAAAATTTTAATTTTCTACATTTTTTATTTTTTTCTAAATTATTGATCTTATTTTCTTTACTGCAAAGGTTTCTTAATTTTTTCTATGTTATTACAATAGTAGATGTAATTGTCTATTCAACGGTATATAATATGTATTCCTTTGCCATTATATCAGTCTTAAAATGTATACACAAATATAACACCTCAGGTAACAATTTACGTGTTTTATCTGATACTCAAACAAACCCACATTTTTTATGAACTCTTGAAGCTGTTATTAAATACTTTCTTTACTTAAATACAATAAAATATAAGAATTTATATACATAAATGTAAGTATATTTATATACCCACAAGGGTAAAGGTACCTGCGCGCACATCTCCAATATGGGTATGGTTTTACCTGATATTTGTATCGGTTTTGTATTCGCAGCTTGTAAAGTAGCTATATATTTAAGCTGCGATGCATTTAATGTCATTATTTCAGTTATAGCTATCATGGAGATAACAATTAAAAATAAATCGCTCTGCAAGTTAATGTGGGAAAACCTCACTGATGGTAGTACTCGGTTGGACAAGGTAGACCAAATGATGTACATAATATCTACTACATATGGTTTATCTGTAAACACTGATTTATCGAAAAAACTTGAAATTTTTTTTAAATTATATGAAAAGAAGATACGTGAATGCAATAAATCAATTTCTGAATTAAAATCAGGATTGGTTAGATATGGGACTATCTACGGAAATATACCCAAAGAAGTTTGGTCGGCCAAATAAAGATTAGATAACGTTCGACGCAGGAGCAAAAGGATTAAACAAGAAGACTTGATAAATAAATACGTATTCGGAAAATGAAATCAAAGATTCATTCAAATTGATTTTAGCGAAGACTCAACTTAAAGAAGCAGGCAAAATCGTAGATGTGCTACCAGTTAAGTCTCCAAAAAGATTAAGACGGATGGTGGAAAGCATTCCAACGCCAAAATATAGTAAACATTTTACGGTGGAAGATGCACTAGCACTCATTCTTAATTTGGGCCTTTCAAGAAATAAATACGATATCTTAAGGAAAGTGCTTAAAGAAAAAAGTGGGCCTTTGCCATCAAGTACATTGTTGTTAAAAAGAAAATCGGAAATTTTGCCACATCCGATAACAGTGGATAGCCGAAGTGCAGTCATTAGTTTGTCAGACCTTCTTCATAATACAGCATCAAGACTCATCGCTACTTTTGACGAAAGAGACTTAGATACATGTAATAATTCTGAACTAACACTAATATACAAATGGGGATGTGATGGATCATCTGGATTTTCAGAATATAGACAGCCCAGTGCATACGATAATGACTTTTCCAAAGTTTTAATGGCATCATTAGTACCATTAAGGCTTCGACTACATAATGAAATGCCTTCAACAAGTACAAATGCATTTAAAGATGTGTGGGTAAATACTACTTCAGGCTCAAATTTTTATGCCGACCAATACGTTTTGAATACATCAAGGAAAACAAAGAAACAACTCAAAATCTGGTTGATCTGGTATAAAACATGAAATTTCTAATATGGAACCCATTGACGTTCATATATTAGGACGAGTAATAACAGTATCTTTTAGACCTTATTTAACAATGATAGATGGAAAAGTTGCAAATGCAATAACCGATACAAAATCTTATTTGATTTGTAATATATGCGGAAAGAAAAATTCCGATTTTAAGGACATTGAGAATTATACTCCAACTAATGAAGATGCCCTTAAGCTTGGAATATCACCACTTCATGCTCGGATTCGATTCATGGAGTACATTTTACATCTATCTTACGACAATAAATATCGCAGTGTACCAGAACTTCAGAACGTTCCAGTTGCAAATAATTCTGCTTTAAAACAGATACGGTTGGAAGAAAAGAAAAGAATTCAAGATGAGTTTATGAAACGTGGCTTAATCATTGACAAACCTTTATATGGCTATGGAAACTCCAATAATGGCAACACTGCCAGGCGATTTTTTGATGACCCTGAAACCACATCTTCTATAACTGGTATTAGCTTTAATCTCATAAGACGTTTCAAAATAATACTGGCCGTCATAAATAGCAAAAAGTTAATTAATAAGGACAAATTTGAAAAATATGCAAAAGACACTCTGATTCTAATAAATGAATTATATCCATGGAAATCAATAACTCCAACAGTACATAAAGTGCTAGCACATACAAAAGAAATAATAGAAAACAACATTCTTCCTCTGGGGGAACTAACCGAAGAAGCACAGGAAGCTAGAAATAGAGATGTTAAGCAATATCGACTTTTCAATACACGTAAATGCTCTAGAGTTGCTCAAAATAATGATTTAATGCATCATTTGCTATTGTCTTCAGATCCAGTCCTACAAGGCATAAGAATGAAATGGTTGCCAAAAATAAGTATTGAAATCGAGAAGGACGATCCCGAAGCAGAGGAAATTAATAGCTTGCTAGGCCATGATGTCTCAGATTATTTTAAAGCAAATTCTTGAAGTAAAACCCAAATATAAATTAAAAACAACATATGTATGTATCCATGCACTTAGATATGAGTAATAAAGAAAATGAAACTGAACTTATTAAATATATTTTTAATACAATTATCAGAATCAAAACGAGAAATTTAGTTGTAAGTTTTCATAGATATGTACATTGTACATATATATCTTGATACATGAGTATTTATATTCACACAAACAAATATCTGATATCATGGCAAAAAGTCTCTGGAATTCTCTGTCAAATTATATTCAAAACTTAGGCAATTTAGATGCGTTTAAAAAGGAGCTACATAAAAAAATGTTCGTAATTTAATGTTCTAATGTTAAATTAACTACTAATTTTTTTAAATAAATAAATAACTCAATCTATTTGTCCTTGTAGGTATATAAATATACTTCAAGAGTTCATAAAAAATGTGGGTTTGTTTGAGTATCAGATAAAACACGTAAATTGTTACCTGAGGTGTTATATTTGTGTATACATTTTAAGACTGATATAATGGCAAAGGAATACATATTATATACCGTTGAATAGACAATTACATCTACTATTGTAATAACATAGAAAAAATTAAGAAACATTTGCAGTAAAGAAAATAAGATCAATAATTTAGAAAAAAAATAAAAAATGTAGAAAATTAAAATTTTTAATCAAAATTGGATTTCGAATATTTCAAAAAGTATTGATGGTAGGAGAATAATTTTTTTCCAGTTTGCAAAGCTAAATGTATACTATTGATAAAAATTAAAATGATTCCCAATTTATAATTTAATAATACTTTTTTCTTATTGGGAAAAATTGTGTTAGAAAAATTTTAGAATTTTTAGAAAATCTCCTCTCCTGCCTACATTTATGTGTAGGATGTCAAGAGTTTCTTACAGATTACTTACAACAAAATTATTTATTATAAAAAACCAAAAAATTTACAAAAACGACCGTGCAATTTTTTTGCCACATCCGAAAATCGGATTTTTTGAAAAAAAATTGCTAGTTTTCGACCAATGCTGAATGTAGGGTGCACCAACAAGAATCTCCAAAATTTATTTCACAGCCTTTCTCAATGTCTCCTTTCTCAGATACAATCAAAGTTTTTATCAAATACTTAATAATTTTTTAAAATATTCCAAAAAAATTAAGAATACTTTTTTCACAAAATATACCAAATTTTTTCATAATTTTTAAAAATCCAAATTGCAAAATTATTCCTTGCTACAATTTTTGAGATATCAAAAAAAAATTTTTTTTATATGAATTGTAATGAAGTTTTCTTTCAAAAACATTAAAACATACTGATTTTTGCCAAGTAATAAAGAAGTTATGTACTAACGAATAAAAAAAGTCAGGGCCAAAAATTAAAAAATAAATTTTTCAAGTCAAATAACTTTGAAACTGAAAGAGATAAAATGGTACTCTTAGCATGTTTTATTTTTATTTCTTAACGTAGATTGTCCCGCTGAAAAAATTATCGAAATCGGTCCCTATTTACAAAAGTTACAAGCTCCGAAAGAATTTCGATACCCGCACTTTCCCACTTTGAGGCTGTTTGGAGCTACCCTGTCTTACAACAGGGTGCCTCAAAATATGCTTTCTAAAAATTTCAACACTTGTACTTTCCAAAACAGTTGGTTTCATCGAAATCGGTTAACTAGTTCAAAAGTTGCGGACTTTTTACCACTTTTTTTTTAATTCACGCCACTGTGCGTCGTTATCACTGGCATACATTCAATACATTGCAATTCTCAACAGAACTTCGTACTTCTTTCATGGCAATTACTATCATTGGATTGTGTTTTATTTTTATTTTAAAATTTTATACCTTTATTAATCCAATTAAATAATTAATTGGACTATCTCTACCTAGTTTTTTATTAGAGTAAAGCACTTTATGAAGTTAGGTGAAAAATATAGAAGTCTATAGTTAAGCAGCTGTAAAATGCATGCTGTGGTATATCACTCTGAATTTCCCAAAAATGCAATAGCACTGCTTGTATTCAACATAACCCCCAATAGACTGAAATTATCAAATACCATCCCATTTTCGGTTTAATTTATTTATGAATTATGAATAATGACCACTGTTTCCACATTACTTTCTTGGATCAAGAAAGGAACACTGAAACAGCTGCTAATGCATGAGAATTGTATAAAATTTGAGTTCAGTTTGAGGGCTGTGATTGGAATGTAACTTTTTCAAAGTCATTTATTTTTCTTCCCGTGGTGTTTTCTTTAATTTGGAACAATTTTCCGTCCCCTCACGTCAAACTTGGTGTGTAATCATGTTCACGTGGGATGACGGAAAATAGTTTCATATCACCTGTGAGGTCGACCTATAGATGGAATGTAAGAAAAAAAGGTTAGAAATGTTTCGAAAACCTGGGGTCTAATCGTCTCTCTTGATAACGAGCTGATTCGATCACGTTTTTTCAGTTTGAGATTATGTCATTAGATATCGAACCGTATTATTACATTGTTTGATAGCGAATGCCATAATCTCAAACTGAAAAACGTGATCGAATAAGCTCGTTATCGAAAGCGACAATTAGGCCCCTGGTTACAGCCTTCTCTAGAAAATATATTTTATATTTCATTACGACTTACTTAAATGACCATTACAGTCTGGTTGTGGCCTTGACCGAACGTAGCATAATAGCCATGAACCTAGATCTGCGCTCCTTATCCAACTTGCAGCACTAAGCTTTGCGATATTTTCGACTATTTGGTCCAACGAAGTTTTGGTCTTGATCTTCCACGTCTTTCTTCCGGTTAGTATTCAAACGATCTTCTCGCTGGGTTTTCTTTGTCCATTCTTACTACATAACCTAAACATTGCATCATATGACCTTTGATGCGCCAGACTATATCAATATCGAGAAACAGCGCATATACATAGCTCGTAGTTCATTCGACTCCGTTAATCTCCACCGACGCATATATTGCTAAAAATATCCTTATCAAACACTTTTTGCAATACCATTCAATTTAGATTTTTTAAGAGAAGTAGTACTTAGGCAATGAGTTTCTACTACTACTAGGTGCTACATTTGTTAGGAAAGTGATGCAGACAGAGTGGCCGATGACATTTTTCAAAAAGTGGCACCAAATAGAGGATTTATCAAAAAAAAAGGGGCAAAATGAAAAAAATACGAGAAAACTACACTAAACTTCTTAATTTTAATGTATTATTATATAATTCACTTTAAAAAAAGGGGACAGAAAGGGAAAAAAGTGGCAAAGCAGTCGAAAAAGTGGCAATTTGCCACTTTAGTCGCTGGATGCAGAAGATAGGTCGTGTAGCAATAGATAGACGAAGGCATAATTTTTTATGCCTGATATCAATGAATTGTTAAATTTACGAAGCTGTGTTTAGAAGCCATTTTATTGGTTATTTAACATCGCCGATGATTCTGCAACCCAATACCGACGAATTAGGGCAAACATAGCATGCTTCGAACCATCGCCATGCAGTATGTGGGTTTTTGGCAAAAATAGTTCCCGTTCTATTAGCTGCAGCCTAACGTATGACCTTCTCCAGCAGAATGTTAAATAAGTCACACAATTACCTGGCGCCTTGCCTGTTGACCTAGTGCCAGTTAGTCGTCTTAACTCTGTGCTGGAATACCAAATTCAGACATGGCATCATATAAATTTTTTCGTATTGGTCTGGCGTAATCGACAAAGGGATGTTGTGTATCGATTTATTTTTATTCAGTCTTTTGCAGAATGTGGCACAGTGTAAATATGTGGCCGATGGTTGGTTTATCGGGTTGAAAGCCACATTCCCGGCCGAAAGGCAGCACAGCTGAATGCTAACGGGAGCGTCCACAGGTTGCAAATAGTGCAAAGCTCCGTATATACGCGGATCAGCTGCTAAAACGGCTCCGACTGGAGAGTCGCAGAAGGTTTCCAGGCTCTTAAGAAATTCTAAGTGCCTAGGATACTTGGAACGTCAAGGCGAGTGATTGGCGCCTTTAAATAACCACCATAACCACCTACTGCCAGCGACTGTTCCTCATATTAGAGGCGGCTGGAATCGGGCGTCGTATCTTGTAACAAGCGGTTCGGTGATATAAGGCTTCTTAGCCATCCTTCCAGGACGGGAGGTGGAAGCCCAATCAGCTGCTCATCTTAAATCAGCTGATTATAGAAACTTCCAGAAATTATAATGAAAATAAAGGTTGGGCAAATTTGAGGTTAGTAAGTAAATTGGCTACCAAATGATGAAATGTCAAGAATTGAGCTGTCATCCCTTGATATTTATTTAGAAAAAAGTTTAGAAATTTTAACCATAGAACACTACAGTCTTGAACAAAAAGTTTTAATTGAGAAATTTTTTAATTTTAATTTAAAAGACCAGGGTTACGTGAACAAAGCAGAAATAAGTGACGCTCTGAAAAATGAAATTCGGCGCTGCATTGACGAGATAAGCGAATTGGTAAAAAAAGGTATGTTTTACTTTCTAAACTTAAATAGGCCCACCCTTTAATACAATATCAACCCCTTTGATGACGACCTTCACCTAAATACCGGACACGGTTTGGAACGTCATGACGCTCTTAGATCCTTCAGAACTTGCGCAAGTCGGAGGGGAAGCAAAGAACTATAATCTCGCCTTCTTAGGTCTATATAAAACTCGATGGACGAATTCTGGGGAGTGTTTTGAGGTCCTATGCTCCTTATGGGAACTAAGAATATGTAAATAAAGGCACATTGATAGGAACCAATTATATCGATGACTTTAAGCTTTATTCTTTCACACAATACCCTAGACAGGATTTTAAGGCGATAGAAAGGAAACTTGCGCCTCCAGACGGTCCTATCTCATTTCTTGTGAATTGGACAAAACACGCTCAAGAACCGATAATCAGACATAACTTTCTCTAACCCGACTTTGCAGATAAGTTTATGCATGCGTTCGATCAAAATATCGTCAACAGTTTTAAATAGCTCTGATCAGACCTTTTTGATGTAGATAGTCAATCAACTGAGTTATTCCCAGACCTCCCTCGTACACGTTGAAACAAATTTATTTGCCTTATAAATGACTAAATTGAAATCTTGTAAATTGTTGTTGTCAGTGCTGGCACTAAATTACTGAGGGTCGCGCACATTTATAAGAATAAACGCTCAACCTTGACGGCTAAATGTGCTAAATTCTTAAATGTATAAATTTTTTTCTGCTCGTACCTTCAGCATTGTGTTGCGCCGTGCTCGTTCCCTCATTTATTTTCACGCATAATTGGTGTTTAAGTGGAATTTCAAATATGCATTGTTTTGTAAATTTTTAGCCATATTATAATTTTTTTTTCCTTTCAATACTGCAAATGAAAAGGAATGAGTGTATGAGTAATGAAATACTCAATTGTATGAATAAGGTGCACGTTGAAGCGATAAAATCGCTCGCTTGATTCTCTGGTTAATGCCAAAAAAAAAAATCTTGAATCATTCATTTTTAATCATTTAACTGCCACTGGGATTTTAAAAATATGTTCAATTTAATTTTCTGTTTATCCACACGTTGGAACCAATCTTTACAAAATCAAAAATGTTTGGTGATTGTAAATTTTTAAGCCACATTTTTATTTTTTGAATTAAAACCAGCCCAATAGAAGCAAAAGCAAGAAGTAGCCATATCACATCTGCGCGCACCTTATAGGCATAAGAAGCTTCTTTAGTCCATAGAATTTCAGAAAATTCATTTTGATTTAGTGTTGGTATTTGCATTAATTAATAAAACAATTCACACAAAAATTCGACAGCTGGAATTACGTATGAAACACAATCGTTAAATGCTTGATTAATCAAGTGCATACTTTTTTTAGACTTCGCTTGTTTTGTTATGCTTTCTAAGGCAAATATGCAGCCTTGTTCAATATGTGCTTCTCAAATATTTCAATGGTAATTGATATTGACAGCTGAAGAGATTTCGGTAGTGTTTAATAAAATTTAATTTATAATTTTTATAGAAAATTTTTTAAATTATTGATAAAAATATGTTAAATGAACAATTTATGGGAGTGAAGGAAAGTCTTTATGGGAGGGGGAAAACAAAACATTTTTTAAACAAAATCGATAATACGAAACAAAAATATAAAACAAAAAAATTTACATGATAAACATAACACAACACTATGACACGCGACGGAAAATAATTGTATTTTTCAATTTGTCTCAGTCTCCCTGAAACTTTGTCGGCAGTTTTGTTTTGATTTTTCTTTCTAGTGCTATAAAATTTCAAACTGATTCCAGCTTCTCTACCTGTCTTCTGTATACGATTATTTTGTGTTAGTGTTAAGAAATTAACAAAATACTAAAATTAGTGGTATAACATAATAACATAACATAAAAGTTTAGCACAACAAAACATAAAATAACACCAAATAATTTATTATAACGTCATGTAGCACAACGTTACATAACAGCAACATTTCATGACACTACATAACTTGAAATAATGTAATATTACATAACATAGCACAATAAAACACAATGTAACATAAAAGCATAAAGTGAGAACATAACATACCAAATAAAAATAAGATAATATACGTTATTCAATGTTAGAAAGGGGCATGTAATAACATAAAATAACATGGAGTAACACAAGCACATGGCTTCTCATATCATAACAAAAAATAGTGCAACAAAAATTATAATAATCACCCTTATCGCGAATAAAAGGCACACAGTTTGTTCACGTGAAATATTTCCCGTGAACAAAAAATGGTGAACAAAATTAGAAAATAGTATACTGATACAACAACAACGCAAACATTGGCGATCACAATTTTAGGGTACAGGGAACACTGGAACACGCGAACTTTTATTCCCGATAGGGGTGAATATAACATTAAATAACATAACATAAAAAATATAAAATCAAATAATATCATATAATATAACCGCACATAACACAAGATAACATAGCTCATCACATAATATAATATAGCCATATCAACATTTCATGACAAAGCGGAACTCAACATTACGTTAGATAGCATAGCAGAACAAAACACAATTCATCAATATAGCATTACATAGGAGAACGTAAGAACATATACAAAATTAACACAATATAATATTACGTTATGTCTTTGTAACGTCGGGAACATAACATCATGCTACCTAATTAGCACATGCTCGTAATATATCATAACTACAAAACATAACATAAAATAAATTATCATAGCGTATAATAAATTAACGTAACATAACATGACATAGCATAATATATTAAAAAAATAACATAACATAATAAAATGTAACTTCAAGTAACAAAACGTAGCATAACATAATACAAAGCAATATTCATGATATAATATAGCTTAAAGTAACGTGGCATAAAATAACATAGTATAACATAGCAGGATAAAATATAATCTAATATAGCACAATGTAAAAAAACATAATATAACGTTACGCCACGTAACTGAGTGTAATATACCAACATATTATAACACGTCGGCAGATGTCCGCTCTTTTCACAAAATTTTTAACCACATTTTGCAATAAATCTTCGCTTATCTCGTCAATGCAGCGCCAAATTTCATCTTTCAGAGCAAATGTTGTTTCTGGTTTCAAATGGTCCTAGAGAAAATAGTTCAGCGGCGTTAATTGACATTGCCAAATCGAAAAATTACGCTACAGGGAAATTTCTCATGCAATCACTGAATTTTTTGGCCGGTTGTGTGGCTTGTGGCGCCATCTTGCTGAAACCAAAGGTCACTGATGTCAACATTAGCCAATTGGGGTCACAAAAAATCGGTTATCATGGTTTGATAGCTTAGAGAATTCACGGTGACGATGCTTCCTTGGTCATTTTCGAAAAAATACGGGCTGATGATGCACAGAGAAAACAGTGCCTACTAAATACCTCATAAAATATAACAAAATTAATAAAAAATATCTATGGTTTTTTTCAATAAGGAAATCTTATTAATTTCATAGAGAAACCCATTTTGAAAAAATCAAGAAGAAATCTTGTAGTTTTTATGAAGTTATCCGATTGATTTTTTCCATAAAAAATAAAAAAAAATTGCGTCTTTATTCTCTGTACTTATGTATGTATTTTCATTTAAATTCTATACCATATACATACATACTTATGTAGTATATTGTAGATGTTATTTATTTATACATATGTACATACATACATACACATTATGTTATATTCTTAACTAACTTACTCACCAAGTATTGAACTAGCAAACTTATGACTGATAGACAAGCAGTCTACCCAATATGCTAACAAGCAGCCTGAATAACCATTGAAATTATTGTGCAAACATTCTTATACAAAAATGAAAAAGATCATGAAAAAAATTGTCTCTATGTATATTTATAGATATGAAATAACAAGACACCTCATAAAATCAAGAAGATTTCCTTATTAAAACAATCAATAAGATGCTTTACACATACTCATATAGGAACCTACTAAAATCAAGAAGAAACCCTTATTGAAAAAATCAATAAGGCAACCTAACAAAATGAAGAAGAAAACCTTTCTAAAAAATCAAGAAGGCAACCTAATAAAATCAATAAGAAATCCCTATAGTTTACAATTTATAAAAAAACCTAATAGAATCAAGAAGTTTTTCTCTGTGGATTGTTTTTTGGTGCCAAAAATAACGGAAATTGAGTAAAAATTGTGAATAATAAGATTTCTTCTTGATTTTATGTGGTTTTCTTCTTGATAAAATTAATAAGATTTACCACATAAAAACAATAAGGAATCTCTATGAAAAAATCTTCGCTTCCTTCTGCTGGGATACCCCTTAGCCTAAAAACGGTTCATGGAGAAAATCTTCTTGATTCTATGAGGCGGTTTTTTCTCTGTGTGCTACAAAGAGCACCATGTGGTCACTTTATTTGCGTGTGATGGTTTTTCGAGGACTGTTTGTGGCTTTTGTGAGTCCCATATGGGAAAATTTTGTTTGTTTACATAACCGCCTAATTGAAAATGTGCCTCATCACTAAAGATGAGTTTGTTGACAAATGCGTTGTTTTCAGTTCTGTTGATAGTAAATTTGAACAATTAAAATTATTTGTTCAAGAGTGTAGCGTTCCATGGTTAAAATTTCCCAACGAAATAAATGTCTAGGGATGACAGCACAATTGTTTAAATTTCAACATTTGATCGCCAATTTAATTCCTAACTTCAAATTTGCCAAACCTTTATTTTTATAAAGGCGGACTTATCGAGTGTTTGAGAACGCAATAATTCTTACATGATGCCTCCAATTATCTGTTGACAAAAGAAAACGCCTTTAGTATTCTTTATGATATTAATCATTGCATATTCTATTTAATGAAAAATCAACAATATAACAACATTGTGGAAAACTATTGTTCATACATATAGGAATTCGTGCTTCACCTTCTGCCATTATAAAGGGTGATTTTTTTAGCAACTTTCTTTTTGGCAACTCAGCTGTTTTCGTGTATCATGTTACTGTTAAACATGTTCAGTTTATAATTTAACCATGAATCGACTCACAAATGAACAGCGTTTGCACATTATTAAATTAACTTATCAAAATTCATGCGTGGTTAAGAAAGTGCATCCGTGCGCTTCTTCCATTTTATGGTTAACTTGTGCGACCTTCTGAGGCAGCTATTCGGAATATTGTGATTAAATTTCGCACCGATATTACATTATTACAGAGGAAAATATCGCAGTTGTATCTGCCAGTGTTGTTGATGACCGTGAATTATCGATGCGGCGCCATTCGCAGCAATTGGGCATCTGTTGCTTTTTTCCCCAAAATAAAAGACTGGATGTGGCTGACAAATCATTTCAGCAAGACGGTGCCACATGCCCCACATCACGCGAAACTATGGCCCAATTGAGAAGCGAGTTCGGTGAACAGTTTATGTATTTGGGCCGTTCAGTTGGCCGCCTAGATCGTGCGACTTAACACCTTTAGATTAGTTTTTGTGAAGCTATGTTAAGGCTCATGTCTGTAGATAATATTGAAGAATTTATTCGTCAGATACCGCCGATATGATGGAGAAATTATGCCAAAATTGGACCCAGCGTATGAACATGAAATCATTTTTAAACATTGAATTATATAGATCGTTCAACCGAACCAAATAAAGATTTCAGAAATTTCTCTAAATTTTATGCGTTTTTTCTTAAATCAAATCCGAAAGTTCTTAAAAATCCCCCTTTAGAAATTAATTATATACACCGAGAAAAAAATACTACCAAATTGGCAAGTAAGCGTTATTAATTTTTCCATAAATTTTAATCTCCAAGTTAGAACAAAATATTATCAAGCCAAGTATTAAAGAATAAACAATACTTGATTAATGCCAAAAAGTGCAAGACGTTGATAAACCGGGAACAAACTTTGTGAAATTAAGAACAAACAAAAAAAGCATCAAAAATCAAGTTACTAACGATGCAAATGACAAAATAGATTTAATGTGTTTTCAAAAAGAAGAATCTAGATTCAAAAAATCATTCCATAATCTGTTGTTAAATGCAGAACAAACATGCTTGGTTCACTTTTGAGAATAGATGGCAACATTTCGATGTTTAATTTTTCTCTGTGTATCTGTAATCTGGAGCGAATGGCTTAAACACGCAATATGCTTAACGTAGAGCAAGGATATACAAAGAATGTATATGTGAAATGTTTTTTTGAATGACAACTGAAAGTATCCCTTTGAACTAACCAACTTTAATTAATAACAATTAAACTAATACATACACAACTTTTGGCAATTCGAATATTCTGTGGCTTAAAATCTAATTTCCACATAATTATCTCTTTATATATACATATATAAGTAAATACCTACTCATGACTTCGATAGATTAACATTTTAAATTAAGTGCGAGGGCAAACTCAGCATTAATTGTTCGTCAAAGAAGAAAATCTTCTTTTGATTTGACATACTTTTGACATCTTCAGGCTCTCAAACTTTTATTGAAAGATTCCTGAAAACGCAACTTTTCGACTTTCAACACAAGATATAAGAATAATAAATATGTGTGCAAATATTTGTAACAACTAGGGTATTGTGAGTAATTTGCATCCATAATGCTAATTTGTTCTATCGGGAAACGGTTTTACTTTTGAATTGCTTACTTAGACCAAAGTAACATCTACAGAGAACCTAGCAACTAGGTGGCGAGCGGGACCAACCGTGCATGGGCTAGTACGGAGGATTGTATAGTCTCTCTGGATATGAATAGTTAGGTGCCCCTGTGGCTGAGTGGTAGCAATGCTAGCCTCTCAGTCCAGAGGTCGTGGGTTCGATTCCCGCCATAGACACTAACTGTTTTTCAGACAAGATAATCGCTTCGCGAGATGTGATGTGCCTGACTGGTCACTGCTCGGTCAGAGCAAGGGCCAGTATTTAGGAAACTTGCATTCCAGATTTCTGTAGGATGTGCGAGGTTGAAGAGGAACCAAAAAAAACATATTAACTGTCATTGCTCGAAACTGCAACGTCATAGGCTCAGATGGCTGAGCTGACGTTTCCGTGAGAGCATTAGGGATATCTCAAATTGAAAACAGGAGGATATCATTAGCTTCATCATGAGAATTTAATGGAATAATGACAAATAATAAGGGGGAGGGGGTACAATGAGGGTTCAATTTGTATTAACGGTTACTAAAAGAAGGGAATCTCATTGGACCCAACTGGGTCTCCCAGTGCAGGTGTGTTGCCACACTACTCTTCCTAACCTAATCTTCAATATTTTAAAATGATAGTGCTCTTAGAGTCCTCCGGTTCCGTTCTCAGCCCATGCTTCGAGGCTATCCAAATAAATAGACAAGAAAATTAGTGTAATTGTCTCAGAGCATTTTACTATTCGATTTGAGAATGAAAGAAGCGGCTTCTCACCATCCGATCAGGAGATTTGATTACGTTGACAGTTTCGTAGTAGACTTAGTAAGCACGAATAATGCTTGGGTACAGTAAAAACATGTAGGCTTTGTGGTCCTTAAGAAGAGAGAGAAAGAGAGAGAGTCACAAATCAAAGAAACTGAGGTTATGGAAATATTAAAGGAGAGAGAGATAAATGTGCAGTTGTAGGGAGAATATTTGATGTAAACCTGAGAAAAGTAGAGATAAAGAGACTAGAAAACCGCATAGGAAAGTTTATAAATAGTTCAAGACGTACATGCTCTTCAGATCTAGCTAAAACCTCTGAGAGGTAAATCTTAATGCAGGATGTTGTCATAAAACTACATTAAAATTAATTAAGTAAGTAAGTAATATAAATTCATCAGCACGAGATCGTAATACGATTATGACCACATGGTGTTTTGAATGTATAACCTGATGAGAACCTGCTTGCCTTGATTATGCAAGTAAAGACGTATATTTTCGTTTTAATAATGCAAAACATCTATAAATTAGTTACGAATACATTGCGGCCCTACTTCCCCAACCTTATCAGCTCCACAAAAGGCAATTATTTTCTCAAAAAAAAAATCCTTTATATAATTACATTAGATCAATGGTTGTGAAACCGTCCTCGTATTTTCATTTACTTTTTTTTCTTTTATCCACTTTAAACTAATTTATTATAGGCAGTTGTAGATAAATTATTTAAATAATTGACTTAAGCCCTCCGGTCTCCCCCCTCTACACTTTGCCGGTAAATTTTAATTACGCTTTATTGTAGTGGGTTATTTTCTCGTAAATTTGCTAATCGCAATAATTTGCATTTTACTAAATACAAATTAATATTTTGTAATTTTTCGATTTTATCGTGTGCCACAACAAAAGCATTTGCCGGCAATAATAATAATAATAAAGTTTGTGGCATTCAATTTATTTAAATAAATTTTTGCTTACTATTTTAAATATAATTATGATTATCCTGTATTTTTTGTTGCTGTTACTAAAACTTATGGAGAGAAAAACTGTTACGCTTAATTAAATATTGACATTATTTGCTTCTAAATATTTTAGATAATTTTTAAAATATTTTATTGTCAAAATTTAAATTGTAAATCAACTTATTAAAAATAAATGAAAATAGTAAAGAATTGAAATTGAAGGGTTTTCATGGCAGAAATAAAAGTGAGATAAGTTTGCTCGCTCTATGACAGGAATCGAAACATGTCGCTCCGCTTAATTGTTACGGAAAGCATTAAATGCTTAAAAGAAATTGAGAATAGAGTGCCAGCCCGTATTTTCACGGATAGTAAAGCTGTTGTCAAAACCTTAATTGTATAGAAAGTTAAATCTCGGAACATCCTTCAATGTAAAAATGGGATAAACTCATACATATACTGTATAATTCTACAGGTAATATTGATACCGAGTTATCGAGGAAGAACAGGAAACAAAGAGGATTCTAGGTTGCCAAGATAGCAGCATCTTTGACGAACATCACACTGCAGAATGCCAGACATCTTAAGATACTTACAACCGAATTCAAACATTGCCCGATTGGAGAGAATATGACAGCATAGTTGATAGGCTCATACATCAAAAATACTGCCTCAGTGAAATAAAAAATCTTCCAACCAATCATATCTACAAATGAATGGATACTATGGTTTTGGAGCACAAGGAGTTCAAGATGATGGCATTTGCTTTCTAATTTTCATGGAAGTACGAAGCTGTGATTTTGCCTGGCTACATGTTGCTCCATACAATCACTTTATTTGAATGTAATGCTACTATTGGAAGAAATATTCAGAATCCTATGCGAGTCAGAAGAAATCAAAGAAGATTCTTAGAGTGAATAAGTCAACTCTCAGGAGACTATTTAGCGTAATAACGGGTCACATGGAGGAGACGAGGTCTCCATCTCCATTTCGCGTGGGACTGATAGAGGATATCACATTTAGGAGGATATCACATTTAGAGCATGCGAGTAAAAGGACGAAACATTGGAATATTACCTGTTTCATTGTCTAGTCTTTAGTCAGCTTAGAAGGCAAATTTTCCCTGGGGACAACGTACCGGACTTGGAACGGCTCAGGAAATCTGTGTGGACAGTTGTAAGAGAATGCATACAACAGACCGGTTTCTTGGCAGTTATTACCGCAATCCCAATGAGTGAAACATCAAACTGATGGTTTTGATACAGGCACATCCTCGTGGAGACATGAAGAAGATAATCTGGTAACAGATACAGATAGTGTGCTGATAATATGGAAGCAATATTTTACAAAGTTGTTGCCAACTGAAATGTTTACGACCGGAGGCGACACGCTGATAAGGCTTATACATCAGCTTCTTTGTACAATCTGACTAGAAGAACGCATACACGATGATTGGAACATCAGCATATTATGTGCCGTGGACAAAAACGGAGAGAAGACAGTGTGGAATAAGTCTCCTTCCCATCGGATACAAAATATCGAGCTTGTTTATAAAATATTAAAATTTATATCGGCGAGATAACTGGACGGCCTTAGACCCGGTAAGTCAACCGTCGACCAGGTATTCACACTACGCCAAATACAGTATAAGACCCAAGAAAAACAAACCAACACCTACCATCTATTTGTCGATTATAAGGCCGTTTCAAGTCAGGTCTGAGTTTGGCATTCCTGCAAAACTAATACAACTTGCAGGATGACGTTGACTGAAACACGATCCTCAGCTAAAATAGGAAAGAACCTCTCCAAACCATTTAGTACCAAACGAGGTTTCAGAAAAGAAGATCACACGAAAGAATCGTGTGATCTTTTCAACATCCTGATGGATAAGGTTATATGTTATATGGTACGTAAATGAGAATAGTATTAGCGCACTATACAGCAAACTCCACATGTTACTCGTTTACTCAGACAGTATCAACACCATTGGTCGAACCTTGCGAATATTAACTGCCATCTTTGAAAAACTTTCGAAAGAATTTTGGTCTGGCAGTAAATGGGGACAAAACTAAGTTGACGGTATCAACGCACAAGACGTCCAGTGGACTCGGGCAGACAGTGGAAGTTAAAAACTACAACTTTGGGATAGCCAGTGGTTTTATCCACCTCGTTACCGCTATAAACAAAACAAACAACATAATTTTTGAGATAAAAAGAAGAAGAATATTGGTCAATAGTTGCTACCTTGGATAGACAAAAATCACTCTTTAGAAGACACCGACATTGACATAGTTAACCACAATTACTTTAGCTACGTCATGCTGTAAGCACGAATGAAGATGCTGCAGCTAAAAAGTCATTTGAGTACGAACCTGGTGTTGGTTCATGCAGAAGGGGAAGATCTACACTCCGATCAAGTGGAGGAAGACATCTCGAAACGTGGTGTAAGAAATTGGAGAAGAAGCGCTGAAGATTGAGGCGCTTGGAAATCTATTCTACGTTCGGCTACAGGAAAAAACGTTCTGCAATAGCCCCTAAGTAAGTTATCCCGTATGGGATTGGGTCAACGTACTTACCGCTCTTTTCAACCTAACCTAGCCAAATTCTTCTCTTTTGCGAAAACAAAGTGACATGTGTGTGGGATTTTCTATGGTCAGGAGCTCGTATGTGCGTTTAGCGGAGTTATATGCGATTTACGATATCAGGATTCTTATCGTCACTTTCGATAACGAGCTGATTCGATGATTTTTTTTCAGTTTAAGATTAAGGCATTCGCTATCGAGTAATGTAATAGTACGGTTCGATATCCAATGCCATAATCTTAAGCTGAAAACGCGATCTAAGCAGCTAGATATCGAAAGCGACGATTAGTCCCCAGCAGTGGACCCTTATTTTATATCGATAATGCTTGCAAGATAATAGAAGCTATTGACGTTTTCAACTAGTGAACCGTTGATGGACAGTGGGTGGATATTGTTGGCATTTATGCCATCACCATGCAGCTTTTGCCGCAGATGTCTCTAGGTTAGGTTAGGGTAGGTTAGGTTAGGAAGGGTGGTGCTACAACACACCTACACTCCGACACGAAGTTGGGTCTCTAGCAATATGAGTTTTTGTGACACATGTCAGTATGTTTATGGGTTCTTTGGTGAGAGATATAATTTTCGGTGGTGTCCCTTTGCATTCTAGAGCAGTTCAGATAGTTCTTTGGTCGATAGTGTCGAAGGGTTCATCAAAGTCTATGAAAGCCATATACAATAGAAATCTTCATTCATCAGACTGCTCCGCTATAACTCTCAGGTCAATACATGATTTATGAGCATCCATATCCTCCATAACCTGTTGTGGTCGGAGATCAGGTTCCAAATAAGGAAAATACTCTATCCTCCTCCTCACAAGTTATTAAGATATGCACTGGTTTGTCACGTTGTCCAGTGTACAGGTGGATTTCTCCTCTGCTCTGCCATCCTCCAATCATCTAGAGATCCATAGTTGCAACTGACTCTGCAACCTGAAGTGTGCAAAGCCATACATGCAGCATTACTATATATTCTTAGCTGAAGGTATGAGTCATTATTTTTGTGAGAGACTGGGAAAGTATTATCTTTCCTAGGTAGAGTAGAATAATTAGTCTCGTTAGCTTGCATTCTCATATCTTTATCTCTTAAACGAACACTTCTGAATGTACGAAGATCCCCAAGTGACTATTTTGTTAGTATAAAACATGCCAATGAACCCATAACGTGCTTGTTTAACTCACCTATCTACATTTCTCAAAATATGTAAACTTTTGAGCCATTTCGAAACAAACTCTACACCAGGGGCAAGCTAACAACCTGACAGGCAGCACGTGTCTCCCTTCATGGGGATAAAAATCTATGTATATCACAGTGGAATTAATCTATTATTAGTTTAATTTATTGTCTAATAAAATATCCAATTACCACAATTATAATTTACTGGTAAATCGATGTTATCACATATTTAGCCGTAAAAATCATAAAAAACACGGAACAAAAAAAGAACATTGAAAATTGTTACTTAGCTTATTGTATTAAATGTATTGTTGCCCTTATTTGTGGTATTGTTGTTGTCCTAACAATAGTTGTCTATGTGATATCTATATGTAGATATACATACATATGTATATATTTTATGTTTGCGTGTGACATTTCATTGGAATAACTTGCTCACTTTTCACCTGCAATGCCGCACATATTAACGCTAATGACAAAGCAAGCAACCTGCCAGAAAATGTTATAAGTACGCCATGACAATGAAAATGTGTTTCGGTAAACATTCGGCAAACAAATCAAATAATATATCAGCAAATAACAATTAGAATCTGGTAGAAATAATCGTACTCTACTCATAGCATTCATACATACATACATATGTAATGTGTGATGGAAGTGGGTAAAAACTTTGCCACGTGCTGTAGCAAGGTATTTTTTACACGCCTGAGCAATTTTTTCAAAAGTAGTGAGAAGTGTATAATCATACAGAAATGTCACAGAAATGTCTTAAATTAATAGAGGGTTACACACATAAAAAATACCAATGTAAAATCAACATGCAAAAAGTTTGATTCAACTTCACTCAAATCACATTAAATTTACAAGAAAAAATATGTTGTTTGAGTGTGTTGGTGTTTATTTGCTTTGTTCATACCCAGCAAAAAATTTCAAAAAAGGTAATCGGGCTTGGAATTAAGCATTTTTGGTGGAAGCTGTTCCTTACTGGATTACCAACTTAATGATTTTAACAAGGCGTGAGACTAAAATAGTCGATTCTGGAGAAGTACTTACTTTTTTTTTTTGGCAACTTGTTCACGTAATCTATTTAATCTAAAAAAATTATTCTCCTCATTTAGCAACTTGTACATAATTTTATTAAATTTTAGGTAATGTGATTTGTAAGCGAGTAACGAAATTTAGTAATCAGAAAAGTATGTCATTATATGGCAAGTACTTCTGATGGTAATGTGTAATTTTTTGCTGGGTAGCTGCAATACACCTTTGTGCTTACTTGTGTAGGTTGTTTTTGTATTGTTGTTGTTTTTTTTTTATGTTTTTGAACAGACGACAAACTGCTGCTGGCTGGTAGGCAGTGTACTAGTCTTGCAGTCGGAGAATCGCAGGTTCGAACCCTGGAGTCAAGTCAAAGTATTTTGTATTTTTTTTTGTTAACTAAAACTTTTCAAGTGAAAGCATTTGGTTTTTTTTAACTAAAACTAAAACTTTTCAAATAAATTGTGTTAAATGATCAATGAAATAATGTTAAATTAAAATGTAATTCAAGATGGTACATATTAGTGTGTATCTTAAGAAAATTTGAAGTTTTTGTGGCTGCAGCGGTAAGCATGTTGACTACCATGCGATGAGTTCCGTGTTCAAATGTTATCCGGGGAAGCCAATTTATATACAAAAATTTTTCTGATGTCTATGTCAACCACGAGTAAGTTAAATAATTAATAAAATACAATTACTACATTATCCAACTTAAAATAACTTTGATTCAACATGATTCTTCATTTTGATTTTAACAGTACGTAAATGTTAAATCAATGTGAAATAATCTGCCTTATCGTGGTTGGTGTATTTCAAATACTGTTTGGTAATAGATTAAAGGAAAACTGTTGATGTCTTCTTTAATCTATTACCAAACAGTCGTAGTCGTATTTGAACGCCAACCACGATAAGGCAGAATGTTATTTCAAAAGGACAAATTTTCTTTAACAATTACTACAAATCATGTTAGATTAACATGAAACACATATGAAGCAATATCATTGCCGAAAAATATTAGACTAACTTTGTTTAAGTTGATTTTAAGTTGAAATTTTTCTGGGTGTTACGATTTTTTCAGTTTCAAAAGTAAAGTTAAATAAAACACACATTAAGTCATGATTTCGATGAAACTTTTATTTCATTATAATGGCGAGAATTCGCCCCTACGTAGTAAATACAATATGATTTAAATAATCGCCTTTAGATTTGGTTGCAGCAGTCGATTCTTTTTGAGTTAGTTTTCGATCATTTCGTACATTTCGGGCGGTATCTCGGTGATAACTTGACGAATCTTGGTTTTCAAATGCTTCAAGGTCAGGGAATTATCCGCGTAGATACGGAATTTCCCAAAAACCCCACAAAAAGATTTTACAACGTCATATATTATGTTGTTTGTATCCAATTGACGTCGCCAAAATGTGAAATTACACGTCCTGGAAACTTGTCATGCAATAAAGCCAAAATCGGTACTCTTGTGAAACCGCATATTGTACACTTCACAATATTAAATTTCAGTTAAAAGAAGTTGGTTATCATACAGCTATAACCCTACGATAGCATCAACCTCAATAGATATTGAATAATTCTTGTTTGGTTTTGCCTTTTGCTATATTTTTCATTAATTTCTCGAATTTTCGCTGAAAAATATAGCGTAAAGTTGTGAGAAAAGCATTTTCCAGTATTAAAATATTGTGAAGAATTATGAATTGTGTTATAAAGAATATTTTTGCTGAATATTACGCTGCTAAATTTGGCAGCTATGGGCAGTGTTACCATATGTAAAGACTTATCTTATTTTTGAAGTTTTTAGACATGTTAAAAGGACCAAAAGATTTCTTAGCTCAAAATAAGATAATTACAAAATATGATATTTAGTACTTTAAGTGTATTATTGAGGTTTCATTTTATTAAACTACTTACAAGTTTTCTTATTTGTCTCTCATATATCTTACTGAAATTAACTGAAATTTTAAATAATTTGATTAAATTAAAAAGAAAAATTTGGTAGACTTTGGCAACACTGGCTAGGGGCCAAAAATGTTAACATAAAAAAAGTAAATTTAAACGAAGGGTTCCGTACGTACACTACACATGTAATACTATATGAACTTTAGCCTATACAGTAGATTCCCGATTATCCGGATCAAATACAACCAGGGGTATTCCGTATAATCGAAAATCCGGATAATCGATTTCAAAGCAAATCAAATCAAAAAATCAATTTACATACATTTAAACTTGTCATGTTTGTCATTTGTCAATTTTTATTTAATTTTTTGTCATTTAGATAATACGATATACAAAAAACGAGCTATAACGATAGATAATTAATTACATAATACCTATGTAATTTAATTTTTGCTTGGAATGATGAGTCCGGATAATCGGATATCCGGATAATCGGTGTTCGGATAATCGGGATTCTAATGTATAACCGAATATCTTCCCTGATGTTAAAAAGTTTCAAGTAGGCAGTAAACGTTTTTCGGTTTTTGGCGATTTTTATTAGTTTTGGCGCTTTTTCTTAGCTTGGCGCTTTTTCGTTTTTGCGATTTTGTCGGCTTTTACCGTTTTTTAGTTTTGGTGTTTTAGAGCTATGCTGTTTATGCCACGACACAGGAACTAAGACGTGATTTTCGTAATCAAAATAATCGACACCATTACAGTTATACATTTATTTTTGTTTTGATTTCCTTGTACTTAATAGCAGAGTGGGAAAATAAACGAAACAACATGTTTGATTTTGTTTTGTTTCGTTCTTTGAAGTGAGTGAAACAAAAACAATGAGAACGATTGCTCAATTAGTTTTTGCAAAGTTTTGCTCATCGTACACAGCTAGAAAAGAAAATAATGGCAAATAAATGGAAACGTTTTGCGAAACTTGGGGCGATTTTGACAAATTTTAATTTTATAAAATAAAATTTATTTTGCATATCTCAACAGCATAGCTCTAACAACTCTCTTAATTTTTGTTTCCTTTTGGCGATTTTTTTGGTTTTTGGCGGCTTATTTTATTTTAAGCGCTTTTTTAGTTTTAACGCTTTTTTCGTTTTTGCTATTTACGGATTTTGTCGATTTTTTTTTTGTTTCTTGGCGACCTTTTTTAATTTTGGTAATTTCCCAGCAAACAATTACACATTACCATCAGAACTGCTTGCCATATAATGACTTACTTATCTGATTACCAAATTTCATTACTCGCTTACAAATCACATTACGTAAAATTAAAAAAAATTATCTACAAGTTGCTAAATGAGAAGAATAATTTTTTTAGATTAAGTAGATTACGTGAACAAGTTGCCATTTAAAAAAAGTAAGTACTTCTCATGAATCGATTATTTTAGTTTCTCGCCTTGTTAAAATCATTAAGTTGGTAATCCAGTAAGGAACAGCTTCCACCAAAAATGCTTAATTCCAAACCCGATTACCTTTTTTGAAATTTTTTGCTGGGTTGTTGCATAAAAGAGATTTATTAAATTTTATGTGATATTTTTCATTTAAGCGCTTTTTTGCTTTTGGCGATCTTTCTTTCAAGTTTTTTTTTTTTAATTTTGGTATTTTTTAGTTTAAGTGTGTTTGAAAGTTTCCGCAATTTTCCTTTTACGATTTACAAGACACAACAAAATTACATTAATTGATTTTTTAAACTTCAGTGTTAATTGGCGTAGTCTGCATAAAAATAACTTTGAACATTTTAAGTGTTTATATATAATTGTCTGTATATTACATTAGGAATTTTGAATATGTTTAGCTGTTGTCAAGACGGCTAAACTTTTGCATCTTCTGTGAAAAGTTCAGACGCGTAGCTTTTAAGGTTCTCGAGAAAACATCACATTGTCACAGACAGACATACAGACGGACGGACATTGTAGCTAAAACAGTATTGTTCCTTTTCACGGTATCATGGCTTCCTTACGTTCTACATACCTTAGAAATTGCCCCTTACCACCTAGTGTACTTATTTTTGATGAAATATATAGCTTTTGTCTCCTTCCAGACTCAGATCTATTCATGTTTCGAATTTCATCAAAATCTGATAAATAGTTTCAAAGCGAAAGAAATTTCTCCTTACCTCCACACATACTCCTATTAAAACAAATTATACCCTGTCTTTTTGTAATTTCAAAGAGGAAGAAATTTCCCATTACCTTCCCTCGTGGTCCCATTTTTAAAAAAATGTAATATAAATAGCATATATATACTCAAAGAGGAAGACATCTCTCTTACCTCCCCTTACCGCTTATGTTATCTTTTAGACTCAGATAGATAGTTTCAACGAGGGAGATATTTTTCCCTGCCTCCCTTCGTGATTCTATTTTTCAACAAATCTACAGCTTATGTTTGAACTCAGATCTATCTATGTTTTGAATTTCATCAAAATCGGTTAGATGTTTCTGAGAAGCATAAATTTCTCCCTACTTTCGCTTTTATAATATTAGTTATCCACTTATCCAAGTCACGAAACTTTTAGCGAAGACACACACACCATATTGGAGGTTCCCAAAAACTAGGCTAAAAATCTCCGAAATCCCAGGCTTTCTCCCGCACATCCCGGAAAATTACGACAACCCTGAAAATCGGAAGCATCCGTAATAGCAGCATTATCTATTTATTTAGATATTTTAGGAGTTTTGAGGTACTAAGGTTTAGCTTTTTCCCCTGGTCTATAACTACAATTATGCCGAAGACTAGAAAATACAATTTCAATTGGTTTTCGAGTAGATAATAGCTGCGAGAAAATTGCATATTCTTTGGAAAAATTAAGTTAAGCAAAATATGAATGAGACTACAAAATCCAAAAGCTTTTGTTAGTTTCCTTCGAGGAATTTTAAAAGAAGAAGGACTTTGAATTTTATGTATTAACTTCACAGTTTAATTTTTCTTTTGTGTGCTTTCGTTGTGTTTAAGAAACAAAAGAATAAATATTCTCAAATATTATACAATTAAATAATTGTTTCTAAACTATTTTTACTGAGAAAGATTTATGTGGGATAATTTGCGCTGTATGCCAATTTAAAAGGAATTTAAAGCCGCCATTTTTAAGCTGCCTTAAATTTTATTCATTAAGTAAAACTAAATTACATAAATATCATTCACAAACCGCACAATAATTCAAATTATGGCGAATAACAACTTTAGTTTATTTCTAGAAAATGTTTTTTAAATTATAAAAGTAAAAAAAAAACTGAAATGCAAATATCCATATGCTGGCAAAGGCTTCAGCTTCAAACAAACACAAACACATGCGACCATACCCTGTCGGAAACTGAGCTAACTTTAACCTAACTTTAAGCTAACTATTTCACAACTAGCGCTGACTGACACTTGGATTACTTTCCAATGGACACAGCTAACTATTTTAACATTGCGATGTCGTAGGCGGTAGTCAATTGTCTCACTCTGCACTACTTTTCAACTAACTTAAAGTTGATTTTATATAAGTCACCTAATAGTCAGTAAATTAAAAAAAATATTGCTGAAATTCGAACTATGTATCATTGCAGCTTGTATAATCAACCCGCTGCTATCCAGCTAAAATATCATCTAAAATAATAACAGCAAAATGTTAATATAAAATTGAAATCAGTTTCAAAGTAGCTGAAAATAAATTTGTTGGCTCTCACCAAATCCGATGACGTACTCAACTTAAGAACTAATTTTGGATCAGTTCTGTATTACATTGTAGTTAGCTTTTCGTTAGGCTAAGAAAAGTTAACTATAAGTTGATTATTTTTGTAGTCAACCACCACACATTCTCCGACAGGGTATTTTATTCAAATGAACAATTGTATAAATAGACACACATACATACATACATACATACATATGTACATACACATATGTGTGTGTATGTAAAACAATGCCATTTAAGCCACTTTAAATGCACATTGTGTTGCTTTATTAATTTGGTTTAAATAGAATTTTAAATCAACAATAAATACAAATATTTACCATCCTTACAATAACTTTACTCAACAACAACAACAACAACAATTGTGCAAAGTACTTCTCGCCAACAAGAAACATCGCTGTAACTGTAATACAGCTAAAACGACACAAACACAGTTAAACATCTTCCTACACAAACTGTTTCTAAAACTGTATTATTTGTTCTGCAGACTTTTTTAAAACGCCTTTACACGGTGTGTACATTTAACATAAGGACTCCAGTGCGAGTTAAAAACGCCTTCCCAATTGGGAAGGTAATCTCTTGTTCGAGAAATTTTTAAATCTTAAAATTAAAGCCAAATTTAGCTAAAATATTTGTGCAAAGGAATAGCAGGAACTGAATGCATTTCCATTGAAAATCTGACACAGGATATGACAAGGACAATACGTGTAAATGTACCTCTAGCTGCACACCTACAGCTTTTTGACAAAAGATACTAGTTGCAAACAACTGAATGATAACTCAAGTTAGAAAAAATTCACACAAATATGCATGTATGGTCACTTAAATTCAGAAATTATAACTTATACATTGTGCATACGTATTGTTACATTATGACAACATTATTTTTTTTTTAAAGGTTAGAATATTAAATTAAATCAAAATTCTCCTTTGGAAAATTTCCATCAAATCAGAATACTTTATTTACTCAACACTGTTATTAAGAGCTTTTCAACATACACTGTTAATTTATTCACTGTTGGAATACCACGATGTTAGATTTATTGTTCTCTTAGCTGGCGCATTGCCATGTTTATAGGTTTATGCTTAACATAAAGCTTCTAGATGAATGTTAGCAACATCCAGAAAATCACAGCACATAAGACCAGGATTGTCAACTACTTTTCGGACCTATTTCGCCAAATTCGGCGAAATTCGGACAGCTTTCGCAAACATTTGCTTGCAATGGTAAGTCTTGTTTTGTGTTTGTTCCTTATTTCGAATTTCTGCGAGCTTCTGCCGACTTTAGCAGTTATTTTTGCTGTCCTTCCGCCTTTTGTCTTCAATCATTTGAATTTTTCCTTTATCCAATGCCTTCCACTTTTTCCTAGCATTCCGCATTGTTTTCTGGTTTTTTAATTTATGGTTTCGTAATCATCATCCTTGGGGCTTGTTTCCTCACTCGCGAAAACAATTTTGTGCTACTGATAATTTATTTCCGTTCCTTAAGGTCTAGAAAATAGCATAAATCTGCCAACAGGAGTCAAAGCTTCAATTTTCTTTGTATTGTGTTACAGCAACGTCGATGTCGACAGTTGGAATAAGGGTTAATATTTCACGTGTTTTATATTTTTCTATTCATCGTCTGCAACTCTCTTTGTTTTTTTCATACTTTTAGTTCAGTTAAATTCAAATAATTTAAAAGTAAGTAATATTTTTTTAATTTTACACAACGATGTCGCACGTGACCAACTTTATGTAGGTGCCATGATTACAAATCTTTATATATTTCAGCAGTCTATTTTCGTATTTTAATTGTATTAAATATCTCTGTTTGTAATGAGTATGTGATAGCAAACGTTGTTTTCAAGTGTCGCACGTGACACATAAATATACAATTTTGCGAAGAGAAAATTAACTGTTTTTTTGTAATGAATTGTGCATTCTTTGCCTTTTTGCACTCAGAGATCAAAACGTTAATATGCCTCTCTTTGAGAATTTTAATCAAAAGAAAACATGCAAAAGCAATATCCAAGTGAAAAGTTTTTTGTTTTAGTGATTTTGTATTCGAATATCTCTAAATGTGTTATGTGTAAATGTAAAACTTGTTTACATTAGCAATAATTGATTATTTCCCCATGAAAATAGGATAAAACAAACTGTTTTCATGAACTTAAAATTTTTGTGGTGTCGGACCTTTTGGTGAAAATGCCCATATATATATAAAGGGCAAATTTTAAGTCACGAAGTACATTGTCAAATGATAAAATGTCAGAAATTGAGTTGTAATCCTTTGAAATTTATTTTGTGAAAAGTTGGGAAACTTTAATCTTTGAACAAAGAATATGAATTGCGAAATGTTAAGAATTGAGCTGTCATCCTTTGTCATTTATTTAGTAAGAAGTTGGGAAATTTTATCCATGGAACGCAACGTTCTTGAACAAATAAATTGAATTGTGAAATTTCTTAATTTTAATTTAAAAAACCGGGCTTACGTGAACAAACCAGAAACAACTGACGCCCTGAAAGATGAAATTCGGCGATGCATTAACGAGATAAGCGAAGCTTTTTTGCAAAATGTGAATAAAAATTTTGTAAAAAGAAGGGACGTCTGCTGACGAGCTAGAGCTGGAAATTTGCTCGACATCATATTCCATTTTTAATTCCGATATTTCTACTTTATATTGGTATCAATAAAACTTAAAAAGTTGTGTTTTAAGCCAATTTACTTCCTAACCTTAAACTTGCCCACCCTATGCATACATATATCTTGCCACAACCATTCATTTTCTGACCAAAATCGACTATTTACGATCGTAAATAGCTGATTTTCGTAAAAAAAAAACGCAGTTCAAAAAATGTGTCGCTTAAGCTATTTTAGCGGTTAGGGCTTTATATGTGTGTAGAAATTAATAAAAAAAAATATTTAAAAGTATTTCATTAAAATCGATCCCTTAACCAATTTTTTTATTTGAACAAAATTCTTTAAAACATAATTTACAGTGTTGCTGCAGCACAAATAAAATTAAATAAATTAATAAAAAAATTTTAAAGCCAATTTATTTATCTCATACAAAATTACCCGGTACATACATTTCAATTTTACTCTTTGTCTGGTTAAATTTCTTTATTTTTATTAAACATGGCATACATGCAGGCGCAGCCAAACAAATATTTGCATTTTATAATAAATGCATGTGGATGTGTATGTGTGTGTGTGTGTGTGGGTTTTTATGTAAATTTAACACATTTTGTTCTAGAACAGTGCATTTGCCATAATCTTTTTTTTTTTGCATTTCCATTCATGTTGTTTTTTAAGTTGTAGTGGTAAACCGCAATTACAAAAGTTTTGTACAAATACAATCATAATCGTATATAAACTCAGTTATTGTATAAAATTTTTATTTTTTAATTTTTCGCATTGAAGTTATTTAATTTTGAAAGTTAAAAAAAAATAGTAATTTACAATTATAAAAACTTAAGTAAAATAAATAAAAATTACATTAAAATATTAAAGTGTGTGGGCAACAAAATAATAAGTTAACTTATGTGTCTTTTTTTTATAATGAATAAAAAAATTATAATAAAAAGGCTGCTCAAAAGAAATTGGCTTGAGGAAATTTTCTATAACTTTCTGAGGAGGTACAAAGTGAATGAACCCCTAAATTCGATTTAGGGGTTTAGTTGTCAATCTTTTTAACTTGAGGGCGTTTCGTGCGGTAAAGATGATTGCGCGTCCTTGCTAACTTTGTGACTATTGCTCTACATGGGGAGCTTTTTAGTAACCAAACTGTACAACCTCTGCTTTAAAAAAGGCATAAGTGCTGCCGAATGTTAGAATTTACAAATAGTTGGAATTATTTTTGTTTTACCAAACAACATCTGTGCAAATAGTACAAACTTTTATGCAGCTAATTTTAATAAAATCGAATAATCATTATGCCAAAAATTTTTATTCGAATATAAAAAAAAAAAATAAACCTATTCGAACAGTGATATATTTCATTAACTGTTCAAATAATTATAAATATATATACATACATATAAATATAGACCAATTAATCTAGTTTAGTAGAATAAAATTATTTGAATAAAGTTGACTGAATAAATCAATTAGAAAGTATTTGAATAAACATAATTTGAATAATAAATTTTCATGGTGGAACTACAAATCGCTCCTTTATTGCAACGTAGTCATAACTCAAAAAAATAGTTCGCCAGAAAACGAATTTAAAGTTTTCACACAACTTAATGGAAAAAGAAAATTTTATTTTTCTCTCAAGAGCTGAGTAAACAAGATATTTTTATGAAATTTTTACACAATATAAATAACGATATGAGGATTAATTCTGTATCATTAATTTTCGAACTTAATTTTTTTTTACCAAAATCGATTATTTGCTACCATAAGTAATCGATTTTCGTAAAAATACGAGGTCCAAAAAATTTCTCGGTTAAGCTTTTTTGGCGGTTATGGCTCGATATATATTCTAGCAAAAATTATTGAACAAAGTTATTCGATTTAAAGTTATTCCCATCGAATAATTATTATAAAAGAAAATAAATTTAAGTAAATAAAATTATTATAATCAAAAATTAATCGAATAAAAATTTTTCGAATAAACTAGCTCGCATAGAATAGTTATTATTGGAAAGAAAATTATTCGCATCAAATTATTTAAATTAAATTATTTGAATTAAGTTTTCGGACTAAAAATTATTTTTGAGCAGCTGCATTTTAATACATTTTAATAAGATTTATCCTTATTAAGTTATTCGAATAAAATAATTTCAGCCAAAATTATTCGAATAGAAATTTATAAAAAATACTTCGCTTAAAATAATTTCAACTTTTTAATATTTGAATGCAAATTATTCGAGTAAAATTTCTTTAGTCGAATAAAAAGTTTCAAAATTATAAGAACACAATGATTGAATCTTATGGTCTTTGTTGGATTTTTTGTGCTTAATATAGAAATCCGAACTTCTTCTCTGTGCTAAAAGGTTTTGGGATAATAAAATTGCAAGTATGTTGTAAATTTAAAGATAGTAAAATTGAGCTTTCATTACGAAAAAGCTTTCAGCAAATTTGTAATACGACGAATCAAAACAATTCATATATTCTATTTGCAATAAAACAGGAATCTACATCAAGTAACACCACACATAGTGGACCAAACACAAAGAACTCTGATGATGAAGGTGTAAGTGGCCTTCGAAAACAGCTAGTTGTTCCGTTCTACTAAGTGTTTGTTAGAATATTTACATTTCACTTTGGTGTTATTTGTTCATTAATAATTATCACATGTAATTTGGCTTATAAAGCGATACGAATTTTAGCCTAATCAAATCATAAATATAGAAACAAATGAATTTCGAACAATAATAATAACAAAATAAAAATTTTTACCCGCGAATCCGCTCGCGTTGATCTGATATTTTGGAAACTATTTTTAAATATTATGAATGTTTTGTGATTTGTTACTCACTGACAATGTTAAATAAATTCAGTAAAGTGCGACTTTGACTCGCGCACGAAGGGTTCCGTACGTTGGTCTTTGAGCATTTTTTTAATACAGCGTTTTTTAAGTTTTTGACGTTTTTTTTTAGCTGAAATAATTTTTTTTTTATTTTTCGCTTTTTTCTCGTTTTGGCAACTATTTTAATTTTGGCGACTTTTTTTCATTTTGGCGATTTTTTTTTTCATTTTGGCGATGTTTTCATTTTGGCGATTTATAAATTTTGACGATTTTTCCAGTTTTTCGCGATTTATTTTCGTTTTAGAAATTTTTTTTAGTTTGGTGCTTTTTTTGTTTTGGCGATTTTTTTAGGTTTGGCGATTTTTATAATTTTGGGATTTTTTTGTTTACCGTTTTTGAAAATTTCAAGAAGGTTGCTCTTACGGTTTCCAAGATACAGCAAGTTGTCAAAATTACATAGTCAAAATTACATTAACTGATGGTACACCCTTTAAATAAAATTTTATTAAATTTTAGTGTTAATTGTTGTAGTCTGTATAAAAAGACACTAACCTTACAAAATTGAAGTGTATATACATACATACATACAATTGTATACATATATATTACATGGGATTTTAACATTTTTCGTTGCTCGTTTTTGAACACCCATTACTTTCCAACTCTCATGTATTTGTTGTTGTAGCGGCCAAAGTTCTACACACTGTGTCCAAATTTCCCGTAGCTCTTACGGTTCTCGAGAAAATACCCTGTGACAGACGGACGGACAGACTGACAGCGTAGCGAAAGCAATAGGGTTTCTTTTCACCTTTGGTGTACGAAAACCTAACAACGGCCAAAAAAAAAAACGATAAAAAGGCGATAAAAAATTAAAAAAAACTGATTAAAACCGGTTTAAGAACTGGTTAAAAAATCAAACCTGAAACGAAAATTGCCAGCCCAAAAATTAGTTTTTCGGAAAAAATCCGAATTAAATATAAAAAACCGGCTTCGAACCGCATAAAAAATAAACGATGTTTGACTTGACAACAATGTAGCTTTCAATTGGTGAAAGAATCTTCAAAATTGGTTCTCAGCGGTTTAAAAATTCCTACCAAATAAAAAAAACCGGTTCCGAACGGGATACAAAAAAATAGGCTATGTTTGACCTAATGGTAATGTAGCTTTCTATTCGTGGAAGAATTTTCAAAATAGGTGTACTGGTTTGAGCGTGAAAGTGTAGCAAACAAACTCACTTTCACAATTTATAATCTTAGTAACGATTTATTAGTTTTTAACTTCCGCTATTTATTTTCGAAATAATTTTCGTTTCTTTGCTTGATTTAATTAGGCCAAAGTTCGAATTTTGTTGAAGCGAAATTATGTGTGATAATTTTTGAGGAACATATGGCATCAAAGACAATTGTACATATTTTGACAAACACTAGCAGAACGGAACAACATGCTATGTTCATTATCAGCATTCACGTATTTGATTCACTATGGGTGCTGTCAAAACTTCAGCTTTATATAAACAATTTTCAACGCAAATGGAATACGAGAATTGTTTTGTTTACTAACTTTACTAAGTTTCTCCTTAAAGTATACGTTAACAACGTGTTCATATAAAAATCTTTGATTTTTCTTTAGGAACCAATTAGTTCGGCCACCTATCCTCTCTACACAAGTAAGGGAATAAGTACCTTCACATTGTTAAAAAGGAATCATTTAGATTCTAGTTGAGAACTAATTGGCCCGTGTGGAACGGGCGGCCACCTAAACCAACGTTCACATAAATTAATGCAAAATTTTGCTCATCTTAATTTGAGATCTGATTCGTCTGAAATATAGACGTTCGATTAGTGAAATCAAAAATGTGCAAAAACAATAGATCTCACAGGCGCCATCAAATCAGCTGCCCCCACAATTTTTATTCACGCACTACTTTTTAAATAATTGTATACGGAATATTTTACGAATTGGAGAGAAATCTGTAATTATTCTTTATTTTAATTGTAATAATTTAAATAAATTGCACTGCAATAGCTTTAATATAATTTTTATATTTCTAAAACTAATTGCCGCCGCCAAAAAGCACTCAAAGTTAACAAGCCGCAGACACAACGACGACAGACATTTTGTCAGCTGTATCATCATTATCATTAATTTTTTTTGCCAGCCTTTTTTCCAACAAATTATTTGAAGACTGAACCAGAAAAAAGCAAACAACAAGCCCAAAGCGTTTAATTATTTATATTCATGATTAAAAAGTAATTTTAACACAAATATTATTTTAATATTCATTAAGAGTGTTTTTTTTTCAACTTAATTGAACATCAAGCGCTTACGCAACATTTATGCGTGGGGTGGTTGAAAAGTATTTGAAAAAAATATTTATTTTTTATAATTAAATAAAAAATAGGCTTCAAGTTAGTATGGACCAGACAATTAATAAGCTTTCCCACTATGAGTAGTTGAAAAAAAAAACTTGTAATAAATTATGAATGTAATCCTCGCATATGAAATCGATTCACCAAAAAAAAGGCAACATAAATTGCACCTTGTAATTGGCTGTATTCATACACATGCATAGACTTTTCCCAAAGCCTTTAGGCTAAGCACTCGCTCATATTTCCCAAAAAACAAAACTTTTGAAGGAATATAAAAACAAGCCAAATAACATTTATAGCGAATACAAAAACAGTAACAATGTCAAAACTAACATGAGACAACAGATGTCTTGACAATCTGCAACCCATAATACAGACACATAAATAAAAATTACACCCCCCCCCTCCCCACCAAAGAAGGCACAGTGGATTGAAAGGGGTGTGGGTGGCAGATGTGTACAAAGAGAAAAATGAAAGAGTAAGAGAACCAATACATTAACTGTATTTAATATGTACAGTGGCGGCCAACAGAATAGCGCCAGTTGCAATTATTTTCGTATAAGAAGAATAAATTAAGTCGACTTAAGAAAATTTTACTTTCTTACGTCCCACTTGAAAGTTACAGTGGTTATAATGGAGAATATGACAGTATAAGCATGAATCTTAAAGCCTTTAATATGTTGGCGGTAGCGTCAAAAGTTGCAAAAAATACTGATTTGCTTAAGAATTGATCATTCACTAGCGCATGATTTGGGAAGGAAATTTAAGCATTATTTTTTTTGAGGAAAAAAACTGACTCAAATTAAGAAAAGGGTGGGCAAATTTCAGGTTAGGAAGTAAATTGGCTGTCAAATGATGAAATGACAAGAATTAAGCTGTCATCCTTTGACATTTTTTTAGTTGGAAATGTTAACCATGGAACGTTACACTCTTGAGAAAAAAAATTTTAATTGTGAAATTTGTGAATTTTAATTTGAAAGACCGGGTTTACGTGAACAAACCAGAAACAACTGATGCTCTGAAAGATGAAATTTGAGCTGCATTGACGAGATAAGTGAAGCTTTGTTGCAAAGTTTGGTTCAATATGGTGGTGTGGTGAAAAAAGCGGATGTCTGCCGACGCGTCGTGCTAGAGGTGACCGACATCATATTCCATTATTAATTCTCATATTTCTACATTATGAGCTTGACATATAATATCTTTTTCAAAATGTTAAAAACATTGGTTTACTGGATTTCGTCTTCGAGCACTGAAATTGTCGAGCGCTCTGTACGCCCCCACTGGGCGAGTTCTCTACAGTCGAAACAATTTCCGAAACTCACGATATATTATTGGCCTACCACAAATTTAAAGTAAGATAGATCAAAGGCATCTTGCGAGGCTCAATGATTCAAATTTTTTAATTATCCCTTGGTTATAAAAAGGGGGAAGGTATAGGGGCTCGTGTCTATGTCTTGGGAACCAATATTTGTAGTTCCTTCAGACTGTAATGAATGAACCGTTTTTCAAGTTGGGAATTTGGCGATCCTCAGTGCAATGGAGTTCGTGGATAGAAATGTGGGTGAAAGCGATGTGGTAACCGTTTACGTCGATATTCAGGCAGCGCTAAAATCTTTGAAGCAATACAATGTCAAAACGAAAGTAGTTAGTGAGTGTAAGAAAGATCTCGATTTGGATATGGAAAAATCTACGGCCATGTCACAGAGTGCGATTTCGTTCGGAAACGGAATTCAACCCACCCCATTTTTGTAGGAGATGGTGTCTAAAAAAGAAATTTGTCAGGTGTGTCCAGACTACTGGAGGCACTGGTATGCTGGGATAAGCTCCGGCTAGGGCTCGACATCTTGAGGTGGATTTAATTCAGTTCAGAAACTGGATTGAACTCAGTAACGTGGCCAATAGTGTTAGGCTATGTTCGGTTCCTGGCCACAGCAGTGTTGAGAGCAATGAAATTACTGATAATCTGGAAAGAATAATGTCGGAGTTAGATGGGACATGTTTGAGATATCGTATGAATTACCGATAGATCATTACTACAGGGAACTCAATAATTATGTGGCGAGCAGGACCAGCCGTTCATGGTGAAGCAGAGAAAATTGTAGAGTATCGAGAGCTATGTGGCAAAAACTTAACTTAGGAAGATCCAAACGTGCAACTGGATATGAATAGGAAGGCGATGCACGTTAAATGGTCATTGCTCGGTCAGATAAAGAAACAGATTTTGGAAAACTGACACTCACTCCAGATTTCTGTAGGATGTGTGAGAATAAAGAAGAACCAGAAACTATCGAAGATGCTCCATCTTATTATGGTTAGTGATTTTGTGGCGTAAACCAGGCGTTTTGTACTAAATTAAAGAAATATGCTGCTTGTTTTCTTTAATCAACTATGAATAGTCGATTTGTAAGTTGAAAAAGGCCAACCACGATAAGGCCCCATATCCAGCTGCAACGCCATAGGCTTAAGTGCTTGAGTAGACGTTTCCATGAGAGCATTAACGAGTCTTGTAAATTGGAGGATATCACGGGCGTCATCATCGGAATTAATGACATAATAAGAGTTCGTCTAGGTACAAGTACAAACAGAGGGGAATCAGAATGGACCCAACTGAGTCTCCGAGTCGATGTTTGTTGCAGGATCACACTTCTTAACCTAATCTAGCCTGGGTATGAAAATGCTTTCCGATAAATAGTTGCCACGTTTTGTAACAATCGACGACAAACGAACTAATGTGTGCAACTTCTGATGTTGTGCTTGGAGTTGTTCAACCGCTATATGGACTAGTTTTTGCGCCGTTGCGTAACCTTAGGTGGAACCTACCACCAGAGACCAAATAACAGCAAAAAGCTAAAACCGTGGGTTTCTCGAGGTGAACGGAAAAAAACAAACCATACAAAAATATAATAAGCTAATAAATAAAGAAACTATCTGTTATCAAATCAAGATTTTCTTCTTCTATGCCCTTAACTTCTATCGGAGCATAGGGCCTCTCTTGTTTGTAGAGGTTTCTGTAATACTACTGTAATAATGTTTAGACACATGAATTGCTCCCTCCCAGACACGTGGAGCTTGCCGCCGAAGCGGGATGATTTGGATTATCTACGTGACCTTCTGGGAGATATATTACCTTTCTTGGTGTTTGATTTTGAGTATTTGTCAGGAGTGCTTCATTGCCTCTAAGCACAATGAATGGTTTAGTAGAGTCTGGCACTCTTTAACGGCTAAACAAGGGCGCAGACTTCCTGGAAGTCTGTAGCTGCTACTGTTGATTTTTTATAGTTAATCTGCTACCACCCCTCTTGCATAATCCTGCTTTAATCATGAAATAATCTGTCTGGCCTTATTCCCGAATAAGTCGAGTTAGCCCAAGAACAGATGACACTATATAGGCTGGATGGTTGTATGGAAGAGCGGCATTGACTCGCCCTGTCAGTGGTGGAGTAATTTTTGTAATTCATTGGTTCCTGTAGCGCCTACTACATAGCCATCAATATCCTCTCCACCACCCACTGCTTGTCCTGGATGCTTATTCAATGTATTCGCAACTAACCCCACTATTGGGCCGTGTCACTATACGCAACCAGTAGCTGGCAGTTTAGCTACCGCGGATGTCTCAATTCCGCGTTAACAATTTAGAACAATTCAAGAACGATCGGTAACAATTAGGACGGGTGCGGTACTCAAACAAGAACAATTAGCGTTTCGAAAGCACAGTGGGCGGTCAGTATGGGGTAGACTAGCCCCAATTTTTTTGACGTCGATGTTGACAACTGTAATAGGGATGAATATTGAAAAAAGAAAAAAATTTACCTCACGAGGAGTAACCCTTTAAAAATGAACTAAGCAATAAAAGCAAAAAGTTTAATTAGAGCAAAGTTTTATTTGTCAATTGGCGGGCATTAACAAACGCTCATTGATTACGCTGTTCATATTGTATGTTTGTGAAAAAAGAAAAAGTCCTAAGGCAAACTCGAAGTGAAAAATTAAATTAAGAAAAAAAATGTAAATGAAATGAAGATAAGTAGCTTGTCTGTCAACACGTTATGGGGACAACAAAGAGAAAAATGACACATGACACTACTGCGACTGAGTTTGCGCTATTTTTTTTTTTCAAATTCTTTGTGGGGAATGAAGTGTCAATACTACCGCTGGCGTTTTAAATTACAATAATACCAGATATTTTTTAAGTGAATATTATTATTTTGCAAAAAAAGTTTTAAAACCAAGTGAACTCTTTAAAGAGCTTAAAAAATATTTAGAGAATGACAACATTTAAGCATTTTACAAGTCTGGTTAGTAGAACTGATGACTAACTAAAGCCCATTAGGGATACATAAAATCTAAAATGACATTCGTATGCATGTAAGACATACCAACATACATACAAGAAATCTGTCACTTTAGTTATGAGAAACGAGAACTTCGTTGTCATCTTTTAACCCTCGTTGTAAATGTTAGAATTCGTTTTATATGAACACACATATACATAACTACATACATACATACATCTAGAGCTAATTTGGCTGAAGAGCAGTCAGTCAGTCGTTGATGGATTGCGTGTCTGCGTTTTACCATGCAGTGCAATTGTGGGTGGAAAAATTTAATGTTTCCAGATGTTGTTGACATAAATGATTGTATGTTGGCATTATTAAGCAGCAAGAAAAAAATTATCGTTGAATTAAAGGTCACACACACACACACACATACACACGCAAAAATTTTCTAATTTTAGCACATTTATAAATTATTTATTAGAATGTGAATGCGTGTAAGAGAAATATCGAAGCAGACAATTAGCTTCGTGAATAATTTGGATTTGTTTCCTTAGTACGTAATTGCTGCCATAAATGACATACATATATATGTATGGATATTTATCGACCTGTTTGCCAATTATCCCGTATAGCGTGCTTTCGTCTACACTTGAGCTACTAATATTTGTCAAGTGTTGTCTAATCTGAGAAATTCTTTTGGGGCTTACTCCCTCCCAGCTTGTTTAGAATATGTTTGAAAAAGCTATTCAGCTAATGCTGCTCCGATTGTATGATCCTATTTCATAAACGAGGATAGCTGCTGATCTTGAGTATAAGTAATGATATACTCCATGTCTCTACACAATAAAAACTTTTGGATTAATTTTAATACTAAACCGGTGTATATGCATGTACAAACCCAAAAATATAATTAAATTTATTACAGAATTGATTCGTTATCTGCCCGCTTCACGCAGGCATTCAGGTAGAATCTAGATAATTCCTTTTTGAACACACCTCTTCACTTATCGGTGTCAACCTATGAAAAACCGTATCCAAGTATTCGGATACGGTGATTGGTACTAGATCCAACCAGTCGCATTGAGATATCTGTTAAGGTCATTCAAACCAATATCTTATAACTCTGAAAGGTCGTCTAGTACATGACTGCCTAAAACTTGTGTCTCAAGAGATGCAAAGCTGGACATTTGCAAAGAAAGTGGAAGATTGTCTCTTCTTCGATTTCTTACGGACAGATAAGGTAGAACTAATTATACAACCGGTCTATCCTAGTAGCATGTCGGTGGATTGTCCAGTGCCTTGTCACTTCTGTAACGGGCAACGAGATATCCCTTCGGGTTTTACTTGTTAATTGTATTGAGGGCCTGTCATTGTAGCAAAGCCACTAATTTTTGAGCAACCTTGCACGTGTCTTTTTTGTGCCATCTGCATCTAGCCTCATGGAGATAATGCTTGAAGATGCAGTTTCTAATAGTACCAAACGGCATGGCTACCGGAGCAAATGGCATCACTAGCAAAGCCAGCTGTTCCGCCTGTTCGTTAACTGGGAAGTTGTTATTTACTGTTACAAAGATGAGGGTGAGGTCAGCCTGATTACCCAATCTACATAACACATTATTACACTGTCCAACTACAATAAAGAATCTCAGTGCTGCCTGGCTGTCGACAAAGATACAAACTTTGCCCTGTACCATCCTGTCGATCGGTAATCTGGCCGCTTTCCTTACAGCCAAACTTTTAGCCTGAAACATAGTGGCTTCATTAGGGAGAAGAAAGGAGCATTCAATTCCAAGATCGTCTGAAAAGACTTTAGAGCCGACACTGCAGACCATTCTTGATCCATCAGTGTATACTCTGACATCGTATTTTCTAACTATTTTGCTGCCCTTCCTTTCCGAGCTGGATATACATTATCAAAAAAAAAGGCACCATGTAATCACTAGATTTCTCCAATGTTGGGGGTGATTCATCCAGGATTATAGCATGACCATAAGACCTTGATCTCTACCATATTGCTGTCAGTGCCGCTAATCTTGGCGCACTATTTGGGGTTACCACAAATACATGAAGGTTGATCGTTAGGAAGGTTTTATATCGTTAACAGCCTCTGAAGGATTAGTACGTTAATATTCTGTAATCCTGAACCATTCGGATCTCTGTATTCTGTAAATTTGATCTACCACATATTTCTTACTTGTGGCAAACCACCATGCTACAGAGCCGTAAGTCAGTACTCGATACACAATTGCAACAACATAAGCAACCGTGGCCTTTTTAATACTATGTTGAATATTTAGTTTCTATGACAGTTTTTTGTGCAGTATAACTACTAGATATTTTGCGCTGTTCAATAGGAACAGTTTGTGAATTCAATCGATTAAGTCTTAAGTTCTGTACCTCGTGCTTTTTTGGAAATAGTGCCAGTTCCGTTCACTTCACTCCTAGACCACAGTCTTAAGCCCAGTTGCTAAGTGTGCTTTAAGCGTTTAGTTATTTTAATCTGGGTGGTAAAAGACCTCGCATGGACCGAGATTGATCCTTAGCGATACCAGCAGATGAGAAGAGAACCTGTAAGTATGACAGCCTAGCTCATGATGACTGTATCGAATGACTAACACAGATGTAACAAAGCTTAGCAGTCTACACAGTTCCACTCTTGATACAAGTTCAAGACTCCGAAAAGTGTGAGCACCAAGACAGCTATATCTAGTGCGGTTTAGAGACTGACAGTGGCACAGTAGATGTTATATTGTCTCAATTACCCTGGGTTCCTTTTGACATCGTACGAACCCGTCCAGCAGTGCCCAGTTGATACCCCTATTAGAAGTTTACAGTTGCTTCTAGTTAATGTTAAAAGGAATTTAGTCGATTTCTGACCATAGGAGCTCGACATGATTTTAGAAGTTTTGCAAGTTTTCGTTGCATGACAACATTTTTCCACTTCTTCCCTCATCTTAGAGTCTATGATCCCTTTCAGGAGTTGAATTGGTTTTCTGACAGATACCGTAAAGTGTTGAACATGAACGTCATCTTCTTTGACGCCCATTGACCGCGAGAAGCCCACTTTTTTGGCTGTTGTTTGGTCTCTGGTGTGTTGTAGTGGATTGGCGTTTCACCCAAGCTTAAGGAACGGCTCAAAAACTCGTTCATGTTACGGTTGAGCAACGCCAAACACTCCTGCAAAGTTTTCACACTATTGCGCTTGTGAGTAAATATTAAATCCATCTTGCGGAAAGCTTTGTCACACCCAAGTGATCATTAGAAAAACTGTAACCACTGCTTATGGCTTCCACAATCTCTCTTAATTTCAGTCTTCGATCGGCCAAGACTACAAAGTGAATTTTTTTAGATTGAAATGCTTTCGGATTTAAATGGTATTAACATACAAATCCGAAAGCATTCTGTTTCGTTTCGAATTGCAGAGTGGACCCCCTCATTTGGGTGCCCAGAACGTTGGGAACCTTTTCTGCGGCCACAACCAAATTCAGTAAAGTACTTTTTTACTGCTGAAATTGATGGTAAAGGGTCCTCAAGGTATCAAGCTTAGAGCCTTGGTTTGAATGATGGTTTTATCTCGCAAAAAGTAATGCAATCCGCACAGCGTAATGGTTTCCGTACACCAAAAGTGAAAAGGGACCCTACTGTTTTCGCTATGCTTTCTGTCTGTTCGTCACAGGCTATTTTTCGAAAAAAGTAAGAGCTACGGACCTAAAATTTTGTCAGAGAATGTAGAACTTTGGCCTTTGCATAGGACAGTTAAAAATTAAAGGGTGCTCGAAAGCGAGCAATGAGAAGTGTTTTTAATCTAATGCAATATAAATAACAGATTAAATTCAAAAGTAAATAATTTGGGAATGAAAATAAAGGGTGGTTAAATTTTAAGGGCCGATGTTGATTTTGAATAAAATACAAATTATTTAGGAAATTATTATCATTTCCTTTTATTATGATAATATGGTATGGTTCAATTATGTATGGAACCTCTATCCGATGGTCCAAATTTTCGATGACGCTGAGGCATAATTGAAGTTCTATGCTATTAATGTACCGAATCATCTCATCCTTTAGCTCTTGAATTGTTGCTGGCTTATCGACGTACACCTGCCTGTTGACAAGAGCAGTGTTGCCCTTTCAGTTAAAAGGCGAAGGATTCAAAAAACCGGACTTATAAACCCGCCCTCGTATGTTGAGAAAAATTCTTTAGCTTTTGTTGGTCTAGCTCTCTCAAATGCTTCCCTTTTCTGTTTTCGTCATTCAAAATAAATAACCAGGGACCCCTCAGTCATAATCAAATTAATTTTTTCTCCAAAATTTATTTGAAAAAAATAAATCTTTGATAACAAAAAAAATAATAATAATTTCCTAATAAAAAAAATACTAATAAATAAGATTATGTGGGTTTGGATTACCATTCACATGCATATGCGTATAAATTTATTTTTAAACTCCAGTACCCCATTGTGAAAGTCATAAATAAAACAACAAATTGATCGTTATTTGAAATGGCACAATAAACGCATTCACACTTAGAAGACCGACTCATTGTATACATTGCAGTGAACCCAAAGCAATTGTAAACAAATTTATTTTCGTTTGTAATTTTTTCTTATTAAAATTATACACTTAGAGTTGACGTATGGATTTTTATAAGCATAAAATTAAAAATTTTTGTGGCCTGATGGTTAATTTTTTTTTTATTATTTCATAACATGCCTATCTTGGCGTCGCAATACCAGATGGGATCAGACGAACAGATGATCTTACTGCTTCCGACAAATTGTATATATATGTACATCAAGCAAACACATGCAGGCATGCATAATATTCAAAAGAGCTTAACGTTACCTTAATACATAAACGTCCCAACTCATTATGTTTCCAAATCGAGTTTTTTTATATTTCGATATATTACACCGCGTTAGAAAAACGAACTTTTTTTCTGTCCTATGAACCAAATATACTTTTTCGGAAAGGGGAGAAAAATAAAAATACACGTGTATCGGCGATTTTCATGTACACGTCAGATTTTTTTTTTGTATAAAATATAAAGCTCGTAGTGCCCGTCTGTCTGACAAACTTTGGATAAGTTTTTAACCCTTTTTCCGTGATCCAATCGAGCTGAGTTTTTTCAGGCAGCTGGAAATGTCGGTATCATGTCAAATTATATTTAGATTTAAGATTTGAATACTTATTGTTAGTTCATATTTGAAGATACAATAAATAAAAATATGTATTAAAAAAAAAAAAAAATGTCAATTTAAAAAAAAAATAGATTTTAATCAATTCTCAGATTTTTTTTTTTAATTTTTTTTCCATGGCAAAAAATAATGAGTCAGGGCATTTCTATATTAAGGTAATGATAAGCTTGTAAGTTTCTGGTGTGTATGCTTGTAAGTTTCTTGGATTTGTATTTGAAGCTTGTATGTACAATTAATCGTTTGCATTGTTTACATCAGCTGATTTTGACAGCTTCACAATAAACAGACTTTTCACAGTTTATTGTTAGCTGTACCATCTGTATGTAATCAGAGAGCTTACAAAAGTATTGGATATTTGTTTGCCTGCATATCAATACAATTCAGTACAGTGCGGGTCACATCTACTGACTCCAGCATCAAGCAAGCATGTTTGTTGGCTTTATTTTTGAAGTCTCTATCGCTAAAGCGAATTGTCTATGTTTATTTAAAGGATTTCAACATATTCCGTAGCAACTCGAAAAGCATTAACGGCACACAAGGGAATTTCATAACGAAATTAAAATTGAAAATTATATTGTGCGAGTGGATGTTGTTGGTTTCACACGCGTCTCGCACGCAATTTAAGTACAAATTGTAGACATTCAAATTGAAATTTTAATGTTTGAAATTGTGTGTGCATGCTTGTTGTTTTTTTTATCTTTCTCATTTACTATTCCCCTTTTAAAATTCTTAAGGGGTGGAACAACTAAGTGCTACTTGCCAACAGCCAGTTCAGACCAATGTGAGCAGCTAAAATAGCGCCACCATTTAGTAGAATTTGTTGCATGCATGACTGCTTGCAGTTGCATGCAAATAGCAGAGACTGCATGCATATTGTGTGCAGTATACAGCGAGCAGCAGCTACAGACTTTTTATGTTTAAGAACATAAATTATCAATAAATAAAAAACTGTTTTTGTCTGTGCTTATGCCAGAGTATAAATAAAGGAGTAGCAGCTCTACATGGTGAATGATCAAGGGTGCTATTTTAAACGTGATGGCAAAAAGTATCCAAGATGCATTTGTCATACTCCATTTAAAATTTATTTCAATGCTAGAGCAATAAAGCAGGTTATTTTTCTTTTTTTTTTTTTGGAAAATGGCAAGTGCGAAATTTCGTTATGTGTATGTGTCAAAATTAATTTTACATTAAGTTTTATAAAAATTTTAATTTGAAAATAATAAATGCGATAAGAAAATTAGTATGAACTTACATGAATAATTTTAGCACGTTTCAGGTTAATTTTTATCTTAACTTGCTTTTGTGTGTATAAAAAAAATATAAAAAATTATTCGAAAAATTTTCAACGAATAATTTTATTTGCATGGAACCATCTTTATTATTATTAATTTAAATCAGTGGTGGGCGCTGTTCATGTATTGGTAAATTGTGTATGTGTTGTGGTTGCGAGCTACCCACCAAACACAAAACCAAAGGTTTGAAAGATGATGGTACATTATGTATTTATAAAGGTTGGTTAAATTTTAAGGGCAGATGTTGATATTGAATAAAACACAAATTATTTAGGAAATTATTATCATTTCCTTTTATGATGATAATATGGTATGGTTCAATTATGTACCATATGGAGGCACACCTCCATCCGATGGTCCAAACTTTCGATGACGCTGAGGCATAATTGAAGTTCTATGCCATTAATGTGCCGAATTATCTCATCCTTTAGTTCTTGAATTGTTGCTGGCTTATCGACGTACACCTTTTCTTTCAAATAAGCCCAAAGAAAGAAGTCCAACGGTGTCAAATCACATGATCTTGGCGGCCAATTGATTTCGCCACCACGTGAGATAACACGGCCATTGAATTTGTCGCGCAAAAGAGCTATTGTTTCGTTAGCTGTATGGCAAGTGGCACCGTCCTGAAACTACCTGCCTGGTTCTGAAAACCATTTCGTTTTGAAACCGACAAAAAAATCAACAAGAAAGCTCATTTATTGCACCTTTTTATTTGGTTTTAAGATCTCATATGCTTGAGATATTTTATTCCAACTTAATTTCGAATGCACTAAATTATCTGATAAAGAGAACACTGTTTTCCGTTTTTGAAACCTTGCGATTTCAAAACGAAATGCTTTTCAGAACATGGCCGTACATATCGTCCACATCCATATCTTCCAATTCGGGCCATAAAAAGTTCGTTATCATCTCACGATAGCGAACACCATCCACAGTAACTGCCTAACCATTTTCATAATAAGCCTGAATAGCTTTAACGCGTTGCTCGATTGTGTATCTTTTTATGGTTCATGAGTTAGTCTGAAATTGAAAAAAAACTTGACGTTTAGGTGTGGTTCATATTCAACATCGGCCCTTAAAATTTAACCACCCTTTACATAAGTAGAGATATTTTTTATCTTGAAAAAAAAAAAAACGTCGATTAAGTTAAAATATTAATTGAAAATAAAACTTTTTCTAAGGGCTAATAAATCAGTGCAAGTTAATCTCTATTTTTGGTTTAAAATGTGTTTAAACTAGCAAACCTATAAATCAATACATTATTTAAACCATCTGTAAAAAAATTGGGAGTTTAAACTACTAATACAGGCCACATGGTTTTGTTAGTTACGAACCATATGCTTTGCATGAAAAGAGCACTCAACTTTTTTCCGAGCCTCTACTTTTTCTTCAGATCTTGTTCGACTTGTTTTCTTATACTCTATTATTCTTTTATACTATTTTACTTCGCCAAGCATAAATATAATTCCTTTCTCAGTAAAATTTGGCGACCTTTAATTAAAATTTGTTAACTTCTGTGCCTTTTCGATTGTGCAAAGAATTGATATATCCTGCTGGAAAACATCTGTTTTTTTTGAAATTTATTCTAGTGCTGCCTTAAATAATATTTTTTGAACTACACATAAGGTATGGTTCACTGATTTACTCCTGTTGAGTTTAAACTACATATAAATTCGAGTTTAGTTTAACTAAATCAGCTTTTAAACTTTGACTGATTTATTAGCCCTAAGTAAAAAGTCAATAGAAAAAATTTTGAAAGATAGGACAATAATTTGTTATGTTTTCCATTCAAAAAAAAATAAATAAAAAAAAGAATGGTTGCTTGGTGTAGCATAACGTAGAAAATTCGCCAAATAAAAATATGCGGTTGGATGTATCAAACTTAATAAGCATTGATATTTGTCGGCATAGAAGATAATTTTCAGATGGGAAACATATTAAAAATATTTTTGATAAGATTTTGCACAAACTAACTTTTAAAACAAAGTGTATCCATCGGTGCAGATTCCAGCAATTTTGTTGATGTCTACTATCGAAAAAAGCTCTCTGACACTATCGAACAATAGTTTGTTTCAAAAATATTGTAGTCTTCATCTACACGTGTAGTCTTCATTTACACGTATGTTTGCTGAACAAATATTCTTGAAAAAAATATAAAATAAAAATATGTAAGCATCCGCCTGATGTGCATTCGTCGCTGTCTCATCGAAGACTAAATTAAAGAGGGTAAGAATACGTGTGGATGTTCTTAGCACAATTGTGCAAAGAAACGCCCTTGTGTGGTTTAAATTGAAACAAAAATATTTGTTAGTGATGTCTTACCGAATAATAATATTATTCGTATAATTTGTTTCAGTTAATAATTTTTATTCGGATAGGATAATAATTATATTATCCTTAGTTACGTAATTATATTTATTATTTTAATAAAAAAATATTTGTTAGTGATTTCGAATCGAATAATAATATTATTCGTATAATTCGATTCGATTATTGCTAAGAAAAATATCTTGCTTGCAAGTACGAATATTTTCCTACATTTATCTATTTAATTTCCTTAATTTATTGTTCACACAGTATGACAGAGATCTTCATTTAAAAGTATATATCGTCACCTTAAATCTAAAAATCTCTAACTGCATTTTATATTTTTTTTAGCAGGAGAAGCGAAAAACTTTATAAATTTTAAGACCATTTATTTCTTAGTAGACAAATTGAAAACCAATGCCGATGTGATTCAACAAAATAAAAGTCAAGAAGGAGAACAAAATAGCACTTACACCCTTTTGCAATCGATTTTTCTGAAACCAAAAAGAGGCGGAGTCACGCTTTTTATCTAAAATTTAAGATTATGTTTATTTTAGAGCTCAAGGTGTGTGGCAAGTTTCGTAAAAATCCATTAAGTAGAACCACGTGAATATGATAATAAATTTTAATAGGCGTGACCCCGCCCACTTGTTTTTACAATGAAACCGATTGGAAGCTATACCCTCTCAGATAAAAAAATCGGTCTTAAATGTACCGAGTTATGAAGTAACCAATGTAAAAAAAGTAAAGACGGTTTGATACTCATAACCTCCTCCTTATTTTGAAGTACATACATTTGTACATATATGTAACTATATGAATTATTAGGGTGCATAATTCAGATTCGAGCATTGATTGATTGTACGTATAGGAAAATTTTTGGAAAATAGCTATTTTTGGCAATATGTATTAGTTCTAATAATTTTATTCGAATAATTTTATCAGTATAATTTTAGTCTCATAATTTAATTCGAATAATTTTTTTATATTAAAATAACTGAATTCGAATAACATATTCAAAAAATTTTATTCGAATAAATTTATTCGCTTAAAGATATTCGATTAATTTTAGTCCAAAAGGCTTTTTTTTGGTAATAATTTGTATTTCCTTCAAGAAAAGAAATTACTTCAACCTTAATAATTTTATTCGAATAATTTTATTCGAATAATTTTATTGGTACGTATAATTTTATTTTTATCTTTAATTATATTAAAATTGATTTATTCGAATAACATATTATACAAATTTTATTCGAATAAATTTATTCGCTTGAAGATATTCTATTAATTTTACCCCAAAATTTTATGAAAACTAGTGCATACGGCAGAAGGTTTTTTTTTGGAAATAATTTGTATTTCCTTCAAAAAAAGAAATTACTTCAACCTTAATAATTTTATTCGAATAATTTTATTCTAGAAATTCGAACAATTTTACTTATAATTCTATTAGAATGACTTAGCTCGAATGACACATTCGAAAAATTCTAATCGAATAATTTTTTTCGATTTTTTATTCGAATATAAACATGTGCACAATTTCGATTCGAGTAACTTTTATGCGCAAACAATTTTGAAAGAGTTATTTTTGGTAATATTTATTAGTTCTAATAATATTCGAATAATTTTACTTTAAAATTGCATGGGAGCTAGTTGATACGGCTAAAGGATTTTATGGAAATAATTTGTGTTTCGCAATAATTTTATTCGAATAATTTTGCTATTTAATTAAAATTAATTTTTTATTAATTTTGTATATCTTCAAAAATAAATTAAATTTTGCTTTAATAATTGCAGTAAATAAAATTGTGGTATTAATTTTTCTTTAGAATTTACTCTACGATACGTCCCATTGTGCAAGGCCGAACTTATTGTTAGAGAACTCTGTGCCACCCTTTAGGAACGCTAAATTAAATTTTTAATGACAAAAAATCTTAAATTCTTTAATAACAAAAAAGAAATTATTATATTATTTCAAAGTTTATAATAATTGTATTAATTTATTTATGTTCGTTTCCTGCGGCCAAATGAAAAATTTTTTATACAATTTGCTGTGGCGTAGAGACGTTACGTAATAGTGTTTGTATTTTTGTTTATTCAAGCGTGACCCACCCTTCTTTTTTTTTTTTAAAGACGCGTGGCGCACTTAAATGGAACCCAAAAACGCAATTTATCAACACATTCAAAGGAAGTTGGTAACAAAGTTAGAACGAAAAAAAGGTCATAGAACCTTTAATTTTCTATATACATACGTATAATGAAAACTTTTTTGTTGTGGAAAATTAATCAATGCAAAGGCAGTTGAAGAGAAGCAGATGATTCATTCATTCATTCCTTCAACAGCAGTGTTTGGGTGGTATTTTGTTGTTGCTTGTTTTGTCAAAAATATTGTTTTATTTTTAATAAAAAAAAATATTTACAAGGTTCAAGGGACGTTTTTCAAGTATTTATTAAGAAGAATGAAAATTAGCTTCCATTTTTTCTTCATAAGGCAGGTATAAAGTTTGACCTTTGATATTTATCAAAAATTGGAATATCACAAAAATAAAATAAATAAAGATAGATATAAACTCAATAAAATTGTAACGCAACTAAAAAAGTAACTTAACCAAAAATCAAGGTTTCAAGCCAGATTATCCAAAATAAAATTCATACTGGAAGACAGAAGAAAATTTCAACTGAAAAAATTTTTACAAAAATATATTTTATTATTATTATTATTTACTAAGTATATACTAAGAATTAAATTTTTGTTAAAAATTTTACCAAAGAATATTGAACTAATGTGCTTGCTTCAATATTTTTTTTTATAAACTAAACATGATTCACGAATGATGATAATTTGCTAATTCATAAATTTAAATTTTTTATTAAGATTTTTTCTAATAATTAAATATTTTATTTTTCTCCTTTCAGGTAACAAACCAATTTGAAGTAAACAATTGTAAGTTCAAAATTGTTTTATTGTTGTTTCAAGTATAAAATTATTTATGTGATTAAATGCTTAAGCCTGGGCTTATTAACAATGGCGCGTAGTCATAAGCAAAACAAAGTACACTTTAAGAAGTTAAAACCAGTATTTTGTATGCTAATACTGGTTTGAACTTCTTCTTCTTTTGACTATGACTACGCGCCAATGCAATAGCCCTAAAATCATTATTATTAAATGGATATACAAGGTAGGGCAAAACTAATCGACCGCTGTTCTTTTGCTGTAATTGTTTTTTAAATGAAATTGAAAATTGTTCCATTAGAATTTATTATTTATTTATTCGACAAAATGATATAGGCCAAGTGGACGCCGGCAGAGACCATACGGGCCTGTTTTATGATATTTTCCATCACTCTTGCCATAACTTCGGACGACTTCAAAAAACCCCTAAGAAGAAGTCTGGAACGGTTGAATGGGGTTGATCTGGCCTGCCAGTGGAAATCACCAAAATGAGAGATAAAACGACCCGGAAATGGTTCCTTCAGAATATCGGCTATGGTACGAGCAATGTACTCATTTTCACCGGCTTGTTGGAACCACATATTCTCCTGTCCGAAATCGTCTTATTTCGATGAAAAATCGTCCACGTGTTCGTTGAGGTTCAGGATGGTTTGAGAGTAGTTTAGACGCGTTTGGTGGTCAACAGTTAACAGCGCACTTTTTAAAGGAACATCTTCAAACCTTTCAGCAAATTTGTGCGCAACGATCGCCACACAGTGGTTCAGAATCGTTTTTCATCGGCCAAAACTCTGCAACTTTCGAACTAAGAAATATCGTTTTGTAATTCTTTTTTTAGTCGATAGATAACATCTTAAGCTTTTGCTAAGAATTTTTTTTTTTTAATTTTGCAAAGAAATGCGCATTTTTTATTTATTGATTTAAATTTTTTTTTAAAGGTTTTATAATGAAAACTTTATCGTCTTTATAAAAACAACAATGTAGGTTTTTGAAAATTTAATACTTAAGCCTATTTATTTTTTTTTTTTTTTGACATAAATAGATTTTTGACTCTTTTGGATATATACACATGCCCATACTGAACCGTTTCTACTAGATGAATATCTGCAAGACACTAAATTAAAATAATTCTGCGGAAAAAACCGACGTCAATGCAAAGAGCTTATAAAACATATTACAAAATGCCCCACAAATTTTCGAAATAATAAATATTTTGCTATGCTCACATATGAGCTGGGCTTTTAAATGGGCGATGAAAGGAGATACGTTGAAGCCAATTTGCAATTAAAAAAATATAATTTTGTAAATCGGCTTACAAATTAAAAAATTGCGTGTGAAGGTGGGAAGAAAATTTCCCCAAAGATTTTTTTAAAAAATTGTAGGACTGAACTGCAAATCCAATATAAAATATTTTGAAAATCGGTTGACCAATGACAGAGTTATGCATGGGGCAGAAAATTCCGCCTCCAACCTCGAAAAAAAATTATGGAACCCAACACTAGAAGCCGCCAGACCTTTTCAATAATTTAAAAATTAACTGAAACTATGGACTACAGAACAACACACCAGAGATGGACAGACCTCTACTATTGGAAAACCAAATAGTAAAAAGACAATAGAGATTCTAAATTTAAAATGGTCAACACTTCGAAATTTGGTTAGCCCAATAACAGGGCAGATTTGGAAAGTGGCCTGTCCCTGGTTTCTGTAAGGAATGTGGAAATGTTTCGAGTGGAAAAAATTTTTATCGTCCTGTGAAAAACAGGTTGAGTAAGAAAAAAACTATATATGTGACAACGCATAGAGAAAGGGACCTAAGGGTAAAAAAATTAGTTTTTACTTTTTTTTGATGTGGACAACATATGAGCATCGAATGAGACCGATCCAATGCCCCAAAAGTGTTCCCTCCCAGAGATATGCGCGTTTTATGAAATTGAAGTCGACGATTCTAAGGTTATGTGAAAAAATTTTCGTACTAACAGAGTGATATTCACGATTTAAAAGAATTAATAATGAGTATTTATTATAATTCAGAATTAATAATTTCAGAAAATAAAGCTGGATTCGAAAAAACGCGAGCAAAATTGATATCAAACTCATGGAAAAAGCGCGCTGGTAAGAAACAGTAAAAACCAACTACACAAAACAAGAGGTAGGGGCGACCTACGCGCGTTTTCAACACGTTCCTGACGTCATTAGATGTGTCGCTTTCAAATGAGACCAATACCAATACGGTCATTGATGGTACACCAAAGATACACGTATTTAAATCTTTAAAATGGCTCTCCTGAACAAAACCGTTTTTACCCTTAGGTCCCTTTCTATTTTGCGCGTCACATATGTTGATATTTTTTGTAAGTTAACTTAAATTTGTATATGAATAACTGTGGTAAATATATATATGTATATATATATGTTCCGTGGTTCTTATTGGAAACAAAGGGCCACAACGAGTCTATTCTATTCGGTTCGGTTTGATGATAATTCTTTTACTTCTCCCCAGCTTAGATCATTATGGCTGACTTCGATGTTCAATTGCCGACGCCAGGTGTGTAACGGTCTGTCAATTCTTCGTGACCTACCCCGTGGGTTCCAGTCAATGGGAATTTTATCTGTGTCGTCTGAAGGCCTATGCAGCGTGTGACCAATCCACCGCCATTTGCGGTTCAAGATATCAATATGGTTTGGTCGCTGATTTGTTTGTCTCCAGAGTTTCGTATTACAGAGTTCCATTTTATGGTGTTACGCCTGAAAACTTTTAATATTCTTCGGAGACACCGATTAACAAACACTTGTAGGGATTTTACATCGTATTCTGTCGTATTCCACGTCTCGCATGACACAAGAATTAAATATACCGATCTTTGTGTTCTTGGATATGACCAAAGATTTCCATACGGACCGAAGGGTACCGAATGCTTGGTTGGCTTTTGAGATTCGGTACGCTTCGGTACGAAACTTGTTGGTGTTTACTGTATTGCAGCGCATTACCTTACTCTTGGTTACGTTTATTTTTAGGCCTAATCGCCGCTTTCGATAACGAGCTGATTCGATCACGTATTTTCAGTTTGAGATTAGGGCATTCGATATCGAACCATATCGTGGGTGAGGGTGGCTTTGGCTGAAGTAGTTAGCACGTTGACTACAAAACCGAAAGTCCTGTGTTCAATCCCTGTATCCAACAGTCATTGAATAACAACACCACGCATTTTTCTGATGTGCATTAGTGTCCCTTTGTATCAGCTGTTGTAGGAAAGTTCAAGTGACGAAGGCATAGTCACTGGTCACTGAACTATACCGACTTCAGCAGATATTAGTCCTAATGTAACATCAGAGCGCCCTCCTTCGTTGTGTAGCAGAATCATCGGCGAAGTAAAATAATCAATAAAATGGCTACAAAACACAGCTTCAAAAATTTAATACGCCTCATTTGACACCAGATGGCGCAGCAACACTGCATTATCAAAAAACGTGCAAAAAAAAGCAGAGTTGTAAAAGAATGAAGCTTTCCTCTATCTCTCCCTTCACCACCTGTCTTCTCTATCACTATCCCTTTCCTAAAGAAGGTAACACCTAGTAATAGTAGTAGGCATTAATTGCCTGAGTGTTACTTCTCTTAAAAAAAAATATATATATATATATTCTTACATTGTTCGATAATCATGTCATAATCTCATATGATCGAATCAGCTCGCTTTCATAAGCGACGATTAGACACCAGCTTTTATGGCCTCTATTTCGATGCGTTTAAGTTTAGATGCCATATCTTTGTAGATGTGTGATAGGAGGCATACTCAGGGCTCTCGATCTGTTGGTTAAGACCCCAGTTGATACCTCTATTAGCTTGAGTAGCATTACGAACTATAACATCTAATACGATGTTAAAAAGCAAGGCAGACAGCACTAAGCCCTAGCGCATTCCAGTTACAACATCAAAACTACTGCTTAGAGCGTTATTGTGAACAGCACGTTATTGTGAACAACATCACGGTGAACAACATCATGGGTGGGATTCCTTTGCAAGCAAGAACAACCAATATAATTGCTTAATTTTTCTCGATGCGAGAACTTGTCACAAGTTACAGAAACGAGGCACAGATATGGACTATTTTGGTAATTCAGACTGGAAAACTCTAAGAAAGTATATTGCGGAAATCTGGTTCCTAACCTGACTAAGATTGATAGTTTTTTATGGTTCTTTATTGGGTACCTTCCCCAACATCTTTTCATAAGAGTGCACAACATGCAGCAAAAGCATAAGTGTAAGCCGAAACGGATTAGGTCAGTATTGAGTGTTCCACTTTCAACCTAACCTAATCTTACCTAACCTAACCTAACTTAACCTAACCCAATCGGGTTAAATTTTAAATTTTATCGGGCTTTTTACTTTAATAATTTCGTCGAATGTCGTGATTTTTAAAAATATATTCCAATTGCCATCGTTGCTAGCAATTAAACAAATTTAAATCTAAACAATTCTGTTATTATTTGATACTTAATATCAGCTTAATTCATGTACGTATGTATGTATTTCATTAATAAGGCTTTACCTACTTACATGCAGCAATTTTAACAACTTTGCAAATACATACGAGTACATAGATATTTTATTTCCCCGCCATTAAATTTGAAATGCTTGCTAGTTTTATACCATTGTGGTTTACAAATGATCTTTCAAAATCCATTTTATACTTTTCAATTATTTCTTAATGTCACATTTTCCCATGTAAGTAATATTTAACTAACGTCTATATATGTATGTATTTATGTATGTATGCCAAGCCAACGCAATTGGGGGGGGGGGGGGAAATTAAAGTTTTACAACATGTTTTCCCATACAACGCCTACACTGGCTGTTGGCAATTGCTGCATGCCCCCCCCCCCTCTTTGAGTGTTGCCTGGCTGTGGTTTGTCTATTTGGTTGTTGTAAACTAATAAGTTTTGCGATAATTTGTGGGCTTTGAATATTTTGTCATGTCTGTCATGTCTATATATTTTACACAATTTCTATACTTACTTGTAAAAAAGAAAAAAGAATTTAAAGTAATTTTAAAGTGGTTTTAATTGAGCCAATATTTTTTTTGTCTGGCAAAATTTAAATATTTCTTTAATTTTCCTTAAAAAAAATACAATATTTTTGCTAGGATTTCTATTTCTTATTTTTATTATTTTTGTAAAAAGTTTCCAGCTGAGAAAAAAATAAATTTAAAAGAAAAAACTTTTGTTGTTCTCAATTGTAGCTTGTTGTGTGTGCTATTTTTCTCTGGAAAAAAATCTCTATTTTTTATGACAAGGCTTCTGCAATTGCTATACACACATTTCCAGCTCAAGGCATGCTTATGCATGTGAGTTTTGCAGTGTTGCCGAATCGCGGGTAATTACCCGAATCAGGTGTAATTTTTATGTGCTTGTGTAGCGCGTGGGTAATTGCTCTCAGGTGTAGTTCACGGGTAATTTGAAATTCTTTTGTTTTATATAATAAATATATATATATATATATAATATATGTAATAAAATATATGAAGTTTGTAACAGACTTTTATGAAATAAAATAATTATCAAAAACATATTGTTTGTTATGTGTTCAGCTGATATACATATATCGAGAGCCTATATTCAAAATACGTCAACTCAAAAAAGCTAACTTTTCAGTAAAGCAAAAAAACTAGTTAATTCGCTCATTATTGTAGAAATAAATGATGCGCCTTCCATAATATGCTATAAATATGCTTGCTAATTTATAGGTCTGCAAAAAAAGAATTATTTTGTATGTGGTTTTGCTTATTGTTTTGAGATACGAGTGGCATAGTTTAGTTGATTAAAAAAATATTTTTTTTTTGAGTTAGCATATTTTGTCGGAAAAAATATAATTTTTTTGAATTTATTTATTAACCCCCGACCAAAAAAAGGGGTGTTATAAGTTTGTAGTGAGTGTTTGTGTATCTGTGTGTCTGTCCGTGTCCACGTACAGCCCAAATGGCTGGACCGCTTTTAATTTAGTTTTTTCTGTTTGAAAGGTGACTTGATCGAGAAGGTTCTTAACTATGTTTGAAGAAAATCGGTCCAGCCGTTTAGAAGATATCACATCTTTTCTAGATATATCGGGGGTTTTTAAAATTTTTAATTTTTGTTATTTTTTAATCAATTTGTGAAATCTTTTACTCAATACTAGATATAATATAATAATATAATAACTACAAGAGAAAACCTGAAATACCATACAAATTATAACTTAAGCCTGACTGGAAGCCTCTTGGAAGAGGTGGTCAGCCTTGGCACTCTATAACTCAATCGCTATTGTAGCAAGGTCACTCCAAATTTTCAATTTCGAAAGCTTATATCATTGACTATAAGCGGTCTGTAGTGTACCTCACTTACTGTAATACAATGTGTCATAATAATTGCATTGCAACACAGTTCATTGTAATAATTAACAAGACGCTTACTTTATTAAATTTAAATGATACATTTTTATTTTCATTACAAAATTGTGTTATTATAGATGGTCAGCAAAAGTAAAGACATAAAGAAACATGAAAATAGTAGAGTAAAATATTCAATAAATCAGAATTTAATTTGTAAACGCGATCCGGCAATAAATTGCCTTGTTTTCAATTATATTCTCTAATCTTTTGGCACCTCTTTTGAACGCCTACTGATTGAGCTGGTCTCCCTGACAGCTGTATAAACTAACCAAGGGACTATAGGGCAAATCTACCACAAACACTACTACACGCTAGGACAAACTTTTTCATCCTGTTAGTTTAACCTTTACACGGTCCATACATAACATTTCTATTTGATTGACAGTTTAAAAGTTATACATACATAACCAATTTTTTTTATCGGCACCCCTATGTACTAATATGTTAAAAGTGACCATATCTCAAAAACTAGCCATATGATATCTAAATCCTTACCTGATTCGTGTTCAGCATGCCAAATGCAATAAGAAATGAGATATATTTATAATAAACAATTTTTTTTTACATTTTCGAAATTTACATAAGCGTTAGCATTTATTCTCACCAAAAAAATTATACTTTCAGAAAGCAAAATAAATAAAATTATACAAATCAAGAAAAAATAATTTTTTGATTCGAAATTTATATTACAGATGTATATTACAAAGGAGAGCCTTTTGCCATCGGAAACTCATTTTGATCAAATTTGAGATGACGTATTTTGAATATAGACTCTCGATATGTTGTATTTCATTGGGGCTGATAGCAAATCATAAGTAGAACTTAAACAAAACTTTTGAAATGTGTCAGATATTTATTTTAATATTGGGTGTAATTCCGTTGAAATCGGGTAATTTTGGCTCATACGAGGTGTAATTTTGAATATATATTTTGGTAACACTGGAGTTTTGAGAAACGATAATAAAATAAAAAATTTGCAAAACAAAATGCACAGAAAAAATTGTCATCTTTAGTTTCACTACATAAATTTTTTTTCAGCTTGATAGTTTTTTCTCAACTATTTGACAAGTTTTGCTAGTTTTGTTGAAATTTCAATTAAAGAAATTCACCAACTTTAAACTAACTTTAAAATAACTTAAAAAACAAAATAGACAGATTTATTAGTTGTTAGAAAGGCAAAGAATTTAACAATTCACAATTGTTGGAAGGAGTTTGTGGAGGAACAAAGAGAAAAAAATCTCACATTCAGTTCAATAGTGTCATAACCCAAAAAATTCGTTTTTTGAATTAATAATTCAGAATAATAATGCATTTCGTATTTTATCTTGCGTAAAAATGTCATATAAATAGCTTGTACATACTATCACCTCCTGAAAGAAGAATATTTTTCATGCCTTTTAAACGTGTTTTCTGCCAAACTAGTTTTTTTTTGAGTTATGACACTATTGAAGTGAATGTGCGATATGTATGTAAATGAAAAGTATGGAGAATCTTGCCTTTCAAAAACTAATTAAAATTTGTAATTTAATTTAAGAAACAACGTCATTTTACTGCGACAAATTTGCTCTGAACTTATTACTTGGGAAAATAGAGCAAGTGAACGAACAAGTCCAATACTAAATTAAAGTGTGAATGCACTAACTAATTCATGCGAAAATTAACGAATAAAATATTTTATTCAAATAAATTTTAATTCCTTATCACCAATTCAATGAAAATCAATAACTTATGGAGACTCCCAATTCGTTTGTGCATTTCTTTTGTAGTTCACTTTCAGTCTCAGCTGATACAATATTTTGAACAATCACAGTGAGTGAAATTCACAATAGCAACATTCTTCTTCGAAAGGGCGCCATAACATCCAAGGTAATTTCATGACAGGTAAAGTTTTTTTTATTTATTTATTTATTGAAACATACTATACAAAGTAAATTTGCATAGTATGGTGTTGCACGAATATGGGCTGAGTAACTAGACTACAGGTAAAGTTAATACTACAACAATTTACAAACAATAAAAACAATAGGTATTTTGTTGTTGCCTGGGGAGACTCGTATGTCAAAAGCAGCTGATTGAAGATACTAAAGCAGAGACCTACGCCATGATGGCTCACAGCCGGCTGAGCCGAGCCCTCGATAATTTTATTCAGCTACACCGTTGCCGAAAAAGTTTGGCTTCTATCGCCTGAAACACAGCCGCCGATTCTCGATGTACAATGTAAACTAATAATTAATGTATAAATTTTTTTTAGTTATTTTTTATCTTAAATTTTATGTTCATGTTATTTCTTCTCAGCTTTCGCCGAAGATTTTCTCATAAGCCGCCGCCGCCAAAAATAATCGCCCAACGCAAGTCTCTGTATATCAATAACTTTTTATGAATTTGCCTTGCTAACACCAAATGAAAAAAATCGTACGATCAGTACTTTTGACAATACGTAGAAGATCGAGTAGTAGTAGTGTTTTTCATACCGGATTTTCCGGGAAACAAATCCCGGGAAATTTGTGCAGGAATTCCCGGAATTTTTTTTATTTTATTATGGCTACTGTAGTTTGTATGTACACATTCCTTGATGAGTATCGTTATTCACTTTATGAATGCGATGCTGCAATAATAAGGTGATGACACGGGTACAATAGCTAAAACTATACAACAACTAAGGCCGAGCTTACATCTGGCACACATGTACTCTGAGACTTAGAGGCCTTTATTTGCCAAAAGCGGAACGCGACGTTCAAAATTTAATTCTACAACAATTCACAAAAGTAAAAACAGAAATGCGCAAGGAAATAAAAGAAAAATTACAAAATTATTACAGATTCTCTTTGGGAAAAAGAACGATTCTATTAATCCTTACTCTGTACTAGAGATCGACCGAAGGCGTTTTTTTTTTGGCCGAAGCGGAAGCTGAACTTCGGTTAAAATCCTAAACTTCGGCCAAAACCGAAGCCGAAGCCGAATGTTTTAAATTTTAAAAATGATACTTGTTTTATATGAATTAAGAAAAAAGTTTGCTCTTTTGAGATCACTGAAATAGCTGTAATATCTATTGGATACATAACAAGAAAAATAAAACTATTTTGCAATTTCTAGATTGCTTTTTCATATGATCACTCACAAGAACGTCCAAGTAAAAGAAAATAGAAAGCAACCGGGTTGTATTTCAAAGTAACCCTTTCAAAACGTTAAACACAGTAGAAACTGTCGGCGAGCAACGACCAAAAATAATGTTATTTTTCAAGCTTGGAATGAAAAATATTCGGCTTCGGCTAATCGGCCGATTTTTGCCGTAGGCCGAATGTTGGCCGATTACCAATTTTTGGCCGAAGGCCGAAGCCGAAGCCGATTAATCGGTCGAACTCTACTCTGTACTAAAGTCCTATTTCCACAGAAATATTTTGTAATATTTTTTTAATAATATAATTAATTTTTTTTTGCATTGTATCAATGCATTTGGCTTTGCATTTACATATCATATTGATATTTATGCATTACTTATATAAAATTAATATATATTTATAAAACGTTACTCACCCGTATTGCGTATGTAGAGTCGAATATTCGTCTACGACAGTTTTGTCCCAGACTAAAGAAAACTTGTACACGTTTCCTTTAATATATAACAAAATTCTCGTAGAAGAATATTCGACTCGGCATACGCAATACAGGTGATTATTTAATCGATCTTATGAAGTTTAATTTGTTTTTGTTGAAATGGATTAAATTAAAAAATGTTTTGTATTTTTTTGCACTGGGCGGAAATTTCCGGGAAACCTAAAAGTCGTTCCCGCTATCCCAGGAAATGAAAAAGTCCGGGAAAAGAAAAGTTGTTCATAGTAAGTTTGCAAGTCCTCTTAGGCTGATGACAGAGTGGCCGCTAGAAGCTATAATATAAGATGGTGCTACAATGCGCTACAAACCACTGCCTGTGGTTTCTTATGTCATCGCTCAAAATGTGTCAGAGTGCGAGCGAAGCTAGATGCGAGTGTGTGCTGCAAAGCAGGTTGTGTAATGGTTTCTAGCACGATGTAGCTTCTTCCCTTTTGTTTTTGTTTTTTTTAGTCATGACATTTTGTTTCCTTTTTGCATGTAGTCTTTTATAAAATTTTCAGACAAAAATATATTGAAAGTATGTATGCATTAATTAATAAATTTTTCATACAAAAGCCCTTATAAAACACAAAAAATTAATATCGCTTTGTTCAATATAGCGTCCACTCTTTCATCTTCTATCATGATATAGCTCAAACTATTATCGCTTCTATCTTCGCTTCGCTTCTAGTGTCCACTCTGTCATCAGCATTAAGACCGGCGCACAATGAATCCGTCATACGTTAAACTTCGCCTTTTTCAACTGACATTAACGCAACGACGTAGAAGGTTGGCACAATGAGTACTTTATTGACGGAAGCATTTGACCAGCTTCTATAGGTCGATTCTTCATTTTATTTAATTAATTCAACTTTTTGTATTTATATCGTTCATTTCTTTTGTTCATACCAAAAAACCAACCAATATCTGTCAAACTACTCAACGTACGCAAAAAGTTAAAAGTTGACCAAATTTTGTACTTTGCGTTGACCGACACGTACTGAATGTAACCGAGCTCATAAAAAACCGTGTATTTCAACTTAGCTGTCAGTTGAAAAATGCGAAGTTTAACGCATGACGGATTCATTGTGCCCCGGCCTTTAATGTTGCTCACATGCTATAAAAATTCTCTTTTTTACTCTCTCTCTCTGTCTCTCTCTCTCTCTCTGCTTTTGATAGTAAACAGTTGAGAACCAGCTATGTCAATTAGTGCTCGACTTAACCTAATACCTAAATAAGAGCGGGAAGCGTTGCGTTAGCAGAAGGGTACGCATTTTCAATACAATTTAAATGTGAAAATATTGTTTGATTGTACTGAAAATACGTACCCTGCTGCTAACGCGACGCTTGCCGCTCTTATTTAGGGATGAGGGTTAGTGATTTATTTAGTCAATGGATATAATCCTTACAGACTAATAACAAAATACTTAAAATTAGGCTGCAAAACGTGAGTCACATACATAAGTAATAAAAGTTATAACTTAAGAATTAAGAAAAACAATAATTTTGTGCTTAATGATATTATAATTTAAAGAAAAATCGAGAAATTCCGACATAATCTCGTACAAGGATCAGTCAGCAATTGCATAATTAGATCAACAAAGCTTGATAACAAGAGGACTATAATGACTAGTACTACGACAAGGAATATTAAATTTAACAGAAATTCAGAGCAAATATTACCATTAATAAAATAAGGTTAATCATAAAAGATACATTTAACATTGTGCGACGACTTTTTAGAGTATGTAGTTTTATTAGAGCCAGCCTGCTGGTATAAGAAGCAGTGTTACCAAAATATATATTCAAAATTACACCTCGTATGAGCCAAAATTACCCGATTTCAACGGAATTACACCCAATATTAAAATAAATATCTGACACATTTCAAAAGTTTTGTTTAAGTTCTACTTATGATTTGCTATCAGCCCCAATGAAATACAACATATCGAGAGTCTATATTCAAAATACGTCATCTCAAATTTGATCAAAATGAGTTTCCGATGGCAAAAGGCTCTCCTTTGTAATATACATCTGTAATATAAATTTCGAATCAAAAAATTATTTTTTCTTGATTTGTATAATTTTATTTATTTTGCTTTCTGAAAGTATAATTTTTTTGGTGAGAATAAATGCTAACTCTTATGTAAATTTCGAAAATGTAAAAAAAATTGTTTATTATAAATATATCTCATTTCTTATTGCATTTGGCATGCTGAACACGAATCAGGTAAGGATTTAGATATCATATGGCTAGTTTTTGAGATATGGTCACTTTTAACATATTAGTACATAGGGGTGCCGATAAAAAAAATTGGTAATATATGTATAACTTTTAAACTGTCAATCAAATAGAAATGTTATGTATGGACCGTGTAAAGGTTAAACTAACAGGATGAAAAAGTTTGTCCTAGCGTGTAGTAGTGTTTGTGGTAGATTTGCCCTATAGTCCCTTGGTTAGTTTATACAGCTGTCAGGGAGACCAGCTCAATCAGTAGGCGTTCAAAAGAGGTAACAAAAGATTAGAGAATATAATTGAAAACAAGGCAATTTATTGCCGGATCGCGTTTACAAATTAAATTCTGATTTATTGAATATTTTACTCTACTATTTTCATGTTTCTTTATGTCTTTACTTTTGCTGACCATCTATAATAACACAATTTTGTAATGAAAATAAAAATGTATCATTTAAATTTAATAAAGTAAGCGTCTTGTTAATTATTACAATGAACTGTGTTGCAATGCAATTATATTATGACACATTGTATTACAGTAAGTGAGGTACACTACAGACCGCTTATGATATAAGCTTTCGAAATTGAAAATTTGGAGTGACCTTGCTACAATAGCGATTGAGTTATAGAGTGCCAAGGCTGACCACCTCTTCCAAGAGGCTTCCAGTCAGGCTTAAGTTATAATTTGTATGGTATTTCAGGTTTTCTCTTGTAGCTATTATATTATTATATTATATCTAGTATTGAGTAAAAGATTTCACAAATTGATTAAAAAATAACAAAAATTAAAAATTTTAAAAACCCCCGATATATCTAGAAAAGATGTGATATCTTCTAAACGGCTGGACCGATTTTCTTCAAACATAGTTAAGAACCTTCTCGATCAAGTCACCTTTCAAACAGAAAAAACTAAATTAAAAGCGGTCCAGCCATTTGGGCACAGATACACAAACACACACTACAAACTTATAACACCCCTTTTTTTGGTCGGGGGTTAATAAATAAATTCAAAAAAATTATATTTTTTCCGACAAAATATGCTAACTCAAAAAAAAAATATTTTTTTAATCAACTAAACTATGCCACTCGTATCTCAAAACAATAAGCAAAACCACATACAAAATAATTCTTTTTTTGCAGACCTATAAATTAGCAAGCATATTTATAGCATATTATGGAAGGCGCATCATTTATTTCTACAATAATGAGCGAATTAACTAGTTTTTTTGCTTTACTGAAAAGTTAGCTTTTTTGAGTTGACGTATTTTGAATATAGGCTCTCGATATATGTATATCAGCTGAACACATAACAAACAATATGTTTTTGATAATTATTTTATTTCATAAAAGTCTGTTACAAACTTCATATATTTTATTATATTATATATATATATATATATATATATATATATTTATTATATAAAACAAAAGAATTTCAAATTACCCGTGAACTACACCTGAGAGCAATTACCCACGCGCTACACAAGCACATAAAAATTACACCTGATTCGGGTAATTACCCGCGATTCGGCAACACTGATAAGAAGGAAAATTTGTTGTGAAATTCCACTGGAGGCCACGTAAACAGAATAACAAGAATTGTTTTTGGACAGATTCAATACCAATATTATGAATATTGTAATATGGGTCCCATATGATTGATCCGTATTCGAAAATAGGTCTAACTAGAGACACGTACAGCGCGCTTTAGCTATGCCAAACGCGCTTTTAGTCTTAGCGCGTTTAATAAAAAAAAAAACGCGCTAAATAAGCGCATTTTGAATAAAGTCAATAACATCATTTCAGTTCAATATTTTTTTTAATTTTTTTTTTCCTATAAATTTAACAATTTTCTAGTATCCGAAACTCTGATAATTTTTTTTTTAATTGGTTTATGATTCAGCTGCCGCAAATAAAATTCTCTTGACTATTTTGAAATATTACAACTAAAAATGTAAACTCGTACTCGTGACCAAAACAATTTATATAACTTATTAGGCATCTATCTATTCTAGCTGAAGTACAAAAAGCATTTGAATCTTAAAACTACATATTTGACAGTTTATATAACTTGTTACAAAGTGTGACTAATAATATTAAAATACTCGTAATAAATAATAATTTCGATTATTTGAAAGGCGATTCTGATTCTGTGTTAAATTATTTTAATTATCCAGCTATAATACACTATAATATTCCATTGAAGTTGTATTTGATGAAACATTTGTTTGGATAAATAATTAAAAACGAACTAAAAGATATTTTATTCATAATTTTAAGAGAAAAGGTGCATCGATTATTTAAAAAACACAAAACGTATCTGCGTACATAAAATGTAATTTAATAAGAATTTAGATTAAAAACTAATGCAATTAATCATTAAATCATCAATTTTATTTCAACACTAGTTTTCAATCATTTTTTTTCAGTAATATGAACTTTGTTTCTGAAAAATATCTATAGTATTCCGATATTTTCTATAAAATTAATGACTGAAATATCCTTTTGATTATTTCATTTATTTACATAATAGGGCCGCAATCTATAAAATCGTACAAGAAATGGGTTTATTTTTTAAACGTTGAGGCTGTACGCATATAAACTTTTCAAACCGTATGTATTTTCTAATAGATTTGCAATTCACCAGTGATAAAAAGAGAGAAAAAAATTCGAGTTAATAAAATGCAACCTTTTTTGATTGCAAAAACGATCTTATGTAAGATATCATGTATGTATACATTTTTATATGGCTTCATATATTACATCTTATTTCTATATATGGATCCACATATGAAGAGCTTCATAATTAAATTTCCATATATGACTTCATCTTATTATATATAATACAAAAACACGTTTATTTGTTATGGGTAAACTCTTCAATGCCCCAACAGATTTTCGCCTTCCACCCCGCAAAATATTCGTAAAAGACCTGTGCGTGTTTATATATATATTCTATCCCGGTAAATGCTACGCCCCTTTCAGAAATAGTGATTCGTCCGACAGATGGCGCCATATTTAGTTTTTTTTGTGATTTTGCACCGTAACTCAAGAACTACTGCTCCGATTTAGACCAAACTTTATATACATGCTCTATGGGGCGTGAGGAGTGTTTCTGTGTAGTTTGAAGTTCGTCCGACAGATGGCGCCATATTTAGTTTTTTTTGTGATTTTGCACCGTAACTCAAGAACTACTGCACCGATTTAGACCAAACTTTATATACATGCCCTTTGGGGCGTGAGGAGTGTTTCTGTGTAGTTTGAAGTGTGTCCGGCATATGGCGCAATATTTAAATTATTCGTGGGCAAAATCCAATTTTCATATTGTACCACGAATGCCATATACAACACTAATGTTTGCTTAGGGCCAGCAACGCGACCGGGGTCAGCTAGTATATTATAATAAATTTCATATACTAGTCCATATATCAATTCATATATAATACTTTTGCAATGTATAATCCTATATATTTCCCTACATGAATTCATACATATTTATATATATTTATATACATTCATATATTAGAAATATATGGACCATACATATTTTTTTTTAGATGGGTATTTAGGATATAATTTGGAAGAAACAATATTATAAGATTTGAAAAAGAGTTACTACAAAAATCAATTATATTTACTAACACATAAGTACATCGACTTTTATTAAAATTTATATAAATAGTTGCTAATACATTAACTTAGCGCGTTCTGGCGCGTTTTGAGAAGGAGAACAGCGCGTTTGGGTTAAAACCAGTTGGCATCGCTGCTGAGAAGTTGTGAGTAAACTCAGATGCAATCTAACCACATCTTTTATATATGAAAACCATTTAATCACACAATTAAAATGAATTAAATTTGATTTATGGCATGCGGTCAGACAGTCAACATTCACTTTACTTTTTATTTTTTTTTTTGTCTTTTATAATTTTGATTCATTTAAATTATTTTTTATATTAAAATGTTATTCTGCAAAACAAAACGAGTAACCAACAAAACACTCGAGTGGCAGCTTGGCTGACACACTGTCTAGTTTTCAAATACAACTGGCAAATATTTACAAAAAAAAGAGTGAAATAAAAAGTTCACAATATAGACAAAAAAATCATTAAAAAATGTAAAGCAAAAAAAAAAAAAAGAAAAATGTTGTGGAATACAAAAAGAAAAATCTCTGCGTATAACAAACCATTAAATCTTCATTATCAGAGAATTCATGGCATTATTTACACAAAGAAGAAGAGCATCGTAATCATCATCATCGTCATCATCATCGCCGTCAGCATCGTCATTATCGTTGTCGCCATTCTCATAAACATCAAAACATTAATTCACATGCGATACGCTTTTGATTTTTTTGTATGTATGTATGTGTGTGTGTATGTATATTTTTTCTTCCGGTTCTTGTACTCTTTTTACACTTTTACACAGCAACAAAATGCGAATCAAAACCAAAGACCGAAAAAGTTCATTATGAATGCAATGGGAAAAATAGAAAAAAAAAAGAAAAGAATCCTTGATTCTCTTGTACTAGTTGTTCGCATAAAAGAGGATGCCAGCAAACATCCTTTTGGTATATTGAATGCAAAATGCATATTAAATGCGGCTTAAAATTTGCCAAAGTAAAAATAAAACGTTTTTAATGATGAGGCCGTATAAATACATGTACAAACAAATACATATACATACATATATACATATCTATGTATCTACGAGTGTGTGTATATCGGGAGCAAAGATTTAACGTTTGATGTTGAAAAAGTTGTGGCAAATAATTTTTGTAGAGGCTCAACCGATATAGAGAAGTTTTTGTGGCTGCACTAAAAGTCAAGTGGCTGTTGCAATGCAATTGGTTTGTATCGCTCAAAACGAAAAGTATTTGAAGAAAATTTGATGTTTTAATTGAGATAAAGGAGCAATAATTGTGTTACACTCATTGGATTAAGGGCTACTGCTGCAAATGTTTCGTACAGGAACTTATTTGTGAACGTTGATAAGATGGTTTAATTTGATATGTCCATATCTATAAAATATAAAACATTAGCCCTCTAATTACCTCAGAGGTGTTGTTATGAGGCCGTGACCCCTCTTCCATTATAGTTGGCAAAGGAATCGAGAGGTTTTTTTATTCCAAATAAAAGCTGATACCAAACTATATGGGATGGTATGCATTCAGTTTGTGGAATATTGTGCATTCCTGACCATGAAGGGGTCCTAAAGAGGGATTTGAAGGTAACAAACTTGAGTTAGGTTAGGTAAGGTCATCGTGTTGCTGGTAAGGATGCAAGAAAATGAAGAGTCTAGCCCACTTCGCTTCAATATAATGATCCCTTTGTATTATTTGTAAAGTTGAAGGGAAATAGAGAATACAAGTCTTAGGCCAGGAGAAAGGTGAAAAAGGTCGATGTAGAGTAGAAAATAGTCTATTTACAAAGATATTAGTTGCTGGTGGGGACGAGAGTGTGGATCGAAAATGGGTCATGTGTGTGCACAGGCTCAGATTTTTGAGTCTCATTTCCGATATATTTGAAAGGCTAATAAAGGATAATCTACCAAGGTAGTGCAGATGGCGATCCTCCAAAGCGTTATAGAGGCTGAGGAGATGCAAAATGCTTACCTCCTTCCCTTCATAATGTATAGGGGTGGACCCATACGTTTGGTGTGTATTCCAAAAGCGCAGTGGCCGGTCAGTGTGACCCAAGAGATTTCTCAAGTGCCACCTAGTGAAGTTCATGAGGTTTTTAGTTCTGTGCAACAAACTTACAAAAGAATGTTGATTTTCCCTTGGTTGGGGCTTGGAAGTGACAGCAGCTGTTTCACAAACATCGCTTGTATCATGTTGAGAACATTTTCGTCCTCGTTGATAGTACAAAATAGCTCCGAATCTTTGAAAGAAATCAGCTTGGTCGCATGCCAAGACTTATAGGCTTTTCCCATACAAAAGTGTATGGTTCCAAAAATTGCAATATAAATTGCATTCCCTATAATTTTTCAGACCAGCAAGAGTGTAGATTAAGATCTGTTGGTCTCTATAAGTCTCTCTTCACTCTATGCAAGTCTTACTGCTAAGCTGATTATGTTGTTGGACAGAGAGAGCTTAATACGCTTTGTTTTCTCATTCCTAATGGTAAAAAAATGGACAAAGAAATTACCCCTAATAAATATAAGCTCAAAAACAGGACTTGCATTGTGTGAACACCGCTGAAAGTTCAAAGAATAAAAAGTGATAATCTTAACAATAACACTTGACTAGTGTGAACTGGGACTAAATGAATTCAAAGTTTCAATTAAATGAATGAAAAATAAGATTTATATAACACTGCTTTGAATGAGCCAAAATATCGGAATAATTATATATGAAAGAAAGGTCACTGCTATATATAAAAATGAGGATGTCATATCAAAAAGTGTCTAGGGCGGGAGCAGGCCTAAATCCACTACTGTTGGTAGGAGCAGTGTAATCATTTCTCTGGGCATTTCCAACGAAGCTTATGTAAACATGCGGCTCTATTCTGTAAATCAATTCGGTTTGAGCTTCTAATTATTCTTATCAGATGGGGCAGTTTCTCCAATATACCTGAATTTGTTCGATTATTCATTCAAACTGATTAACTAGGCGCGGCTCTCTACTGCTTGTTTCATTCTGTTTTAATAGCATAATAAGGGAATTGGTGATCTTGAGATCATGTATATTGAGCTTTGTTACCGATTTTCTGTGATTGGTTAGCCACTTTTCAACAGCTGTTGAAATATAATGCAGAAACGATTTCTTTTTGTGAGGTTTAAGCAATATATTAGACATGCAAATTGGCGTTTTGCAGCCATATGCCTTAGACTCTTACTGGAAGATCTCGATTATACCGACGATATATGTCTCTAACCTCACGACCATAATGACATATAAGCTAAGATTTACGCAGTGCCAATAAATTCCAATCATGCCTATTAGGTGCTAACAGTTTAATTTCGTTCCATGTTTTTGCCATTATCATGATCTCTGCATCTAGTTGTCTTCTCCAAGTGTGGATGGGTCTTCTCCTTCTACGACTGGCATGGAGGTTCCAATCGAGCGCGGTTCGAGTCAAGTCATTCTGTGATTTTCGCAATATGTGACCAATCCAATTCCATTTGCGTTTAAGAATTTCTGTTAATATGGGTACTGGATTTGTTGCAGATAATAGATCATCATTTGATATTGTTTTTGGCCAAAAGATCTTCATTATCCTTCTCAGACATCTGTTAATAAAGAATTTCGCAATTGTAAAGCAGAGCCGACCTTACATTCGAATTGAAAATTGCTATCTTAGTCTGCCTCGACATGTATGCGGAATTCCATACAGGATTCAGGAGGCCGTATGCGCGTTTAGCGGCATTTATGCAATTTGTTATATCAGCAGTGGATCCTGCTTTTACATGGATAATGCTCCCTAGATAACAGAAGCTATTGAAGTCTTCAACTAGCAAGCCGCTGAGAATTTTATTTGCATTTACTCTCATCGATTTAGTTTTCGCGCAATTGATCTTGAGACCAGCTTTTACGTTGTTGTCTCTAGTAGTGCGAGTTTTTGTGACATGTCAGTATGTCTGGCTTAACAGACAGATGTCATTGGCATATTTCAAATCGGCAAGTTGTCCTTGCAAGCCCCAAGTTATTCCGCTGGTTGCGTTTGTGGCATTTTTCATCAACATCTAGGACAATGTTAAATAAAAGGGGCGACATTATACATGCTGGCCGCACGCCAACTGCGATATTTATTTGGTAACTTAGTTGATTTTCGTGTTACAAACTACACGTGGCCTCGCGGTACAGTTCTTGAATTAGAGATATAATTTTCGGTGGTGTACCTTTGCATGTCCAGATAGATTTGTGGTCGAGTGTGTCGAATTCTTTCTCAAAGTCTATGAAAGTCATGTACAATGGAGCTCTCCATTCAACAAACTGCTCCACTATCACTTTCAAGGTATTGATTTGGTCAATACAAAACTGGAATCTATCCAGATGTGGTCTGAGGCCAGGTTCCAATGCGCTTCCGAGACGATCTGCTAGTGTATTTGCTATCACTTTATTCCCCATGCTTATCAGAGTTATTCCTCCCCCCAGTTTCCGCACTCTGAGTGATCATCCTTCTTCGAGATTTTCACGATTATATGCTCTTTCAATTGTTGTGGCAAACGTTCAGTTAGCCAGAAATTCTCCACTAGTAGCAGTTGGGCATTTACTTGGGGGCCTTTAGCATTTCTGGTGAATTGATATCTACACCCGGAGCTTTGTTATTCTGGAACGATTTAATTGTTTAACTATTTTAACATAACAAAATGTAGTGGCCAAAACTGGTCTACAAGTAAACATCTCAAAAACGCAAGTGATTAGAACAAATGCTTAAAAAATAGAGAATTTATGATAAATGACCAGAACTTTAAGTTCATTCTCTTATTCTGTTGCTTGGAAAATCTTTTGAATACGATATAAAAGTTTTTATTAAATCTGCAAGAACTTCTTTTGACGCCCTTTTGGATGATATGATGGTCTGCACACATCTCCAAAAACACAAACTCTTCTATATGAAAGCGAGTCCAGGAATGCATCTCGAAAGAACATCAGCTCGCTCTTGATGCTTATAAAGCGATATTTGTGCGGAATCCTAAAGATATTTTGGCCAATCGCTATATCTAACGATCGGTTGTCGACCCAAACAAACCAAACGCCCGTATACATGGAATTACCTTTAAAAAAAATGGTGCTGCTTAGGGCATACACCATCAAACCCGCCAAGCTATAGCTAATACAATCCACTAGGTAGTCGCAGAAAAGGCAGGCTATCCCACACATGGCGTCGCTAAATGGAGATCAAAGCAACTTACGCTGGCAAAACTTGGAACGAGATAAAAAAACACTGGTATCGACCAGCATCGCTTGGAATAAATTTTTTATGTTCTTATGCTCCTTATAGAAATGAATAGAACACACACAGCGGGCTTCTGTAAAAGTTATAAGCTTTCATCAAAGGCTCTTTTGTGTTATGTAACTCTCCATTTGACAAGCTTAAAAATATTGCTGGTCTATGTCTCATCAAAATAACACATATTGAATTAGAAGGCCTAATGTTAGTAATTTCACGTGTCATAGCTCGGAAGAAACTTCGGTGATGCAATAATAATATAATAATGCATTTTTTCCTCTTTCGCTTTAAGAAGTTTGCACAAAGAAATTTTGTCCTCGTGTCCTTAATGTTCAAATTAAGTATCCGATTAATTTGTTCACTTAATTCATCACTTAAATACCAGTTAATGTGTTTTAATAATAAAAAAAAAATATGTACTTACCTGCTTTACTGGCATGTAATAAAAGCCATTGCCTTCAGCATAACATCACAATTATATTAAACTTTAGCTGAGAACTAAAATCACTGCCTATTAATTTGCCTTCGGAGGTAAGAGAATACTTACGACTTTTATTTTTTGATGCCTGACACTAATGACTGTGATGACGTATACGAAAATTATATATGTATGTATAAAACCATAAAAATAAAAATGTTTCTTTTTGCTTGTAAGAAATGAATGGCACGAATGATTTTTATGTTTATGTGAAAGATATTAAAATAATTCTGTGGCGCGATTTTGCAATGGTAATAAAAGTCAAGGCCATAAAATGAGCAGTCATAAAGCCTTTAACCTTATATTGGTCAATTGGGTCCCGGCATATATTAACTGAGCGGTAAATTTATAGGGTAGGAAAGGTAGGTTTTAGGTTTTGGGAATTGTTAAAAAAAACACTAATTATTAACTTGATTGCACCCGGTCAAAACTACTTGTGTGGCAACACCCTATTCTTGCTAAAGCATTGAATAGCTGTTGTTGTTTTTAAAATTTTTGTTACATACTTCTTACAACAACAATTCGAGCTAAAAATGGTGAGTAAAAATATAATTTTTTAGAAAATTTTCTTAAAAAACCAAACATTCTGGTTTGCCAAAATAATTTTCGGAAAATAAAAAATGTAAAATTCTCATCACACCTATATACTTATTGTTGGGACACATTTTTTTCTCTGGCAGCGCTGATTCTTAACAGTATGCGATACACACAACTTGTTCTCAACAAGGCGTGTGTACACATACCTAATAGATGAGTATATTAAAGGGCGTGGCGCCCTTAATTTGCCGATCACTTTGCCAGACAATAAAAAAGAAGAGAGGTGTCCTAGGACACCCGCACAGTGCTTAATTTCTTGAGTTCAGCGGAACTTAATTATATAAACCAGTAAAACAGTTCTATTTGTTGGTTTTTTTTTTTAATTTTTAATAAGAATTAAAGTGCTTTATTTAAAGTTTTTGAGTTTAGCGACAACATATATTATGTAACAACATTTTGAACATATATTTAGAACTAGAGTCACTGCTATCGTATGAACAATCGTAATCATTACATGGGTCTGCAAATGTTTCTAACAACTCTAGAACTTCTGGAGTAACTTCACTATGTTTATATATCCGTATTTGTATATATCCGTATTTGTATCAATTCGGTATGTTTTTCTAGTAAAAGGTTCGCTATATTACTGTAGTTTTTGTTTTTTGCCACTTGAGCTGCTTCAGAAAATTGTCCGATCGGAAGAATGCAAGAGGATACAATATCCTTTCCATGGCATATGACTTTATGCATACTTACGGACATTGAGTACCAGAAATATTCTTTCAAATACAATTCAGAAGTGTCTCTTGCCTATTCGCCGAATCAATTTTAAGACCACAATTTAGGCACTCTAACAGCACATGAAAATGATTGATCAAATATAAATTAATGCCAGTTATTTCGGCAGACTTTTCGGCATTTCTAAAGAATTTTCCTGCAGTATTCTCATCGTTTGTGTCTGCTTCGGTCTGCTGTTTTGGCATATCTATAAGCAAGCCAAGCTCCTCTCTAAATTTTTCTTGAATGTATTTTTTCTTTTCTGCAACTTTTTTTTTTACTTGCTCCTCCATGAGCTTGCTATGTCTTAATATCTAGTTTATACGATATAAGTAAAATATATTCACAAAAATCTTATCCATGCGGGGGAGGGGGGGGCGGTGAGATAGTCCAAAGGATAAAAAAGATTAATTTATATTTGTTTGAGGTATATGGCAGATATTGTGCATTTCACCAGGATTCATTTCATTTCACTTTAGGATGACAGTCCTTGTATTTTTCTTAGGTCTGCCTGCATAGGTCCTCGATCCGCTAGGCAATGCATCCCTTCCAGCATTTGAAAATTTTACGTTATTTTCAATCCAGTTAGCATTTTTTCTCAGAAATGATGCTAAATTTTGACTGGATTACTTCCTATTTTGTATTTTTACAAACCACAGCACAAAGAGTTGCCTTTAAACTGCAAAGAGTGCCAGATGATATCATTGGTGAGCCTATTTTTTTTCCAAAACAACACCAATAATGGCGTCTGCTGTCGGTTCTTGCTTCCACTTTTAGATATGAAATTTCCAAAGTCATTCTAAAAAATTTTTAATTTAAAAGAAGATCGCAAAATATCGCAAACGATATTTTGTGTTCCCAATAGCGAAAACACGTACCTCTAAAATTGTATGCGTTTCAGGATGGTATTACGTGGTATTACCTTTTAAACTCTCCAATAAAATTAAAAATTAAATTTTACTTACTTCTTAAAAATCAAATTTTTCACGAACATATTACACACGAGTAAGAAAAGATTTTGCAATTATTTAAATGCCAATAATTGACAATCATCTCATTAAATTAATACAGAAAAAATTATTGTTTACTGGTTTGCCGTTTGTATGTACCACTCTATTAATTGTAACAAATCTGAAAGCTTTCTGTAGACAAAAAGTATGATTGAATAAGTAATGCAACTTTCAGCTGCATTTTGCAGTTGTTTCGCAGTATAAATCCCCAAATTGAGTATGAGGCTTTTGAGGTGGAATATTAAGCTACCGAAATAATATATAATTTTATTCATTTTATTTATTTCAAAAATTGAATAAAGTTCCGCTAAACTTCCAAAATTTCACACTGTGACCCGGTGGGAGACTATGCTGCTTAAAGCTGTTTCACACTATAATACAAGTATTAATACTTTTGTGGAAAATGCAACTCTGACATGTTGAGTTGTTATTGTCTTTTGAAATTTTTGAAACAGAAATTAGATTAGGGATGCATTTTCGTCAAAAGTATTAATACTTGTATTATAGTGTGAAACGGCCTTTAGCAGTAAAACAAATTTCATGTGTGAAATAACAATGCAATATGATGATGCCAAATTCGCCGCAAATATTTCAAACCTTTTCTATTTATTTCCCATTATTTGCTTTCCTAACTGCGTATAATAAATACATTGTTTGTTGCCGGCGACGGCTGTTAGCCGTCTTACAGCCAATCGTCTTCGTTCTCTGGCTTGTGCTCATTTGCAAAAACAATACAAAAACAAATTGAGCAATCTTTATAATTATTTTTGTTTAGTTTTTATTTCACTCAATTCAAATAACAAAACAAAAAAAGATCGAACATTTTGTTTCGTTTATTTTCGCACTCTGCTTTTAAGTAGAAAGAAATTAAGAGAAAAATAAATTTCTAACTGTAATAGTGTCGATTATTTTTGTTACGAAAATCACGTCCTAACTCCTGTATCGCACCATAAAGAGCATAGCTCCAAAATTATGTACATCTGAGAATGTTCAATGAAAACTGCTAATATTTATAAAAAATTAAAATCTAAATTAAAATTAAATTAAAAAAATTAGTAAAAAGTGGAATGCTTCTATTCCGAGCGGCGGCGTTGACGTTCAAATATTAACTGCGGCTTAACTTACACATGTCACTTAATTTATTTATTTTAATTTAATGGGCTTAATTACGAGTGTCGTATTTCGACTACGCCTACGACGATTTTGTGCTAGATTAAAGAACAAATGATTCAATGTTCTTTAGTCTAGTACAAAACCGTCGTAGTCGAAGTCGTAATACGACACTCGTCATAAGGCCCAATATGTTAATAGTCATCTATTACAATAAGTTTGTTTGAAATGTTTTAAAGTAACCCTCACGCCTTGTAGCAGAAAGTTATGACAAATATGCAAGAAAGCGCGAATTCAGCTTGTGGCCACTCGTGCTCCCTTTTTTTTTACCTGAAATGAGCAAATGACTGGTTTAACTCATGTTATCCACCACAAGGAATGTGAGTCATTGCCATTAAAACTTGTTTGAACTGTATTTTGCACCCTTTTCTAATCTTAATATATATAAAAATCAAAAACACATTTATTTGTTAGGGGTGAACTCTTCAATGCCCGAACAGATTTTTGCCTTCCACCCCACAAAATATTTGTAAAAGACCGGCGCGTGTTTTTATATATATTCTACCCCGGTAAATGCTACGCCCCTTTCAGAAATAGTGATTCGTCCGACAGATGGCGCAATTTTTAGTTTTTTTATGATTTTGCACCGTAACTCAAGAACTACTGCACCGATTTAGACCAAACTTTATATACATGCTCTATGGGGCGTGATGAGTGTTTCTGTATAGTTTGAAGTTCGTCCGACGATGGCCCAATATTTAGTTTTTTGTGTGTTCTTGCACCGTAACTCAAGAACTACTGCACCGATTTCGACCAAACTTTATATACGTGCTCTATGGGGCGTGAGGAGCGTTTCTGTGTAGTTTGAAGTTCGTCTGGCGCAATATTTAGTTTATTCGTGGGCAAAATCCAATTTTCATATTGTACCACCAATTCCGTATACAACACTAATGTTTGCTTAGGGCCAGCGACGCGGACCGGGGTCAGCTAATTTTTTATATGATGTTAAACTATAGAACTTTTTGCTGCTCACAACATAGATGAAAGCAAGTACATTCTCATGTTTAGGTTATGTTAGGTTAGGTTGAAAAGGGGAAATTACTCTCATGTCCGTTGGCAAATACATAAGCCAGTATAGGCCTGTCGTAATTCTCTAATTCTGGTGTTTGGTGTTCTAAAAGAACCTAGCGTTGAACTTGATCCATCATAGGGTTAAAAGAAGTCGTTAACCCACCTCTTATCAGAGTTCCCTGCATTATGCTGAATCCAGACCGTACACAGAATTATAAGAGTATATTAGTTATAATGAGAAGCAAGCTTGTGATGCATAGAAGCGTAAATTCAATTTTTGAAAACCAACTTCAATTGTTTTTAACGAATGCCTTGCAATAAAATAATTTTGCTTAGTTCTGTATCCTTTTTTTTTTTTTGGTTTTAAATTCCACCGTAATTCTTAGCAACGTGCTTAAAAAATGATTTGATGATTTTCAATTTTAATCCTTTAATTTATGTTTGTATGGTTGGCTGTATTGCAGTCTATTTCATACAATAGGGTATTTTTTATGAATAAATTAAATTAAACGGCAGCTGGTATTAAACGTCGGCATACTTTACACAGACCCACCCTTCTTAACTCGCTGACGAGTTAGAGCGGACAATGGGAATACGAGTTAATGTCAGAAGAATAAATATGCTCTTGCATATGAATAAAATGCAATTATGTGCTTTGTAAATAAAAAACAAATTTAAACAATCTGTCAAAAAATATCTTATTATGTATAATTTCCTCTTGGAGGTATATAGAAGCGCCAATGCTCCTCTTAATGGTAAAACTTGTTACAGCTGTCACTTCATTTCTTCGCTCGATATAAAGTGGTACTCATTGAATTTGGAATCGAACGTCTATAGATATTTCTGTTGTTTTTGCCAAAAATATGGATGGTGTTTTTACTATACAAGCTCCCATGCTTACAGTCTTTGAGGATATGGTATCCTCGTCTAGAGAAATTAAAATGAATGAATGAATAAATAATATAACTTCATTTGATATTCACTATCCTATATAAACGCATGACATTTGAGCAAACACAAACCTGATCTAATGAATTTTATATAAGAAAAACATTTAAAATACCATAAGTCACTAAATCAAAGTTGTATTTGCTCCAGACTCATGTGATGATGTAGCATAGTGAATATTATTCTTTATACGAGCATATTTCCTTAATAAAATAATTTAACACTTAGATTAATTGATTCATACCTGCAGTATAAATTGTTTTTGAAAGCACCAAAAAGTATGCTTTAAAAATTAACTAACCACTTCTCTACTTGATACTTGTCCTTCCGTCAGTCTCACTTAAAACTAATCACGAAGCCGTAAAATATTATTATTTTGTATTTTATGGCAAAAAATAACAACTTTCTCATTGATTGCTGGCAGTTAATAAATATTTTAAAAGTATTCCACCACCTTAAAACAATAAAAATAATATAAAAAAAATTGCAACAACTTACGCAAATCAGCAACACTTTAAATATCACGCAAAGTCATAACTTTTGCGCAATTTTCCTTGTTTCTTTTTTCTCGTGATTTTCCATATTGTTTTTAAGACAACTTTTTGCAGCAGCAAGAAAACAAAAAGTGCAATTTTAAACAAACCAAGTTGAAGAGGTTGCAATACAAGTGCTTTAGCGGAGTGCATAAAGTGTGCTGTGATTTTTGTCTGTTTTTTTTTTTTGGTGCTTATAAAAGTTTCCTTATAAGTTCATCTAAGAAAACTTAATATTATTATTTTCTTAACTTTATAGCAGATACAGAACAGATTATTTTGGTTGCTGTTTTTATTTGCACAAAGCTTAGAAGCAAGAATAACAAGAAATATAATTGTTGCAAGTAAATAATTTGCAAATACGAATTGAAGCAAAAGCAGATGAAAAACAAATTTATATTGCTGTGTTGTTTTGAGTTATATAAGAAATACATAAAATTTTTCTTCACTAGTTTTTTAATGTGCACTTTGTTGCTGATCACTGTGCCGCATAGCGTAGCAAGTTCAACAGAAAGTTGAAAAGCCAACATTGTTTTTAGCATTAAAAGGAAATAAAAATCCATTATTTTATTCCAAGTAAGCCTCAGAAATTGTAAATTACAAAAAAAGAAATTGCCAGCATTTTAACCAAAAACTTACTTCCGTAGTCTGAAAAAAAATATTTTGGGTTTGAATTGTAAGTTAAAACAAAATTGCCATAAAAATTTCGACTAAAGCACGCTCCAAATATCAAGAATTTTATTTTTAAATAAGAACATTAAGGTTAAGTTAAAATTTTTATTTTCAAAACAGTTTAAAAGAAGAAAAAAAAACCGAAAGAAAATAATTATCAATATTGAAATATTGACTGTTTTTGGAGTTAAAATGTTGCAAAAGGTTTTGTGCCACCTAGAGTTATTACTCCAGTGGCATACCATAACAAAGGTTGGCAACGCTTTTTAGGAAAAAAAATAGTAAAGTCAGGGAAGTAAACCAAGTAAAAACAACCCTGTCACTGCTTTATATACACTGAAAGAATTTTCGGCACAAATTCTATGAATTTCGACATTAATCTAATGAAAAATTTATTAAAATTCAACCAACGTCACGTTTCGTTGGATTAATGAAACCAGTTGCGTCAAAATTATTTTGTTGAAAACTTCATCAAATTTATTTAGCAGTGTAATTAATGCATTGCTAAAACTTCATCGAAACAATAAAATAATTTCATGAAAAAAATGAAATAACTTAAATATAAAAGGGTCTCTTAATAATTAGAAAATATTGTTGTCATAAATCCAATAAAATATTCTTACGAAACCAGAATACCAACGAAGCAATTCCAATGAAATTCTTTCACAATATTCATGAAATTTTCATTAGATTTGTGAAAAAATTTTAATGAAATTGTTTCATTGGACTTATGAAGCAAAATTCTTTCGGTGTACATATATTATCTTATATTTTCAGCAGAAAACTTCATTTTCTAACCTTCTGTCTAGTATTTATAGATATGTTTGTAGTATTTAGGATAGGTTTGTCCTATAATGAGTTCTGCCGAAGTTGTCGAGAATAATGCAAAGAAGAAACAATCTTCCACTTTCTTTGCGAATGTCCAGCTTTGCATCTCTCCAGACACAAATTTTTAGGAAATCATGTACTAGACGATCTTTCAAACTTATCTGAAATTGGATTGAGTAACCCTATCAGATATATCAACGCGACGGGTTAGATCTAGTATCGATCACCGTATCAGAATACTTAGATACGGTGCTGCATAGGTTAACACCGGTGATTGTAGTGGTCCTTTCAAAAAGGAATCATCTAGATTCTACTTGAATGCCTGCGCATCATTATTTAGTTTCGATTATAACAAAAAAAAAAGTAAAAATTTAAAAAGTAAAAAATCCCGACTGGTACCAACTTTTAGTCATTAAAGATCCTAAACGGTCATTCGAAATGAAAAATTATTAGAGAAAATGATGTTCAAATACCTGTCGAATGATACCCATTTTGATATTATTCGCCGACTTTTGATTTTTTTGGGTCGTCTGACGGCCGTCATATTGACTTTTGACATAAATACTGTCATATATTTAGTGAAACTTCCGGGATTTGGACAAAACGATTGACTTAAAAAACATACAAATTTATCCACGCCGATTTATATAGGACCACAAAGGAACACACACATAGGCCGATAAATACGGTACCCTTCTTTGCGTCGCGCAGTCTGGCTAAAAAAGCATGATCAGTTTTGAATGGCAATGCACTTTAATTTATATCTGCTTGCTAAGAATCTTTCCAAGTAACGAATTATGACAGAAAACGATTTTTTTGCAAGAACACCAAAAAATATGGGATTTTATACTCGCTCTTGAGAAAAAATTTTGTGCTATTTAAAGTCTATTTCTGTTCTCTAAGGTCTAGAAAATACCATGAGCCTGTCACTAGTAGTCAGTTGTTTTCGCCAACGGATAGACAAACCGCAATAATTTTTGTATTGAATTGACGTGACGTGAGGGTAGCGTTGGTTGAAGTAGTTAGCACGTTGACTACAAAAACCGAAGATCCTGTGTTCGAGCCCGGTCTTCGACAGTCATTAAAAATAACAACACCACGCATTTTGCTGATGTGCATTACTGTCCTTTGAATCAGCTGTTGTGGGAAAAGTTCTAGTGATGCAGATATAAGGCACTGGCGACTAAAAACTATACCGACTTCATCAGATACTAATCCTAATGTAACATCAGAGCGCCCTCCTTCGTTGTGTAGCAAAATCATCGGCGAAGTAAAATAATCAATAAATGGCTTCAAAATACAGCTGCAGCACTGCTTTATTAAAAACGTGCAAAAAGCAGAGCTGTAAAAGAATGAAGCTTTCCGCTATCTCTTCCTTCACCACCTGGCTTCTCTATCACTATAATTACCCTATCACCATCTCTCACTATCTTCTCTTCAATTAACAGGTATCACAAAGGGATCATTGTATTAGAACCATTGTATTAGAATCCAATAGAGCTGGACTCTAAATTTCACCCTTCCTTACCAGCAGCCTGCTAACCTAACATAACCTAACGTGACGTCGATGTGGACAACTGAAATATGGGTGTAGTTATATATGAAATAGCATTAAATCAAAAATGAGTATTTTGAGGTAGAGATGGGGTTCTTTTTCGCAATTCAAAATGCAAGAAAATCTTTATATGTACCATACAAGCTCGAAATTATTGTTAAAAACCTATTTTCGGTTTAATATTTTATGTAAACTTTTTGGGTTCTCAAAATTATTATAAAGGGGCCCATACACTACAACAGCATGCATGCGCAATCAAGTGTTTCTGCCAGCGGTTGTGTCGTGTATGGGCATTTTGTGTGATTGTACGTTTTTTTTTTTTTTTTTTTTTTTAGGTTGGACCAGCACTCAGGGGATAACCCCTACTCATGCAATGCATTGTGCTAGAACTAGGAAAATAGGTTTTGGAGAGGAGGATAGAGGGAGTAGTGTCTGTGGACATTCGATTTAAACTTTCCCACGTTGAAAGTGACAGGAAACACTTCCGCAGGTAGATTATTCCACATACGAATAGTACGGCTAAAAAAGGAATTCTCTCTGTAATGCGTAGTGCGATTTATTGGCCAATCGACCACAAAAGGATGTGCCCTGAATGAAGCTCGTGTTGTGCGTAAAATTGTACGGGTTTCAGGAACAAGTTCCCTAATTTCATTAGAACACATTCCATTGTAGTAGCGATAGAACAAGGAAATGCACCCCACATTGCGTCGATGCTCCAATGAGTCAATAGAGTTGGATACCCTACTGTCACCAATGAGCTTCTTCGCCCTCTCCTGTACGTGGTCGAGCAACCCCAAAATAGACTTTGAAGCGCCGGCCCATACATGAGAGTTGTATTCCATCTTCGGTCGGATATAAGTAGTATAAATATTAAGAAGATCAGATGGAGTGAAGTATTGCTTGCACCGTTTTAAAAATCCTAGGCACTTGAATGCTTCTTTTGAGACCTGAAAAATGTGTTCAGTCCAACGAACATCACATTGAATTTTCATGCCAAGAACATCAAGAGCTGATGATACCAGCTTGCTGGTATTGTGTATGGTGAAATTAGCTCAGTTGAGTAAAGTTATCAAGAAGTAAATATGCATTTAAAAATCGTAATTTGTTGAAAAATAATTTGTTTCAATGGAAAATTAAATTTGAGCACTTTAGTTATGCATAGCTGCTAATATTAACAAAATATCAATAAAAATTGCAGCAAAAACTGTGTCACTATTTATAACCTCCCTTCTTGAATTTTTTTAAAAAGTGAATATTGTACCAACTTGCTGGTATGTTTTGTGTTTCGAACATGATTGCTCGATAGCTTGATTGAGCGTGCATGCTGTTGTAGTGTATGGGCCGCTTAAAGCTCCTTCCAATAGGGACTTGCTAATTTTGTAATTTAAAAACTGCCATATTGACGGGTAAATCGTTCAACAGCATGCATAGAAAAAACTAAATTTTATTTTCAGTAACCAAATTCATTGAACTAGTAAATATTTTGTATGAATGAAGAAAAATATATCGAGCCTTATTTTCGATTTTATCGTAAGCAACACCTTAGCGAAATTAAAATTTTTTGAGCCTGTCCATACTTTAGAATTAACAAAATGTCCAAATTATTGAGAACTTTTAGGATACAGGGCGTACAATTTTATCGTAAGCGACAATTTACGTACAAAAATATATTTGAATATATAAAAAACCTTTCTACTGAAAACTTTAAATTTTGTATCTTACGATAAATACGAAAATAAGGCTCGATATATGAAGAGTTTTCCGATAAGACAGAGAAAGGTCTTACACAAAGGAATGCTATAAAATTCGTATTCAGGTGAAAATGCTCGTTTAGGTGGAAAATGATGCAAATAATGCACTGAAACTGAAAACAAATAGAATTCACTTTTGAGCTCCCGGTAATTCCCAAAATAAAATTGCAAAATCCCCAAAATGGGATTTTTTCAGTATTTTTACTGTATTCTTCACGCACTTCATCAGCACCCATGTCTATCTACTTCAACATCAGCTATTAACGTGAATTTTTAATGAGAGTTAAAAATTAAAAGATGTTACAAAACCAAAAATGTTGAATCCTAATGCCATATACGTACATACATACATACATATGCATACATTTTAAACTTTCAAAAATTAAAAAACAAAAATATCAAAATTAAAAGAAATTCTATCAGTTAATTAAATTTTGACAACTTCCTTGGCAAATTTGTGAAATTTTCAAAAACGCTAAAACTTAAAAAAAAACCCTAAATTAAAAAATGCCGAAACTAAAAATCGTCAAAATGAAAAAGCGCTTCAATGAAAAATACATATTACCAGAAATAAAATAAATCGCTAAAATGTCAAATAATCACCAAAAAGCTAAAAAAAAAATTGCCACAAGAAAAAAGGCCCATTACAAAAAAAGAGACATAACCAGGAAAACCGCAAATATGCTATTGCATGTTTTTTCTTGTGCGATTTATTAAAGCGGGATTAAGATATTTATACGTTTCAGAACTTTTTATGAACTTTGGCATCGATTTGTTAGTGCATATTTTTTCCATATTTTTTGCATATTTTATCCTTTAAAGCATATTTTTGCATATTTTATAATTTAAGCATGCTTTTGCATATATCAGTCTTACACGCATAGTTTTGGCATAATTTCTGATTTTTAGAGCATAATTTACACTTTCAGGGCATATTTTAATACTTTATAGAATTTTTTTTATTTTAATATGCTTTCAAGCTTATGTATGTGTTGGTCAAAATTTTTATTTTTATTTTTCGCCATCGTAATCTCATTTCCAATGTTCCATGTACACCGAAAGAATTTTGCTTCATAAGTCCAATGAAACAATTTCATTAAATTTTTTTTCACAAATCTAATGATAATTTCACAAATCCAATGAAAATTTCATGAATATTGTGAAAGAATTTCATTGGAATTGCTTCGTTGGTATTCTGGTTTCGTAAGAATATTTTATTGGATTTATGACAACAATGTTTTCTAATTATTAAGAAACCCCTTTATATTTAAGTTATTTTATTTTTTTCATGAAATTATTTTATTGTCTCGATGAAGTTATAGCACTGCATTAATTACACTGTTAAATAAATTTGATGAAGTTTTCAATTAAATAATTTTGACGCAACTGGTTTCATTAATCCAACGAAGCGTGACATTGGTTGAATTTTAATGAATTTTTCATTAGATTAATGTCGAAATTCATAGAATTTATGCCTAAAATTTTTTCAGTGTAGTGTATATGTTTTTCTTATACATATATTACGGACGTTAGTTTCAATAAAAATCGGTTTTGCTATTTGTGACAGACTCTAACCCGAGTTGACGTGGAAGAAACATTGTCAATGTATGTATTTAGATGTAATGACTTTTATTTCAAAATCTAAATTACAAATAAAAATCTTGGTTTATTTATCCAAAATACTGTTCCAAAGCCTTAATTCTGATATCGTGATCTCTTCTGTTTTTACGAGAATATAAAAAAAAATGTATTTGTATTATTTGCTTTAGTCAAAATTTGTATGGCAATTTTGTTTCAACATGCACTGCAAACCTAAATTATTCTCTTTAATACTACAGTTGTTCTTTGTTAATTTTTTTATTGTTTCCTGTTTTTGTTTGTTGTTGAATTCTTGAATTAAAAATATATTTTCATTTACAAATAACAAAAATTTTAAAAACCCCCGATATATCTAGAAAAGATGTCATATCTTCGAACTGGCTGGACCGATTTTCTTCAAACATAGTTAAGAAAATTCTCCATCAAGTCATTTTTCAAACAGAAAAAAACTAAATCAAAATCGGTCCAGCCGTTTGATCTTTACGTGGACACGAACAGACACGCAGATGCACAGATACACAGACACTAGGGTTTGGGATTTCCCGGACTGTTGCACTTCCCGGGAAACGGGAATTAAAAAATCAAGTTCCCGGGAATTCCCGGGATTCCCGGGAAAAGCTTATTTTCTAAATTAAATACATTTATTAAATGAAAGTTGGTGAAATTTCGATTGTTTTATTAATGTAAGCATTCTTTTGAAATAAAAGTTAATAAAAAAAGGAGTTCCAAGACAAATTTTTAAGAATTTTTAATTGAATTTAAGCAAATGGAATAAAGTTATTACACAGCAAAAGATCACATAAAAACCAATTGACGACTGTTACCACAATTAGTAGACAATTTTCTAATAAGACCTACCTTCATTTTAATAAGAATTTGCCTTGCTTGTTTCTCATTCTTTTTGAAAAAGTTCCAGGCGGTTTCTTATCGTTAAGTACAAGCAGGTTACAGTACCATACTGCGCTGCGCCGAATTTTGAATACCCTGAGCCACAGTATGTCTAAGTGTCTTTCATTTTATTTCTCCTAAAATATTTTCTGCAGGGTTTCCATAATAGCGTCTACTTGTAATCAATTTAAGTTTCGTCAACTCAGAGTTCTTATAGCTTAAAATTTTCACTACACTTTTCAAAATTTGTTCACTAATTCGGCGAAAAATCACTTCAAGTTAGCTTAGCATCGAATTATTTACTTTAGGAAACGATTATATGATTGCAATCATTGATACTTATACAATTTATTCCACTTTTTTTAGGAGATATGGTATGACCTCAATTTAATGGAATTTTTATGAAATTTCAGACTAGATTTGAATAGCTCACATTTTTGTTTTATATTAAAAAAACATGGACATTTTACTTCTTGTTTATCGGAGTCGAAAGAATTCTTTCTTTCTTACAGTTACATTTAAAACAAAAACTCAATTTAAATTTTAAGATTAAAAAATTTTCTTCGAACAAGGTATATGTAAGTGTTTAAACAGACAATGAAAAACGTGTCAACGTTCGTGTAAATTTAGTCATACAATCAATTCAAACGAACTTTTGTAATATATAAAAAAATAATAAGTTTTTATATTAAAGTAAAATTGGATTATAAATTCTATATATTTATGAAATAACATGCACTTTAAATTTCCCGTTTTCCCGGGAAAATCTCAAAAATTTCCCGGCAATATTAGACAGACATTTGCCGGGATTTCCCGCCCGGGAATTCCTGTTTCCCAAACCCTAACAGACACACACTACAAACTTATAACATAAGAGCATATTTTTTGAGTTTTTAGTGCATATTTTCAAGTTTCTAGTTTCCCTGGCCATAACTAAAAAAATCGCTTAAATTAAAAATAAGTACTGTAAAAAAAAAAAAAACAAAAAAATCTACAAAAACCGGAATAACGGTAAAAACAAAAAAAAAAACACCAAAACTAAAAAAGCGCCAGAACTAAAAAATCGCCAAAAACAGAAAAAATCGCTAAAATCGAAAAAAGTGCTAAAGCTAAAAAAATTAGGTATTCCAAAAAAAAAAAAAAACCGACAAAAACAAAAAAAAAAATCGTCCAAAAAGAAAAAAATTTCAATACTAAAAAATCGAACTGAACCCTTCGTGCGCGAAGGGGGCGTTTGTGTGTGATTATTAAAATATTTTTTTTTTAATTTTTCTACTGATAACTGCTTATAAAACATATTTGAAACAACGAATATTTTCTTTAAAGATATTTTTTTAACATTAAAATAAAAATTTTTTTAAACAGTGATGAGTTTTAGTTTTGGACCCACTGTGCCACCATATTTGCCTTGTAAATCAAACACACTGAGCCGGTCGTCTTCCGTTCTATCCAGTTTCATACCAGTATTATTTATGTTAGAAGTTAGTTATTCATTAGCCCACTGTGCCTTGTGGCACGAGTATCTATCTACTAACTAGATATTATCTGGCGTGTGCCTTTTATGTTTATTATAAAAACTTATACCTATTTTCGTGTTTGTGTTTCATTTTTGTATAAAGGTTGTTATAACAGGATTAGCATAATAATACTATTTATTATGGGGATAAAAATTCAACTTCTTTTACTGCTGCTGCACACACGCACAAAAAGAAAACTTCAAAGAACGAAATATAATTTTGATACTCTGTGGGTATTTTGAACAATGGCCCGGCACTGCTGCCATGTCTGCCCGTTTGTCTGCGCATAACTAACTGTCTGTCGCTCTGTTTGTCTGTCTGGATGTGTGGATGTCTGTCTGTCTGTCCGCCTTGTCCTTTTATGTTGTTGCTGCCCTGTTTCTATTTGCCTCCTTCAAAGTGTCCTTTTTGTTTGTGTCAAATTGTGTATATAGTTACTCGTATATTTTTTTTCCATTTAGCATGCGGTTGCTGGAAAATAAATTTAATTTTTGTTTTGGTAAATATCATAAGAACAACAAACAGTATTAAGAAGTGAAGGGAAAATATTTATGTGTAGAAATTTTTGTTAATGTTTTTGCCCCTCTTGCTACACTTTGCTGCAACCATGTAAAAAAATGTATGTAAACCGCAGCCTGGAAATTGCATGTGTTAAAATGCAGCTGCTTTCTTTTACTCGTTTCTCGTCTTTTTATTTTCTTCTTTCTCTTAATAAATAAATTAAAATTTTGTTAAACAACAAGTAAAGAAAAAGACAGGAAAAAAAATGTTTTTCAAAACTTTTTAGAATCAAGTAAATAAAGAAAGTACGCAAATGTTTTATTTATTTCATTAAAATTACAGCAAATAATAAGAGTACAAAAAAGTAAGTGAAGAAAATAAACTTTTCAAGTTTCATAAAAAAAAGAATCTATGAATTTAATAAAAGTTTTCGTGATAAAAAAGGGGGAATGTGGAAAATATATCTAAATGTGATAAATCAAAAAATGCAAAAGGAAATAAATTTTCGAGTGCTAGAGCAGAATAATTGCAAAAGCAGGCCTGTAATTTGTAAGACTGGGGGCATCCAGTCAGCATTTACATTCTCAGGACCACCATGAAATGAAACCACTCAAACATTCTTTACTGAAGCAAGACACTTAATAAAATCATATAATAAACGCCTGGAAATAAGTAAATTTTTGTATGTGGAAATTGATATCTATTTTCAGTTTCAGCATAGTTTTAGCCTCAGCAAAATATAGACTCAGGCAAAGGAACTGAAGATAAACCTGAAAAAAAACGGAGATAGGCCTTTTTACCAGAAAGACAAGGTTAGGTTAGGTTAGGGGGATCCATAGACTGGGATTGATCTTTAGCGATACCAGCAGATGAGAAGAGAACCTGTATTTATGGCAGCCTAGTTCGTGGTGCCTGTATCGAATGACTCCCACACAGATTTAATAAATTTCAGCAACTTACACAGTTTCACTCTCGATACAAGTTCGAGACTACGAAAAGTGTGAGCACCAAGCCAGGTATATCTAGTGCGGCTTAGAGCCGGACAGTTACACAGTAGATGTTCCATAGTTTCAATTACCCCGGGTTACTTACATTTCCTACATGTCGTGCATGTTTTACATGCATATAGAGCAATGGTGGCCTTTTGAACTCTATCTTCTATATTGGGCCTCCACGTCAGCTTACTATCCAAAATAACCCCCAGGTTTTTTGTGTGTGTTTTGGGCGAGAGCGATATATCATCTAATTTTGCTGTTTTCCATCCTTGACTTTCCTATTAGTAAAAAGCACAAGGTCAGTTTTTCCAGGGTTTAAGTTCAAACCTATCCCTTAACGAGGACTCCATTAGGGAGCTAATTGTGTCGAGGAACTTACCACCTATGATAATGGCTATGTCATCCGCATATGCTGTAATCCTAGCTGCTTTACCCTCGAATTCCATTAGAATTTCATTAACAACCACCGTCCAAAGAAGTGGTGATAGAACTCCTACTTGGGGAGTTTCTCTGTTAGCTTCCTTGTTTACAGTGGCATTGTCTATTTCCGCAAATACTATTCTACACTTCAAGAGGTTGCCAACCTAGTTCTTGATTTACAAGTGAGCACCGGAACGATTTACACTTTCCATAATTGCGTCCGTAGAGGCATTATTAAAAGCGCCTTCGATGTCCAGAAAGAACCCTATAGCATAGCCTTTATAGTGTAACGATTTTTCGATTAGTTCAACAACATTATCGAGGGCCGTTTCTATCGATTTGCCCTTTGAGTATGCACGTTGGTTGGAAGACAGAATATTTGGGTATACGAATTCCTTGATGTGTATATTCAAAATTCTCTCTAACCTTTTCAGTAGAAAGGATGTCAGACTGATAGGCCTAAACTCTTTTGGATACAAATAGTTGCTCCTACCTGTTTTTGGTATGAATACAACCTTAGCTATCCTCCATGACTTTGGCACATAATTTAGTCTGAGAATTCTGCAGTGTAATGATCCTAGTTTTCAGAGAAGGATGATCACGTTATCTGAGGTGATCTTACATCACATAGAGGAAAGATCCAAAAAGACTCACTCATGCTGGTCTCTCTGCAGAAGGGTTGTTGGTTCGTGATGGGCACTCAGCCCCATTATGGTATACTGCCTCCATAGAAATGTGATTAGACCGATTCTAACATACGCGTCGGTTTTATGGTGGAGTTCAATAAAGAGAAAGAGAAACACTAACATTTTTTTTTTGAAAGACTTCAACTCGTATCCTGCCTCAGTATAAGTGACGCTATGGAAATTACATCCACCAGGGAATCGAAGAGTATTCTCTAATCAGCTCTTGCTACAAAATGTCTGATATCAGATTATCAAAACATATGAACGTCACTGGGCGAATAAGAGCAGGTATAGGACATATCCAAACGAGTACGTGAGACCAGGTTAGGGTAGGTTGAAAAGAGGAGCCATTACGCTCATGTCCAGGGACATACAAATAAGCCAGTATAGGCCTGTTGTGCGGTCTCATGTAAATTAACAAACGAACTGAATGTGAGACACTGATACCTGAAAAAATACTCCGGGATCAATCAAACCCTAGAACAAACACCAGTGAGAGTTTGATGTTATGCGAATCTTTATAGAACAACCGGCGATCGAAATTTATTTCCACTTGCCTGACCATAAAACAGTTTTTCAGGTGGAAGTTCGTGCGAAATTTGCTGTTGGCAAAGATGTTGATTGTAATTATTTTAACAAACACTAGCAGAATTTTTCAATGCAAATATAATACGAGAATTGTCTTCATCGTCTGCCAATTTACTAAATGTTTTTTTGTATTGCAATCTTATAATTACAACAGTCTTAGACATTATTTGTCTCTTAACTAATACACATTTCAATATGCAAGATAAAGGATGTTCTTAAGCTATGTACAGACGATTGTCAGATCTTACAATATTGTTATATTTGGGAATGTGCTGAAAATCTACTGGCAATCAAAAATTAACAGCACAAGGTAGATTGTCAGTTCACACGGTTGCATCAAACTTGTCAGCAAATCTTACAACTCATTACCAGACGCTAGTGTGGCCATAAATTCATCTCACAAAATTGTCAGTTCACACGGTTGTCATATGCAAAAATTGTCAGTTCTGTTGTTATGCGTTGCCAGACTCTAAGTATTTGTTAGCAATTGTTAAATATGAATCGTTTGTGGTTGTGTTAAACGAGAAAAGTGAAAATATAAATTATTATTGACCATAAAGAAGTAGTAGCAATGAATGTGGCTGCAAATATTTTATTATATATTTTTTCTTCAAAATCAAGCGTGTGCAGTGTTGCCATAGAAAGAATTCCCTTACCATGACGCTATTGTCAGATGCATAAACTCCGCACATCTGACAATAGTAAAATGTCGTAACAAATATCTGGCAATAATTTTACAATGTGTTCACACGATTGTAAGATGTCTGACAATTTGTTGTCAGCTGCTAGTCTTGCAATGGACTGATAATGCTTTTTCTGTCAACGATGTCAGACAAAAAATTGACAGTTCTAACGGCTGTAAACAATTTTTGCACGTTTTTGTAAGATGTGACCATCTGTACATAGCTTTAGAAGTAAAGGGTGTTTTTTATAGAGGAAGCAAATTTTAAGTTGACAATACTTTTTTAACTGACGGCCATTTTGTCAGCTGTCAAGTGACTTATGTTCAGTTTGGTTTGGCATTTACTCTAAATGATAATAAGCATCCGCTGAGACTTCGTACAGTGCGTACAGCAGAAGTCATTGCTGCTGTAGATCGTAGCGAAGAGGAAGACCCAAATCAGTCTATACAGTCTATAATCAGGCCATGACTAGTGACTTATTTTCAAAAGCACTAGTTCTCTACACAGTTTCCTTCTAGAAATTACATCGAACTGATAAAAGATGTGTGGGAAAAGTACTTGTTTTTGTCCCTTTCCCTAAAAAACACTTCTTTTTCGCTTCCCAAATACGAGGCGGTTCGGAAAGTGTTTTGGAAACTTCCATCTCTGCTATGAACACATGTTAAATTTTGTTTCGATCTGGCAACTCCTTCATATAGAAACAGGTGTTCACAAAAGACGCATCCGCGATTTTTTAACAATGGAAAAATTAGAAATGCGTGGTGTCATTAAATATTTACATAAAAAAGGTTTATCGGGACAAGAAATTCATAATGATATGGTGAATGTGTTAGGTGAAAGTGCTCCTTCATATGCAACAGTAAAAAATTGGGTTGCTGAATTTAAACGTGGTCGTACAAGCATTGAAGATGAACCACGTAGTGGACGTCCAAAAACAGCAACAACAACAGAAATTGTAGCCAAAGTGCCATGATATGGTATTAAATGATCGACGAATAAAAGTCCGTGAAATAGCTACTATCATGGGCATCTCAAATGATCGAGTCCGTTTAATTTTGCATGAAGAACTACAGATGAAAAAGCTTTCTACAAGATGGGTGCCGCATTTGTTAACAGTCGACCAAAAACGCATAAGAATGAACATTTCTCAAGCTTGTTTGGATCGTTTTAAGCGAAATAAAATGGATTTTAAGCGTCGTTTCATAACTGTTGATGAGACATGGATCCACCACTATACTCCAGAGACAAAAGAACAATCCAAACAATGGACTGAAGCTGGAGGAAGTGCCCAAAAGAAGGCAAAAATAATTCAATCGGCTGGTAAGGTTATGGCAACGGTTTTTTGGGACTTCAAAGGTATTTTATTGATTGACTGTCTGCAAAAGGGTAAAACAATAAATTCAGAGTACTATTGCAACCTTTTGGATCAACTAAATGTACAAATTCGAGAAAAACGTCCTGGCTTACAACACAAAAAAATAATTTGTCATCAAGACAACGCACCAGCGCACAAGAGTGTTTTAACAATGGCTAAAATCAACGAATTAAAGTACGAGTTGCTTGACCACCCACCTTATTCTCCTGATTTGGCTCCCAGTGACTTTTACCTGTTCCCAAATCTAAAAAAATTCCTTGCTGGCAAGCGTTTTACCTCAAACGAAGATGCAATTACAGTTGTAAACCACTATTTTGAAGACCTTGAGGGAAAATATTTTAATCAAGGGATAGAATTGCTAGAAAAGCGTTGGACTAAGTGTATTGAAGTTTCAGGAGATTATATTGAAAAATAAAAATATTTTTGAAAAACTAACTATTCTCTTTCATTGATAGGCTAAGAAGTTTCCGAACCGCCCTCGTATATCTATTCCATCATTTTGCCTGCATTATTGCGTAGTGCTTGCTTTTTATTACTAACATTAAGCACAAAAGTCTTTAGTCAATTGGAATACCTCCTGGCACTTGTTTATGTTGTTAATTTCACACTTGGCTTTTCTTCAAAAAAAAAAAAAAAAAAAAAAAACCAAAAAGAAGAAAAAAATTTATAAACTGCGTATGTGTTTTTAATGTTTCTAGAATCCTTGTTGTCATTGCTTGACAAAACTAATGCAGCAACAGTGGCAGCATCTGCAATAAAAAGAAAACCATCAGCAATAACAAATATATGTACATACAACAACTAGAGGAGAACCAGTAGAAACCAAAAATATTCCAGATGATGTTGACGAACGTTGTTAGTGCTGATGGCGCATATACATACAAACATACATACAATATGTATGAAACACATAATGTTTGTGTTTACATGTCGACTAAACTCTTAAAACTCTCTGCACTACAATGACACTCTTTTAATTACCAACATGTTTCCATCATCTATTTTATCATCTTTTACTTTTAAGTACGTGTGTTGTTGTACTCGTTGTTGCTGCTGCAGCTATTGCTGCACTTCTTCTTTTAGTTTTCTTGTGCTGCAGCAACATTTTATGTCAATAAACTCATTCTACTTATGCTCATGTGTTTAATGACGAGGGTGCTGCGATAAGTACTTGTCTTATGGCTTTCAACACCGAAAAAGTGTTTTTTTCTCAAGTGCTTGAAGGGAATTTTTTAGTTGTTCATTTATATTTTGTACTTAAATTTTTTATTTATTATAATTATTTACTTCATAACATTTTCAACTGATTATAGTAGAGTGATAATTTTTTTTCTAGAATTGCTTAAATTTTTTTAATACAGGGTGGCTGATGAATTTTGCTACATAAAGTCTAGGACTCACTATCCTACATAATCGCATGACTTTTGAAAAAATGCAGTCCTGATCTAATGAATTATTGTTGTCTTTGGAAAATTTCCATAAACTCCCTCATACTAGGGTTGTATTTTCTAAAAAGTAGAAGTGTGAATCTTAGCCTTAAAGAAACTCGAACAACTTTTTTTTTATAATGTACATAAGCAATCGATTTTTATTTCCTTTGATACAAAGTTTTATTTTTTTCTTTAGATATTTTTAATGGTTTTTAAAAATAATTGATTTTAAGAGGGATCAGTAGTGCGATTCACTAGCTTTTTTTTTAACGATAATCGCATCTTTAAAATAACTAGGATCGCCCAGTGGTCTAAATTATACCACTCGACACGAAGTATGTCTTTATTTATATGTATGTATGTATGAATGTTCCGTATTTATATATAAGATTATAACTATAAATTTATCGAATTTGCTATTCAGTATCATTTCTAACAATATTCAACATAGGCTAATGTCAGCTGTGTCGTTATTCAAGAGGCAATAATTTGTGTGGGTAGGTTAAGAAGGAAGGAAGGAAGGTGCTATACCACACCTCCACTCGGAAACCCCACTTTGTAGACAGATGTATTTCAGATTTCCGTGAACACCTGCCATTACGGCCTTATCTCACGGTGTCCTAAACACGGGTGTGGGTTAGACGCCAGACCAACGCCCCCATGCACCCTATTAGGAATGCTTCTATGTTCACTCCACAAAGGCACATAGGTTGCAATCCTTATATATAGTTATCCCTGTACTATATTTAATTACCTTGCTGAGGTAATTTGAGCTATCTAAACTCTGCTGCTATGTCCGTGCCCATAGTGTCTAGCTGACCGCGTCATACCAACCACTAGCATTGATTTAACACTGGGAAGCCAAGACTATTCTCCCAGCAACCACAGCCACCACGATAATTCTCTGGCTTCCACGCTAAGGTGTTGTGTATACAATCATAGCGAAGTCCCCAAGAGAATTCCTCAACCATTGCCGGCACAGCTTAACCACCCATCCGAAATGTACCCATGCCTGTGTCGCCAAAAAACCAGTGCCTACTTCACACACACCAAAATCATCCCTTAAACCCCGTGGGGTAGGACGAACTCGGCCTTTTAGCAAAGGATCCTGACGACCGCTACATGCACTCAAATTTTCAGAGCAGCTCGACTGTCGGGCACCCGAGGCACCAGAAGTAGCCTCTGGTCAGACCTCACACTTCCACCATAAAGGCTTCACTACTACTATCTTTTGAACTCAGGGGCAGTTCTAGGTGATCATGCACCTAAAAGACATCAACAGGAATCTGTCTTCCTTTTATCACATCCTTTAGTAACACATAAGTTCTATGGGTAATGTACCAAAGGTACGTCAATGGAAAAAGCCACATTACCCCAGCTTGGGCCCCGGAGTTGCCAAGCCCGTAGTCAAAAATAGACTCCCTTGGGGGGTTTGTAGACAGAAGTGACCCTATTATCCGTCATTGAGCCACCGAATTCCCATGATGAAGCTTCTGATGTACTCTCGTTTACACTTCCCGATATCAGCAGATATCATACTTTCATGGAAACGTCTGCTCAACCATCTAAGCCTATGACGTTGCAGCTTTTGGTAGTGACAGATAATATGTTCTATGGTTTCTGATTCGTCTTCATCCCCGGACATCCTACAAAAATCTGGAGTGGCAGTCTCCCAAATGCTGGTTCTTGCTCTGACCGAGCAGTGAATTGTTAACACGCCTATCAAGACTCGCATCGCATTCCTATTCATGCCCAAGTTTTGGCCACATACCCCTCGAGACTCTACAATCCTCCCTACTTCGCTATGAACTATTGGTCCTGCTTTCTACCCAATTACTGAGTTCACTGATCTGTCTGACATTCCCTCATCTAATGCCGTCCCTATTCTTGCCAGCTTTTCGGCAATTTAATTTCCCTCAACACTGCTGTGGCCAAGAACCCAACATAGTCTGACACTATATTTATTCATAAACAAGTTGAGGGCTTTCCTACAGTCACTAACAAGTTCCAATTTCGCATTGTGTCCTGTCAAAGCTTTTAGCGCTGCCTGGCTGTCAACGTAGAAGGTTAGCTTCTCACCTTCAGCTACATTCCTTGCCACTAGTTCCGTGGCCCTGAGGATCGTCAAGATCTCAGCCTGGAAAACGCTGCATTCATTCGCCAGTCTGAAAGAACTACGAATCTTCGTTCCCAAGATATAGACACCAACCCCTGTGCCTTGACCCATTTTTGATCCGTCTGTAAAGACTGCACTACCCTCATATATCTTATCAAATTTGATACAATAGTCCGTATCCGGTATTAACAGAGATAGTGCTCTACTAAAATCGATTTCAGCGACCTTATAGTCTGTATACCCAGGGGTTACGGATCTCTGATCACTAAACTGATCTCATTGCTGTTAATTTAATTGATTTCTAGATCACAATGGACCCTTCCTAACCTAATTTTAACGACAAAAGTCAACATAAAATATCAATTGCGTTCTTTCCCTGCAGGAAATGGAACTGACACAAGACTAGTCACGTGACCGGTCCCCAAGTGATAGGGACCAGTCCGAGTTCTAACACTTCCTATGAAGCGGACCAGTCACTTTTACGTGGGGATGGCCTAGGATGGGGTTATTTGATACTTTGTATGCACCTTGTGACTTGTCACTGAACTATCCCATAGGGACCTATTCGATGTATAATAATATAAATTATTTATAAATAAAATTTTGACATTTAACTGTAACAATTAACGCTTATATATTTTTTTATTGTTACAAATGCAATGACCTTTTTTTTTAATTTTATTTTTAATCTGAAACTTTTTTGAGATTCGAACCGACAACCTCGTGCATGACAGGCTGGCACACTACCCACTCGACCACAGGGCCACTCATATTTCAAAAGTATAAATACCATTTAAGCTTAGGTTAATATCTAAGTATAGTTACGGGACTGATCCCAGAGTCACATTGAAGGGAGCAATTAACATTATATTTACACTATTCAGTGCAGTTTACTACAATACTAGACCGAGTCCTAATTAAATTGGCTCAAGATCAAGACGATACACCACGAAAATGGTCAATATGCCGCCATTTAAACGATATGACTTTTTTCACCATACACTACTACGTACTTTTGATAACACCCACATTATCTCCAGTTATAGGACGAGTACATTTGGATCAATTGTCACCAAATTTTCTGCAGGGTTGGTTAACAGGAAGCTTAAGAATCACACAATCGATGTTGCAAGCAACAAAATGTATAGACAAAAATTACGATTGTCGGATCGTTAAAAGTTACTGAATCGCACTACATTTTAACAAACAGTTGTTCATGACTGTCTGCCGAGTTGATGTTGGAATCGCTGCAATTCCCATTGAATCGACTCACATTGGAGCCTTTTTCGCGGATTAATTCATATCTAAATTTGACGTAGATAACTCTTAGAACAAAGTACATGTTTTGACAAAATATTGGCGGTATAGAAGAGATTGGAAAGGGGTACCCCGTTTTTTGTTTTCATACTAAAAATAGATTTTGATCAAATCTTTTAGCGAAAAAAAATCAAGGTAATACCTTTATTCGTTTAGCCACAAAAAATATCATATAAACATGTTAAAACCGGAAAGACATTAAACACCGGGTGTAGATAAGATGTCAAACTATCGCCCCCTGCACTCTTAGAAAGCACAATGTGACTTACCAAGAACACATACGTTTGAATCTTCGATCATAAAAGTTATCCCTGTACTACGTCGAGCACCTTGCTAAGGAACTCAGAGCTATCTAAACTCTTCGCCGTAATTACTTTGTCAAAACAGTACAGTATCTGTTGTATGGCAACAGCAGAATAGTGTCTGGCTGAACGCGTAACACCAACCACTAGCATTGGTCTAACACTAGAAAACCAAGACTAGCCAGCGATTTTGGTGGCAACCAACAGCCACCATGTAAGATTCTCGAAGTTCTTACGCCGCGAGTGTAGTTGCTTACACTCACAGCGAGGTCTCTAAGAGAATACCTCGACCACTCATCCACTCACAGCGAGCTCTCTAAGAGAATACCTCGATCACTCATCAGAGCTGAACTCATGCCTGTGCCGCCAAATATCCAGTGTCTACTCCACACTCCTCAACATCATCCCTTTAAGCCCGTGGGGTAGGACGAAATTGACCTTTTAGCAAAGGATCCTGACGACCGCTCCTATAGCAACCGAAACCCATGGTACCAGAGACAAGGATTTGGTGATACCTCGAAGTTCCACCCCGAAAAACTTCAGCTCTATCGTTTTTTGAACTCAGGAAAGGTTCAGGTGGCGCTGCACCTGATTGACATAACAGACATGTTTCCTTTTATAAATATGTGCACATCCGTTACTCTCTTGTTACAGATTGGGTAGTAACACATAAGCTCTATGGGTAATGTACCAAATATACATCAACGAAAAAAGCCACATTATTCTAGCTGGGGCTCCGGGATCCTCCTGGGGGAGGACCAACACTTTTTGCAAGTAAAAATATTTGCAAATAAATTAACTCACTGTTTATACCGCATTGCAAATGTATAAAAACTTGGTAGCACCGCTATAGGAAAATAAAACCTTCAAAACAAAGATAATATAAAAAAACTAATAGCCGGGCTAGCCGTTTATTTAGATAACACCTTGTTTTAACTTAAAATATTAATTTAAAGAAAAAAAATCATATGTAAATATATTAATTTAGCTTGAATTATAAAACACTCAAAATTTGTTTTAGATTGGTCCAAGACTGAGAGATGAATATGTTTATACATACGGCTAAAGAAGAATAAGAAGAAGTATTGTTCATATCCAATATAATTCGGCCCACTGTGTTCGCTGTCACCCAATATAAAAAAATTGCAATTAAAATAGAATACGTGAATTGTTTTGATTCCTCAAACCACAATTAATTTGAGGTTTCTTCTAAAGAAACCTAAAATTTACCACTTATTGCAATAGTGCTGTAATAATTGGCCTAATTGAATAGAAATATGGACATACAAGTCTGTATGAGCGCGTTTATTGCCCTTTACAATATATTTCAAGGAATATTCCCATAAGTACAGATTTTATACCATTCGTTGTAAAACAGGAAATTGTCGCAATCTTAAATATACATTCATAAATGATTATAATATTTGAGAGAGAGAGAGAGAGAGTATAGAATAATTGATAGAAAATTAATAATTGATACTTTGCCATTAAAAATTTTACTAATTGACTCAATGTTCAACAATTCCTAAATACGAGTAAGTGATCCCTAAAGAACATTTTGCATTTAAACTTAAAACACAACCTCCTCTGCCAGCCAGGACATCATATTATTAATCATGTTGGCGTCCATATTTTCCTACAATCTGTATCCTACATGCAAATATAGTTTTATATGTACAGATGTACATACATGCAAAGTATGATAACAATTATATGAAAATAACAAGCAAGATACAGCAGATGCAAATGGGAGCAAGATACTTACATGTTCTTAATTGTTGCCAAAGTAAACGAAATGCTACTAAAAAGAATCAAGCAACTTGCCCTAACACCCACCCACCCAAAAAAACACCCACCTCATGGGCTTTTTCTAAGAAACTGTGAGGACAGCACGACACTTGTTTGCATTTGCTGGAAGCAAAAAACAAAAAACAAAATTAAATATTAGAAGAAGAATAGCTGCAGCAGTTTAGCAGCAGCTGTAACAAAAATAGAAATGGAAAATAATCATTATAAAACTAAAGGTAGCAAAAGGTAAATATCCTTTGCTCAATGGCCTTCGCCTATAAAAACAAATAACAGTTGCACAACAAATAAAACAAAAATAAACGTGCAAAAATTAAAGGAAAGAGGGTGAGAGAGAGTGATAGAGGGCTGGGGGGCGGGGGGGTAGAGAGAGAAAAAAACAGCTTGAACCAAAACTCAACTCTACTGCAACACAAAACGACTTTAATACAAATAAAATGGAAACAAAAAAAGAAAAACTAAAAGCAACTCAAGAGAACAAACTGTGCTAAAAACGTGTAATGAGTTTTCTGACATCTTTTTCAACTAAAGGTAACATGAAAACTAAAATGCACAGGCACATCAGCAAACAAATACAGTAGAATCCCGATAATGCGTACCCCGTTAAGTAGAAAATATCAATAATTCCTAACAAACTATTAGTGCCTTGACAAACTCGCATTAAATCGCAATAATAACATACATTTTGGTCCATTCGTATCTTTTTCAATGCAAAGTCTGTATAATAACCTCTTATAAATCACATTTGGCTGTCGATAACCCCGTAATACAACGCAAAAAACTCCACAGTTTAAAAATAATATAAAAAGCTTTTGCAGAAAATAAGCTTTAAGTTATCGATTTACATACAATATTATTTCTTTTCTCAAGAGGTGCGTTTACAAGCATTTTGTATTAAATTACACCAGTATCTGGATTCTGTAACTTCTTTCGAACCGATATTAATAATAATATTTATCGATATATCGTCGGTTGGTTTCTGGTTTGCTGCAGACATAATGTATTTTGAATATAGTGTGCCGCAAACCAGAAACCAACCGACGATATATGTATATTCGTTTGGAGTAACGATTATGTCTCATTCGGTATCTTGTTCTTCTGTCATTCTTCTCTCCCATTGGATCATATGGACTCTAATATATTCCTGTATCTCACTCTATTATTGGCACCGCCAATGATAACGTTCCAGGTGTAGTTTGCTGCCAGAAGTTCATGGTCTATTGCTCTGCGCCATGTTTTTGAAGGGGTGCCAGGGCGTCGGCTACCTTGTGGGTTCCATCTTAACGCTTGACGGACAATGTTCTCGCTGGCTAGGAAAATGGTTTTTGGTTGGTTCTTATCTATAAATCGTTGTTGCTGATCCGGTTGGGCCTCCATATGCCAATAATATTCCGAAGACATTTATTAGTAAATATCTGTAAACGCTTGTCAATATCTTTCGTGCTTTCCCATGCTTCCCAGGCATGATACAAAACAGACTTGATACTAGAATTGAAAATTATAATTTTAATTCTATATGAATCGCCATATATTCACCCTTATTCTAATTGTCGACATCGACATCACTTTAACACAACATCAAAAACTTAAGGTTTGTGTATGTGTTGGCGATAACAACTGACTCCTGTTGGCAGGTTTATGCTATTTTCTAGACCTTAGGGAACGGAAATAGATTGCCAATAGACACAAAATTGTTCTCGTGAGCGAGTAAACAAGTTCCAATTTTTTTGTATTGTGTTAAAGTGACGTCGATGTCGACAATTAGAATAAGGGTGAATGTTTAACATTCTAAACGTCGATTTAGCTTTGTTTATGCATCTTACTACATCTTCATCAGCTCCGCTCCTATTTCCGACAATGCTTCCAAGTTAGTTAAAGCTTTCGTTTTTTTTATACTGATCTCGAGTCCAGTTTCAAAGAACCCAATTGGCTTCGAGGGTTCTTAACATTAAGAATGAATATATATGTATATAAATACGAGTAAAGAATAAAAAAACACATTTATAGTAACATCTGAGAGGTTTTTCTGTAGGTCACTTAGCTTTTGGCTAAGTAAGCATACATATGTATGTCGTCCGCATTTTAGACTTTTTCAAGGTGACTAGCCCCTTGTTTGTTTAAGACGTTTGAGTTAAAAATCTTGGCGTTTCTGTAATAGATTAAAGAAAAGTTGTACAAGTTTCCTTTAATCTATTACAAAAATGCCAAGATTTCTAACTCAAACGTCTTACACAAACAGGGGACAAATGGATTCCACTGAATACCTTTACCTCCCCGTATAGTGCATCCCATTACTTCATCCAGAATTAAGCGAAAGAGAATTGGTGATAGTATGTAAGCTTGATTTACTCCGGTTGCGATAAGAGGATTCTATGTAGCACCTTGCAACGGAATCCATTGTATATTGCTTTTAATATGTTTGTAATCTTTGCAGGTATTCCTCTCTTCTCCTCTCTCTGTGGGTGCACCATAGGACGGATCTGTTTACACTATCGAATGCTTTCTTAAAGTCTATAAACGCTGCTTACTCTGGTGTTTGGAACTCATTACGTTGCTCAACTACTAGTATTATGGTGTTTATAAGATCCACGCAAGAACGATTTTCTCGGAATCTAAACTGCTTTTCATGGCAGGTATTTAAAACTGCATTGGATATGCGGGTAATAATTATCTTACTTATAAATTTGTAGGGAATCGGTAGAAGAGTTATACGACGATAATTGTTTTAGTCATGGAAATTTTCTTTTTTGGGAATTTTTACAATGATTCCTTCATTCCAAGATGATGGCAGGATATCCTCAATGCACACCTTTTGTAAGAGTGGGAGCCATGCAGTGGCAGCTAGCGCAGCATCGCAGTAATGTTGTCGTTTCCTGGAGCTTTTCCGTTTTTTATATTTTTTATGTCCTTTAATACTTCTGTTTTAATGGGTACAGCAATGTTTATTCCTTGAATGTTGCTCATTTACCGGTAAGAGTCCAATCGGATTATTGAGCGTTTGCGCAAAATATTCAGCTCATGTTACTAGTTGCTTATCCGCAGCAGTAATCAATTTACCATCTGCATCCTTGATGGAAGAACTACTGTAATTTCCTTTTCCTGATATACTTCTTTTTATTCCGTATAATTTTTTTTCTCCTTGCGGCATCTTCGGCCAGTCCGGCTTAACACCCTAGCTATTGTCTTTTATCGTTCCTAAATCAGCTAAGCAGCTGGGTTCCTGGACACGCCGGGGTGTTAGGAAATGAAAATGCAGACCAAATAGCCAGAAGGGGGCTAGTTCATCCATGGTTGGACCAGAACCGTTTTGTAGACTCGAATTGGGCAAAATCCGGGAAGATATATCGACGGAAATCAAGAGCAATAGGGAGCGACCTGCGAGATTGAGCGCAGGAAATGAGGCATACAAAGCTAATGATTGAAACCTATAACCAAAATCGTTTCATAGCTATCATGCCACTGAGTAAAAACAATCTAAGAGTGCTCAAAGGCTTCCTCACAGGCCATTGTAGACTGAGAAAACACCTCAACAGACTTGGCATTGAGAGTAACAGCCTGTGCAGATTCTGTGATTACGAAGATGAAACTCCAGATCATATTATGCGTTATGCCACAGAACATATAGCCAATTGGACAAGCGCCTATTGGAGGATTGGGAACTGCCAATTCTGGACCCACTGGCAATCGTGAGATTCATCAGGAGAGTAGGTCTAGATGAGGTGCTTTAGCAGCTGACGTATATTATTAGGGACCATAAAGAAGCAATGGCAATGATTTTGTCAGCAAATATTTTATTATATATTTTTTCTTTAAAATCAAGCGTGTTGCCCATAGAAAGAATTCTCTTACAATGACGCCATTGTGAGATGCATAAACTTTGCACATCTGACAATACACACGATTGTAAGATGTCTGACAATTTGATGTCAGCTGCTAGTCTTGCAATGGACTGACAATAATATTTCTGGCAACGACGTCTGACAAAAATTGTAAGAAATTTTGAGAACATTGTACTGGCAATATTGTAAGATCTGACAACCGTCTGTACATAGCTTTAGATTGAATTCTAGTTCCCTTTTCACTAGAGAATGCTATTAAAATCAAGTGTAAATAAAGCAAGCATAATTCAACATTTGAAAATAAATTTTTGTCTTGAATAAAAATTGTTTTGCTCTTGATTTCAAGCAAAACTGCAAATTGACTCACAAAACTAAATTTTTTAAACATGTTTATGTTGCAATAAAGGAGAGATGTGTCATGCACACATGTTTGTACATAGTCATAAGAGGAAATTAAGCTGGGCTGGGTTGACTTTTTTATGGATTTTTCTTTCTATTGATATCTTTTGTGGTCACCCATAAAATAGCTGAAGCACAACGTTAAATCTTATTTTTGTTATTTTAATTTCACTAAACCGTAATCGGGTAATTATAAAAACCCCAGTAATTTCCTTACGATTACCAATTATCGGGACTCTACTGTACTATTTATAGAGACTTATAAGTATGTGTGTGTGCCTCTGTGCAGTTGTGCAATAGTGGTGGCCGCCTGGTATAAGTTTTGTAAACATACTTTGTATTAGGAGCAAAGGAAATTGCAACAATTTGAGCTTTTTTTTCCATTTCAGTTTGCAACACACACACACACAAGCGTCTAAATAGATTTGTGCGTGTGTGAGCTTTTGCTAGACAAATACATCAACTTTGTGTTGCACATATGAATTTTAACTTGCATACATTAATACACGTATTTATTTACCAATTATTAAAACCTTCTTATTAACACATAAAAGGCAGGCGTACATATTGTTCTGGCTTTGTATAGGAGGACTGTCTCAAGAGTGTTTTAAACTAATAAGTTATAAAAAAGATCAAACTTTATCACTGAAAGTTCTTAAAAGTTTAGAGAAGCTACGTCCAAACACATATACTCTGATATTTGCATTTGAGGTAAACAGCTTTGAAAGCTCTTAAATTTGTTCATGTTACTTTGCAAAGAAAGAACAAGCATTGTTGTCTGTTGTGTTGTTTTTTTTTTTGGCTGCTGTGCTCTAGTCGGTGTGAAAGCACAAAAGCTCTTTTGTAAAAGTTTGCACAATGTGAATATGGCTGGGACGTAGCTGGTTTAGAGAATGCTTATGAAAGCTTGCTAAAACTGAAAAAGCGTCTAAATATCAAGTTTTTCCTAACATTTCGTGTGAGCTCAAATGTTCGCATTTACGAGGGCGGACCAATAATCCGTAACCGTTTGAAAGGAAACACTTAATCAATATCGAATTTTATTTGCATTTTTATAGTATTTTGTTTTTAAAAATTGATAAAGAACAGCCATTTAGCCATTTTTCACTCAATTCAATACAAATTGAGATAACTCCAAAAACTTCCTCTACAGCTTACTGGGAATTTGATTAAAAATTATAAAATATTTTTTTTTTAATTTGGCTATGATATTGCCGGAAATATTTACAAAATCCGGAAGAAAGTGAAGGCCAAAAGCCAAAATCTTAAAGTTGAAAGCCAAATATCGTTGAAACTTTTAAAGATAAAAAAGAAGACAGGTGTCTTAGGACACCCTGTTATAGCTATGCTGCTTAGCTATATAAAACAAACTTAACAATGCAATAAAATTATATTATATATATGATGAAGTCAAATTTGCAGCAAATATTTCAAAACGTTTATTTCCCATTATTTTCTTTTCTAGCGGCGTACGATTAAATTAATGTATTTTTTGTAACTGGCTTACAGCCGATCAGTTGTGTTCTCTGGTTTGTGCTCATGTGCAACAACAATACAAAAAAAATTAAATTGTTTTTGTGTTGTTTTTCTTTCACTCAATTTAAAGAATAAAACAAAACAAAATTAAATAATTTGTTTCGTTTATTTTTGTACTCTGCTTTTAAGTACAAAGAAATCAAAACAAAAATAAATTTATAACTGTAATAGTGTCGATTATTTTTGTTACGAAAATCTCATCATAACTCCTGTATCGCGCTATAAATAGCATAGCTATAAAAATTAAAATAAATAAAGAAAATTTACAACAAGCTTAACTTTATTGAAAGTTAATAATATTTATTAAAGTTATGAGGTCAATAAGGTGTTTTATTATACATATAGTCAACTTTAGCACCCTGTAGCTCACTGTTTGTTTCAACAGGCTACTCTAAAAAAAAGAGCTTAGGTCCTCTTCTATGATTTCTACATACTAAATTGTTTTCTTAATGGATCGCAAGTTCCAAAGATACAGATTATTAACCTTTTTTTCCTAACTGAAACCACTGTGCGACGTGAGGTTAGGCCACAATGCTTTACACTGAAGCTAGTGGTAAGTACAATATGCTTTCTGTGAGATAGGTATTTGTAACGTGTGCTTACTCTTGGACATTGGTGAATCCTTTCGTTTCCCTAGATGTCCATGGAATCTATATATTTTATAAAAACCAATCATTATTATGGGGATAAATTCATTAGTTGGCATTCTGCTAAAATTCTTTAAGATGCAATTACTTATAGACCTTATACATATATATATAAAGACTTTCATCACACTTTACAAGAAAGAAATGAAAAGACATTTGTTTCGACTGTCCAAAAATCTAACGTAAAGTGACATTTTATGTTCACACCATCACACCTCATATTACATTAAAAACACAAGTATAAAGCAAACAGCTGTTGAGGATTAACATGCCCACATTAATCGTTGACTTCCGGCGGCAGAGAAGTTTCAGGCACGCTGTGGTTGTGCCGGCCCTTGACAATAGACGGCAGTTAAAGTAGTTGATTTAAATAAGTTAAAGAAAATACGATAATTTCGTTAATTTTCAGACATTCTTTACACGAAAAATTATTCAATACGATAAGCATATTCAATATTTATAGCCGATTTATGACAAAGACATACTTATATCATAAACGACGGCGTCGAATAAGACGACTTGTTAATAATGCAACTCTGATCAGATGAAAAATATTATCGTTTAGAAAATTTTAAAAAAATTGTCATATGGGATGTCAAATTCGTTATGACATTTTGCATTCACAATAACGCACTTGCACATATTATTTGAATTTTTGACATGTATTAATACAAATAGTCTGACTGCCTCTTTAGCGGTTGTGTTATAATGATGTATAATATTGAAATATGTTCTCAGGTACATAAATGAGATGAGAATCAGCCTTAGTATTGATTTATAGTATTATTGAGAGGCTTCCTTATTAAATAGTATCCACAATCTTACTGGGGTACTTACACTTCCCCGAAAGCGTTTTAGATTTTCAGCTCATTCCCTCGATTTCCGAAAAGGAACTAAGATAACTTTTCTTCTCGCCTTCATTACAGCAAGTACATAATTATTTACCACTTCAGCACAATGTCATCTGCTTCACATGCTTTAATTTATAATTTTCAAATGTATTGTCTATCATTATAAAAAGGTGTGGGTTTGTATGACAAGTAAACAAGTGCTTTTAGTTTCGACTTATGTGTGAATTCCCTCATAATTATAATGTCAGTGCAGAAATTTGTTTCGTACATCTTTTTGTTTTTGTTTCTTATAACTTGTTTCATCATTATTTTCTATTTGTCTTAGCTGATTGCCCTCTTCGTTCGTTTCTTTCCCATTATATAGTAAAAATTATATACAGTGGACAATAAAACTATTCAACATACACCAAAATTGTTTTGTTTTCATCAATAAAAAACGAGTTTTAGTGTAACTTAAACCAAATACAGAACCTTAAGAGCGGTAGGTCATACAAACTGTGAAACGCGGCAGAGGTGGTGTGTCGTCTGGGTGTGTATGGCGGCTTCAGATGATGAAAATGTAGCACTTCTGAATTGAATAATGGATCATTATATTGAATACCTCTAGGGTCATTTGGAAAAAAAAGAATAAGAAAACGAAAAGTTAGGTTAGTTTAGGCTAGCAGGCTGCTGGTAAAGAAATGAAAAATCTAGGGGTCCAGCTCACTTGGGTCCAATACGATGTTTCCTTTGTGCTACCTGTAAGTTGAATATAGTAGAAGAAAGAGGGAATAGGGATTAAAGGGGAGGATATAGATGAAAAGTTTCTTTAGAATAGGACAGAATAAAAGAGAAGAGAAGTGGGTCAAGAAAGGGTCTAGTGTATACATATGCCATATACCATACCAGTCGCTGCTCTTAAAATATAGACTTAGGTTTCTGAGTCCGACAACTCTGACAGACTATTCAAGGATATTCTGTCTAGGAATCGCAGGCGGAGATCCTCCAAAGCGGGGCAGAAGCAGAGGAGATGCGAATTGCTTTCCTCCTTTTCTTCATTATTGCAACTAGCAGTAATCATGGGAGACCCATACTCTAGCGTGGGTTCCAAGAGTACAGTGGGCGGCTATTGTGGCCAAGAGATTCCTCAAGTGCTTCCTGGTGCAGCTAATGAGGTTTTTGGTTCTGTTGATGTTTAGGCGAGGCCGAAGGATTCCCGATATAATGCAGGTAGACTTATTGAGCCATCTGTCTTGAGCTGAATTAAGAAAGGCAGCATCGAAGCGTATCCAGCAGGATGAGAGAGGGAGCCCACAGAGATAGTCAATATCGACTACCCCAATTAGGGCTCCCTTCTTTGCCAGTTCATCCGCAACTATATTGCCTGAATTAGTCCCGTGTTCGCGCACCCAATATAGTGTGATGGATGAGTGCTGCGCAAGTTTATCCAGGACTATGGGACATTCCTGGACAAGGATTGATGAGGAGTACACAGCTGCGAGGGACTTGATTGTAGATTAGCTGTACGTTATTATATGGATATTTATATTATGTATCCGATAAAAACTTAGCCTTAGATATCGCGGATATCTCTGCCTGTAATATGCTACATTCGTCTGGAAATCTGAAGACATTTCAATTCCGAATTCTGGAATATATACGAATATATAATTTATAATATATAATGTATAATATATTATTATAAATCATATAATATATAATATAAAATATATAATATAAAAAATATAATATATAATATATAATATTTAATATATAATATATAATATGTAATATATAATATATATTATATAATATAGATTATATAATATATAATTTATAATATATAATATTTAATATATAATATATAATATACAATATATAATATATAATATATAATATATAATATAAAATATAATATATATTTTATATAATATATAGTATATAATATATAATATATAATACATAATATATAATATATAATATATATATAATATATAATATATAAAATATAATATATAATATATAATATATAATATATAATATATAATATATAATATATAATATATAATATATAATATATAATATATAATATATAATATATAATATATAATATATAATATATAATATATAATATATAATATATAATTTATAATATATAATATATAATATATATAAGGAAACTTTACTTTACAAACAAAAATAAAATGAAAAAAGTCCTCTTAGAGGAGTGCCGAAAAACCGGTCTGGTATATACTCAAATCCTGGACAAATCTATACCAGATCGTTTAAAAGAAGTCGTACATACGTCGCCAAGGAAAATCAATTTGCTTCTATTTTGCCTTACATACTTTATATCGAGCTTTATTTTCGATATTATTGTAAGCGATATGAAATCGAAAATAAACTTTTTTTTATTGAAATTAAAATTGTATGGGCCTGTCTATATTCTAGAATTATCAAAATGCCAAAATTGTTGATAACTTTTAGGATACGGGCTGTAAAATTTTATCGCAAGCGATAATTTCCGTACAAAAACATATTTGAATATTTTAAAATAAAACTTCTCCTGAAAACTTTAAATTTTGTCGCTTACGATAAAATCGAAAATAAGGCTCAATATGATAAGAATACAAGCAATGTCGAATGCTGTTCTTGTTTGAATTTCTTAGCTAAGTTTTTATTTAATGTAATTTTTTTATTAGTTACTTTAATGATCTCATTTTTTTTATTGAATACAATTTGAATTTGCTCAATAAAATGCTTTCTAAGTTCTTTTTGTAAAATTAAACATAAAAATTTTTGGTGTATGTCGAATAGTTTTTTTTCTCCACTGTACATACATGCATACATACATACATACTTCTATTGCTGTTTCGAAAGGATTTTCTTTTTGATTGTTTGATTAAAACATTTATTTTCTGTTGCGCATTTCGTACAAGTTGTTGGTTGCCAGGGTTTGCAAAGAAATTTGTAGCTTGATGTCTTAAAATTTAAGAATTTAAAATAGCAGCAGACTCTCAATGCGGCAGTATTTTCTTTTTTTATTTTGCTTTCAGTATCAGCTGATTTAATATTTTGATCAATCACAATGAGTAAAATTCACAATAATGACATTCTTGCAATGTAATTCCTTTCTTGTTCTTTTCTCTAGAAACATTTTGATTTCATGTTGCTGTTATATGAAATGAAATGTAATAAAAGTAACACTGATTTCATATCTTACAACCAGTTTATGTTTTCCTACAAAAATATGTTTTATATATGTATTCTTTTCCCAAAATAATGACTAGAAGTATGAGTAGATTCATTAACTTGTTTATTTCTTCCTAATTAAGTGTTCAAAAGGAGAAAGAAATGAAAAGTTTGCAAAGCGAAAAAAAACGCTTAAACTGTATAAATAGTAGAGTATAAATTGCTGGTGTTGTTTTTGTTGTGTTGCTGCTATTTCACCCCTAGAAATCAAAGTTTTCGCTAAGAATTAAAGTTTATTTCTAGTTGTGTTTTTTTTATTGTTGAATTTTAATTTAGTTCTTACACGCAATGCAGTTGTAATAAAGAAGGCTTGTAACCTTTTTGACTCACTGTAAATGTTGCTAACCACACCCCTTCCCCCGAGCATGCAAAGCTTTTCCGCTTCTTTCCGTTTCTCTTTTCTGTTTTGGTAATTTGTTGAGTTTTATTACACTTTTTAAATAAATATAATGCAGCAAATATTAAGTTATTTTAGGCAACAACTAAAAACCATATTAGATTAGCAACCTGTAATTAAAGTTTTTGCTTTATTTTGTTTGAGTTGTTTTTCTCAATTTGGTGTGTCGGAGTTTTTTTTTTAACTTGTGGCTGCATTTGCTTGAAGACGGATTTAAATGTGTGAAAAATATGCAAAATTTCAAATCTAAACTTTTAATTTTGAGGGGTGATTTATTTAATGAGTTGTGATGGGGTTTTGTTAAAAGATGTTGAAAGTTGTTGATAAAAGTTGTCGAAATTTTTAAAGTCTGAACAGGATCATATAGAATACAGAAGATTTATTTAATTTCTGGGATTTCTTGTATATATAAAAATCCAAGCTATACCAACGAACACTTCTTAATGCCAAAGGGCTAAATGTCATAATACTTCTTTGATAAATGCTAAAATATATAGAATGGTTAAAACTTTTAGACTTTCCTTCTTTTTAAAGTTCAATAAATTAAAAGCTTTAATCTTGCAACGAACCAAAAAAGTTTGTCTTAAGTATAACAAAAATAAGTATATTAAAGCTTTCAGCTTTTGTTATATAAAAAAGCTTTAAACGATTTGGAATCGATAAATCAAAACAATTCACAAATTCATTCAAAATTACATTAACTGTTAAAAATACCCTCTATTTTAGATTTTTAAAATTTCAGTGTTAATTGGTGTAGTCTGCATAAAAATGAACTAACTTTGAAAATTTCAAGTGTCTATATATAATTGTAGAGATGGGCTTGTGTCGTGTTTTTTTCGTGACACGAATAATCACGACCCAACACGAAGTGTTCGTGACAAAAAATCTCATTTCGTGCTTGTTCGGGCTTTTTATGTTAAGCAAAATTTACACGAAAAACACGAAACGATTTTAGATGTAAAATAGGTATGAATGAATTTCCAGTAGAGAAAAAATTTAATATTTTGTATCGTCAAACACACAACAGCAGTACATTTTTTGATATTGTATGTGCCTCTGAAGCTTAAAGCTCTCTACATAAACCGATATTATTAGCTGTAGTGGCAGATTGTATCAGCTGGCAGTGCCAACTTGGTGTCCTATTTTAAAAAGCGGCTCTTGAAAAAAATCAATTAAATTTTCTGGTTTCCAAATATTACACCAATAATATTTCGTGCGTGTTGTCCAGTGTCGTGTTGAAAAAATTTTTCATGTGCGTGTTTCGTACGTGTTGAGCTTCTTGGTATTCGTGTTCGTGTCGTGTCTTGTTGCAAAAATTCGACACGCGCCCATCTCTAGTTTGTATATAACATTAGGATTTCGAAATATTTCGTTGCTCGCTTTAAAACACCCTTTAATTTTTAACTGTCATATATTTGTTATTGTAGCGGAGTGTGAATATTTCAGGTGCGTAGCTCTTACGATTCTTGAGAAAAAAGCCTGTGACAGACGGACTGCATAGTGAAAGCAATAGGGTTCCTTTTCACCTTTGGTGTACGGAACCCTAAAACTGAGTTTAAAATACGAATTTGATATTTAAGTAGAACTGGTGAAATAGGCTCTTACTGTGCTTAGACTTTAAGTCGGGACAGAATTCATGTAAAAGTTAAAATTGAAGGAAAAAATTTTTACTTTTATGCAGTTCTTATTGACATCATTAAAAACTTCATTAAATTATTATGTTTCTTTTCTTTTTCAGTTTTAAAATGGCCTTCTCTTCCCCACTGCACTGCAAAAAAATGGTGCTTTTCTAACATCTAAATCCAACAGCAACGTTGCCAATTTTCATTAAGGCGAAAAAGCAAGCGGAAATCTAAAATTTCTTTTATTTTATACATAATTTTTTTTTTGTTTCCTAACAACTCTCATATAATCGCCTGGTTGTACACCTACAGCCAAATGGCTGGCTGAAATCTCAAGCACCATTATCACTAAACAAAAATAATTGACGAAAAGCTAACAAATATTAATTAGCTGGCCGGAAAGAAGGAACCTACTGCCTAATCTCAATCTACAAGTATCACAGTTGTTGCAGTTTATTTGAACAAATTTAATTACGAGAAGAAAAACACAAATCTTTTGTTGCTTATATAATTTCAGTTCAACCAAAAATAAAAAAATAAACTTTAATAATAAATTTAAAACATTTAACAAACAGTGAGTGTTTTTTTTTTGAAAGAGACAAATTAAAAAATGTTAAGTTTTGCACGTTTGAAAATGGCCACTCATCATCTGCGTACATTATGTACAAATTGCTGCTTGCAAGTCTTCCTTATAATGACACTATTCGTGATTGGAAATTTAAGTGCCTGGCAGGAGAATGTAAGACCAAAATTATATGTGGAATTAGGTAAGTTGCACAAAAATTATGTATTTAATTATTGTATTTAGACATTATATTATTAGACATATGGATAATGAATGATACGATTATTTAACTGTTGATTTTTATGGAAAGTTGTTGTGTTTGTCATACAAATAATTTTCATGATATGTAATTTTTCGCTGCTGCAATTACAAAACTTGTGAATATTATGCAAGTGTAGTCATTCAAATAAAAATCTTAATAAGTAAAATTAAGTTCAATACCTGCTACTGCTTATACGAGGGGAACTATTTATATTTCTGGAACTGGCAACAGCTAAAATGTCAATAGCTAAAACCTGGCAACACCATAGTAAAGTTTAAAATTTTTAGCAAAAACGTACTCATAAGGTTTTGATGTACAAGTGCTATTTGTTTTGTTTACAGTGAGTTCAGAAAATCAATTTGATAAAAAAATTTAAATTTCCAGAGAAGGTTTTCGTTGGATTATTTTTTACAACTTTCGAAATGGATTATCTCAACAAGAATGGCTCGATGAACTCAGCACCATCATAAACGACAGTATATCGCTGATAAAGTGAACTCAATCGTGATCGTAGTTCCGTCGCCGGGGAATTCCGTGAGGATCGTCCAAAATCAGTTGTTGGGCCACAAAACATCGATGCAGTGCGTGAACTGATAATGCAAGATCGTTATGTGACATCTTGTGAGATAGTGGCGTCTTTACACATTAGTTCCACTTCAATACATTGCATTTTGCTTGAACACTTAGTTGTAAAAAAAATTTGTTCTCGTTGGATATACCCCATAATTATCAATTGCTCAAAAAAAAAAGGCTCACTTCAAGTGCTGTGAGGAAATGATTAAAAACTTCCACCGTGGTGCTTCAAAAGAAAATGTATAAAATCGTGACAGGTTCGGAATCATGGATATATGGTTATGAGCCGGAAACAAAACAGCAATCGACCGTGTGGGTATTTTAAGACAAGCTAAATCCAACAAAAGTTGTTATTGAAAGAAGCACAGCGAGGCAAATGGCCGCCTGTTTCTTTGGCCAAAAGGGTAATGTGGCCGCTGGTCCGCTTCAGCAACGTAGAACTAACTGTATATTGCGAGTGGTACACGACCATTTGTTTGCCGCAAGTCTTCTGAGAAATTCGTAAAACTAACCCCCGAAGACGAATCATTCTTCATTATGACAATGCGAGCTCTCACACATCTCGTCAAACCAGTGAATTTTTGAGCAGTCTTGACTTGGCACCTCATGACTTCTTCTTGTTCCCGCATATAAAAGCTAAGCTGCGTGGTCAACGATTTACGAGTGCCGAAGAAGCAGTTAAAGTGTTCAAAAATCATGTTTTGGAGGTGTCTCAAGAGGAATTGAAAAACTGCTATGACAAATGGTTTAAACGAAAGCAAAAGTGTATTTATCATCAAGGGGAATATCTATAAAAACAGTAAAACCATTTTTATTTAAAAATTTTTGTTATAATTTGCCATTCCCGAAATATAAACAGTAGCCCTCGTATGTATGTTTTGGCGCAGTTAAGAATTTTTAGAAGTACAGTAGTTTCCGCTTAATTGATATGCGGTTCACTGATCTAATCCATTAATTCATGTCAATAGCATGTGAGTTGCTTGAGTGAAGTAAGTAACAAAATATGGCATAAATGATTCTTACCGCTTAATTTCTTTAAAAATCAGGTATTTTAAAACGTAGACGTTGTCGATTCGTCTGTATCTTTTATGTGTGTTACTTCATAACTCCGTCACTTTTAGAACGATTTTAAAAATTATAATTTTTTGGTTAAAACTTAACTCTGGTCTTTCCTAACGACACAATTTCAATTTGAAAAAATTGTAATATTATATTTCACGATTTATTTATTTATTATTTTATTTATCCTTAACCGATTATTTCGAGATTTAACACACTCTGAGCTCTAACAACTGCACGACCTTGCATTTTAAAAGTATACGGGTCAACGCCCTTTAAATATGGCTATTAAATTATATGTACTGCTTATCCTTCTAGTTTGTGGTCTTGGAACAACAGGACCTTCTAGTTAAATACTTAGGTGGGGCCGTGCTCATTAAAGCTTAGTATTGAAATGTATGTATATATATTTCTTTTTATCCGATCCCCACGAAACTTGGCAACTAGTTTGGACTTTTGGGATGTGATAATATTGGGCTTAAAAAGTGGGCTGGGTTACTCCAAAGAAGGAGCTCCTTGCGATACAATCATAGAAAGTAGTTACATTGAATAATCACAACAATTTAATTAGCATTACTCTTCGACAAAATAAAAAGAGAGGAAAGAGAGAAAAGAAAAGAAATAAAATCATAGAGCCATGTTCTGATAATTTAGTGCACTAGAAATAAAGTTCGGTTAAAATATCTCAAACATATGAAATCTTAAAACTAAATAAAGAGCTGCAATAAGTCTGTCTTGATTTTTTTTCCTGAAGTTTGTCAGTTTCAAAACGGAATTGTTTTCAGAACCTGGCCGATAATAATTTTTATGTGTTAATGTAAACGTATATGGAAACGTGTTTACGAAGAACCTCCATTTGGATCTGTCTTCTGCCATATGACGTATTAGTGGCCACGTGCAGTCTGGTTGCTTCTGATCTGCTTCCACGGATCTTCTCCAGGTTGTTGTTTTTCGTCCAACATTCCGGCTTCCTTGAGGGTTCCACTGAAATCTATCCTTTGCTATGCTAGAAGCGTATGGTTAAGTTTATTTGCTACATCTACATCTGCGCTGCCATCTTTATTTGCATCGCTGGAGTCAAACCTCTTTCCGCCTAGCCATTTCTTTAGGTTTGGGAAAAAGAAATAGTAAGTCGGTTCTAAATCCGAAGAATATGATGGATGGAGGAGCAATTAGTATCCCGATTCCTAAATAGTTTTAATGAAAACTGTACATGCGTGCACCATTGCATTGTCCTGGTGGAAAAGAACTTTTTTTTAGCAGTAATTTTTTTTTTCATATCCTTATTACATCGACCTATTAAGTTGGCATAATATTCGCCACTTATTGTTTTAGGCTTTGAAGGTATTCAATATGGATTATACAGAGTACATCATACGCCATGACTTTATGGGCTGCCAAACCCATCTTGGCTGCGAAATCCATATTTTTCACCGAGTCGTCTCGAGAAACCCACTGTTTTCACTGCTGTTTGGTACCCAGTGAATTGCAGTTAATCTATATTTTGTCCATGGTTACAAAATGGCATATTGCGGTTGAACAACGCCAAACACTCCTTCGAAGCTGTCACACGAATGCGTTGGAGTCGATTGTGAAGAAACGCGGAAAGCTTTCCATGTTCATATCCAAGTGATCATTCCAAATTTAAACCAGTCAGCCACAGGGGCGCTGAGTGGTGGCGATGCTATCCTCTCAGTCCAGAGGTCGTGTGTTCGATTCCCTCCATAGACCCTGGCTGTTTTCTGCAGACAAGCTAATCGCTTCGAAGGTTGTGTTTGTTGAAAAAAAAAATTAAATATCCTATCTGCCAACACCATATCGTAAATTTTTCTAAATTGTTTCGGGTGTAGAGGTCTCAACTGGGCGTCCAAAACGCTCAGTATCTTCCGAGTCGGGCAATGAAATTTAGTAAACCAGCTACGTCCAAAAACACATACTGCGATATTTTCATTTGAGGTAAACAGCTTTGAAAGCTCTTAAATTTGTTCTTGTTTCTTTGCAAAATAAGACCAATCATTGTTGTTGGCGAGATCTGGTTGGCTGTTGTGCTCTCGTCGGTGTGGCACAAAAAGCTCTTTATAAAAGTTTGCACACTGTGCATATGGCTTTTACGTCGCCAATGTTTTACATTGAAATTGATGGTGAAGAGTCCCCATCGTGTCTATCAAACTTAGCCTTGGTTTGCGTGATTTTTTTCCGCCAAATATAACGCTTAATGATTTATTCTTTTTTCTATGAATCAACCGAAGCCCCTGCTATGACTCCCAATAGTACATTTATGGTATTCGCCAAAGCATTGCAATTTATATCAAACCTGTAGCTCTTTCCCCTCTTGTTATTTGTTCCAAAAACATCATCTGCAAAACACATACATTTCACTAATACGTACCTATAACTTCCTGTGAAAATTAAATTAATTATATAAATTTCCTCGTTCTGAGAATCTTTGCATTTGTGCCGAAGCAGATGCTTTTTTCCAGAATTTTAAAGTTATCGGAAATGACCTTATCGTAATTAAAATAACTTTTTCCCCCTGTCTGCTACACGTGTCATTTATTTATGTTGAACATGATTTTATGTTCTGTTCGTTTCCCTACTAACTTTGCCATTGCAATGCAATTTAAATACTTTTGCTGTATGTGAGCATGCAACATACATGTCGCTACATTACATTTAACACTTTGAATGCAATTTAAATTTCGATTTCTTCGACAAATACTATATGGCTGGCTGACGGTGTCTTCAGCACTGACTGACTCTGTAATCGTAGTTGTTTCTGGACATGATTATGTGGCTGCCAGTGTGCTTAATGAAATCACAATTAAATTGCAGAGAGAAAGAAATATTTTAATGAACATTTCGGAAGCCGAATATTTGCACACATACGTTTGTTTCTTTGGTACAGAGAGTTCCAATTTTGCAAAAGGTGTGTTGCTTACAATTTGAAATATGGTCATGGTGGTAATATTGCAAAAATTTGCCCAACTGTTCCGGATTGATTGTTTAATGCCCCACACTAGGAAAGCCATCCAATTTATTTTTATTTTTATTTCTTTAAAGCAATTGAATTGTCGTTGATATAAAAATATATTATGTATATATTATATATTATATATTATATATTATATATTATATATTATATATTATATATTATATATTATATATTATATATTATATATTATATATTATATATTATATATTATATATTATATATTATATATTATATATTATATATTATATATTATGTATTATATATATAATATTATATATTATATATTATATATTATATATCATATATTATATTTTATATTTTATATATTATATATTATATCTTATATATTGAGTATTATATATTATATATTGTATATCATATATTATATATTTTATGTTATGTATTATAAACTATATATTATATACTATGTATTATATATTATGTATTATATATTGTATACTATATATTATATATTATATAATATATATTATATATTGTGTGTTATATATTATATGGATATTATATATTAAATATTATATATCATATATTATATCTTATTATTACATATTAAATATAACATATTATATAAAATATATTATATAAAATATAAATTATATATTATGCATTATATATTATATATTTTTTATATTTTATTGCATATATTATATATAATATATAATTTTATATGATATATTATATATGATAAACTATATATTAAATATATGTTTTATATATATTATAAATTATATATTATATAATATATATAATATATTATAAATATATACTATATATTATATATTATTTATTATTTATTATATATTATATACTATATACTATATATTATATATTATTTATTATATATTATATACTATATATTGTATACTATATAATTTATTGAAGATATAAAAAAATATTAATATGAAACAAGTTGTAGACTAGAGTAGTTATACTTAGAGTTCCCTTGGTTTTGCTGAATTAAGTATGTCAGGTGTCTCAACAGTAACCAAACTCCATCGCAAGTATCTAGGATTGACTTAGATGAGCATATTGGTATAGTGATGGTATTAAGGCAGCACTATCTTTAGAGCGTTCTGAGATCAAACGTACTGCCCTTAGACTTTTCCGATAAGCTACTGCTAATATAATGTCCAAGAAAGTAAACAACATCAGCTGAACTTTTACAACTCCTCAGATGACTAATTAAGCTTTGGCACTATTCGAAAAGGTACCTTTACCTAGCGGAAAAATGCGAAAGAACGTATGTTTTTAGAAATCATTTAGTATTAATCTAAGGTTATTTTGACAGGATACTGGAAAGAAGAAATGATCGTTCAGTTTACCTGTTTACAATAAATACATGATGTCTTAATATATAAGCTAAGAGTAGAGAAATACTATAGATTATGGCAAGTACCCAGTATGGAGGAAAATAAATTGGAGTTAAGCAAATAATTGTTTATAAAGTGAGGTTAACTGCAATAAAGCTCTGTTCAGATGGGGTGGTGTATATTTGGCTTTTAACTATAGCTCTTGATGAAAGAGTGAATGCTTCTTAGACATATAGAACCCAACCGAAGTACCTGCTACCAAGAAGGCCATTACCACCACTTTTCAATGGGAAAGAGAGCCATAGAAAGTTAGTTATATCGTTTCCTCTTACCCTTCGTTCCCAAAACTGGATGATTGCTCTTGTTATAGTGTGTGCATTGTCCCGTAATCCTAGAAATTATGTCACATAATTATATCTGTGGCAAAAAGGATAAAGTGCGTAAAGCTTAAATTAGACGTGACATAGCCATAACTAAACCAAAATTCAATTGGTTTCTATGGTGAGTGTTAGGCGTTATGGCGAGTCTCTCTCACTCTCACCATAGAAACCTATTGAATTTTGGTTTGGTTATGGCTATGTCACGTCTAACTTAAGCTTTAGTCCACTTAAGCTAAAACATAGATAATGACACCGTCATTATTTTCCAATTTAAGACTGCACCTGTGCAAAATTTCAGTTTATTTACTTTTATTTTTGGTGATATTTTTTATTTAGGCGCTCTTTTTATTTTGTCGATTTTTCGTTTCGGATTTTTTTTTTTAATTTTGGGATTTTTTACTTTAGCGTTTTTAAAAATTTTAAGAATTTCAGTTTCCATGAGAACTCTTAAAATCGTCGTTTGTTCAATTGGGCAAACTTGCTACACTTACTTCATGTAAAAAGTATAAATTGGCTTAAAAAGTGTAAAGGAAGATAAATAACTAAATTGCTCCAGATTATTCAAAGATACTGTTGCTTATAAAATGCGCAATTGAACAATTTAAGTTTACGAGACTTAATTGTTGGGCGAACTAACTCTGCGAGACTTTTGAACGTTCTCATGAAAACCCTTAATAACTTTTAAAATTTAAAGCAAGGCACATTCACAAGGTAGTAGCGGAAATTCAGCTGAGCTATTTTTTTTTTCAAATTAAAGTTCATCGGAAACTTCAAAAATTTTTTACGAAAGAGAAATTAAAAGAAAATGTTAAAAAAATTCAATATGAAAAATATTTTATTAAACGTTGCAAATGTTGTTGCTAAACGTTGCAAATGTTGTTAGTGGTAGCTGCCGCGGAGAAATATTTTCAAAGTTATGTGAATAATTTTTATTATTGTTATGTTAAACAAATTCTATTTTTGAAGTTTTTGATGAACTACAACCCATGTTGTTTTTTTCATTGTTGTATTTTTTCATTGTTTTTGTAATCCTGATACTACCTGGAAATGAATCTGCCTTGATTTAAAGTGTCTATATATAATTGTCTGTGTATGACATTAGAATGTCAACATGTTTCGTTGCTCGCATTCAATTTGGGTGTTCTACACCCTTGAATTTTAGTTAGACATATATTTTTTGTTGTAGCGGCCAAAGTTTTACGTATTCTGTGGAAATTTGAAGTCCGTAGCTCTTTACGGTCTGCCTGTGATAGACAGACGGACGGTCGAGCATCGTAGCGAAAACATTAGGGTTCCTTTACGGCACTTTATAAGAGGAATTTAGTCCTATTTCAATAAAATTGTTTTTGTTTATGCACTTACAACTCACATAATCAAAAAATTACTAACGACCTGTGCCACGATGTCGACAAGAAACTTTCTATCGATTACTTATATCGCAATAGGGATGGGCAAATGAAGAAAATGTATCGATATATATCGTATCGATGTTTTTGAACATTATCGATATATATTTTTTTAAAACATCGATATTTCGATATTTTTTGCATTAATTTCGAATGTACAATTACTTACTTTAAGAAATTTAATACAAAAGAACTATTTATGTTAAGTTATACGTAACCTACTGTAGCTCTTTAAGACTTCATTAATCTTTACTTTCTGTTGCTGCTCTGTGCTGTGCCGTTTTGTTTCTAAATTTTAATAGTTAATTTTTCTGTAATAAATAATCAGCTGTTTCGGACAAGAATGGTCACAGTTTTCCACTAAAGTGATGAGTTTTGCATCGTCCATTGTTATTAGAGTTTTTCTTTTCCCGGACTGTTTCATTTCCCGGGAAAGTGGGAACAACTTTTCGGTTTTTAACGATTATAAACACATGTCAAAAAAATAATACAATTTCAGTTCCCGGGCGTAATTGTTGCAAAGTTTTAGCTATAGTTCTACCATTGCATTCATAAAGTGAATAACGATATGCATCGAGGAATGTGTACGCAACATAACAGAATTAAGGAGAGAAAAACTAATGGCTTATATGTATATGAATTTTATAAACCAAAAAGAATCAGCTGATTCGTAACAGAAAGGAAAGTAAAAACAAATTCTGCCTTTAGGGTTATACCCACACAATCCAAAAAGTCACCTGCCTTAGTTGGGTCACAGTTAAAAAACGGATATAGCTCTTAAAAGTATCGAACCCCGATACTCGTAAATAAGAATCGATGTATCGATATATAGGTTTTTGAAATATCGGCGATATATATCGATATTTATTTTCTCAAATATCGATATTTCGATATATCGATATTTTTTGCCCATCCCTATATCGCAAACAAAAACCATTTTTCTTATTTTATTGCTGTTGGAAGTTACTTGTCGACTTCGTGGGCCAGGCCGTTAAAGTTTACAAGAACTCTCCTGAAAAACCGTTAAACTAGACTTAAGCACTTTTACCTTATTATCACAGATATTCTGCCATTATCAATGCTAATCTATAAGATTTTTACCATAAGACCAGTCATGTATAGACTTGTATTGCATGGCAGATTGAACTGCCCAGAGGGCGTCTGAATTTACTCATGTTAGGGTTTTTATCTTCTTATCAGTTGGTCCGAATTTAAGCTGCCGGTAATAGTCTCGTGCTGCATCTATTCAAGTGTCATACGGCCTATAAAAAAAGAAGACTGCCATTGCTACTGAAATTGTTCAATTCATCGCTCGACCTAGATGGAATGCTACATAGATTGTCGAGGTTTATCCTTTTAAGGCATTTCCTTCCTTCATACCAGATGTTCCGAGCTTTAGCTGTCGGCAAAAGCTCCGTGCTGTATCCATTAGAGGGCAGACTGCACGTGCTACTAAGCTCGCTCAACTTTACAATAGTTATAGACATTTGCATTCCTAGAAAAAGTTTCCGCACTTCAAGCATTTTTGTTCAGAAGTTTGAGAACCCCTTTTATTTTCCTCTTGAAAAACATACATACATATGTACAAGCATTCTTATGCACAATTTCGTTGTCATTACACAAAATGGTACGCTCCTACTGTGACACGTAAAGCGATGAAAAAAAAGAAGAATACAACTGTAATTAACAGTTATATCCTGCCTACATATATGGTTCTGTAACGTGTATAACTGACTGACAGTATGACTGTTGTTTATTAATACAAACATATACTTACGTAGTGCATGCTTTAAGACTTGCCTTACTGCATACATACCTGCCATTTCCTCCCTACCAAATTGTTGTCATAGTCACAATAACAGTCATCATCAGCGTCAACATCATCGTGTAATTAAAATAAAATGGCACAACGACACACTGCCTTATAATAAATAAATATTTTTGCAAGAAAGCCATGACAACATTTGCAACCAAAAAAAAATTATAAATAAAATTTATAATTTAATAGGAAGCAAAATAGTATATATGTATTTTTTTAATGAGTAAGCATTTTATAGTTACAGAAATATTTATTTATGGGAGAGGTTAAGTTTTAGTTGAGTAAGGGTTATTGGTTGATTGTGATGTCAAAAAACCTTCCCAGCGGTAAATGGAACTCACACAAGACTATGCAGGTGACTGGTCCTCAAGTGGTAGGGATCAGTGATCGGCAATGAATAGCTTTTTTGCTATTCATACTAACTCATAAAATTTTAAATTTAAGTGAGTAGACATTATTTAAACTCAACTACTCTGACCCCAGCTAGCATTTGGAAGATTATTTTTTACATCAATCTCTTATATGATTCTTCTCAGATCACTTTTGATGATTAAAAACTGATTTATCACTTGGGTGATTGAAAAATTATTCACTTATGATTCATTTATATAATCAAATAATAATTTCTTGAAAATAGATGAACAAAATGCAAAGAAACCGCAAAAAGGAGTTTTAATTATTTAATACTAACAGAAAATTGCTCAAAAATGAAATCGTATCATAAATGATTCTTTGGTATGATTCATCTGTAGGGTACCATTTTCTCAAAACGGGAGTATCATTTATGATCGAAAAATGAGCTCATATGCGTCGCTTTTTCCCGTCAAGCTGATTCGGAAAGGATTCGATAATGATACAAAATGCCAGCTGGGGTTTGATTTCTAATTTCAGGAAAATACTTATACTACTCACATTGATTCAACTCAACTCATGCATGTATGTTTATTTAAAAGTTTAGTCATTAAACAGTTTGCAAGTAGATTGTATACCATTTGCAAACTGTTTAATGACTAGTAGTAAATAGGGGTATTTTTCAAAACAAAAAAAGCAACAGAGATACACATTACCTCATAATAAGAATGTTAATGTTCGTATGCGAAGTTCTCATTGTGAATTATACTGAAACATTTTGCATAGTCCATAGGTATTGAGTTAAGGAGAGTCGAAATCAACAACATCATAAATGTTCCTAAGTATGAGTTCAATGCGCACTTCAAACTTTCGAGTGAATATGATTCATAGGCAACATTGCCATAAATATGAGTGCGCATAAATACAAGAAATTATAAGTCATGATTCAACTCTACTCACTTTTGCACTACTCATTGCTGTTCTCTGATAGGGACCAGTCTGAGGTCCAGCGTTACCATATATATTTTTTTAAAAAACTTACTAAATCTAAAAAAAAAAACTTTTTTTCAAAACAAAATCTTTTTTTCTACAAAAGGACCAAAATTTTAAAAGAAAACAGCGGACGGATATTGTTATGTAAAAAGTAATGAAAATGGTTAGGCTAACTGAGCCTTTAGACACTGCTGCAGTAATAAGGGAGTGAGAAAATATAAGATCGATTTATTGCATACAAACATTACTTAATATTTTCATTCAATATACTCATTCAATATACTGCAAAAGTTCAATTATGGACATATGTATTTATAAAAAAACTTGAAAAAACTTTATATTTTCAAAAAACTTTTTGGCATCCCAAAAAAAGGGAAAACTTGACAAATGGTGACGAGTACTCATCTGGCATACCTTGTGTATATCTTCACGGCCTTAAAGCTAATATTGCTTCTGCATTCAGAATCTTTTCTTAAAAATTCAAATGCAGATTTCTGTTGTAGTGGAAGCTGGTTAAGAGACTTAGAAAAAAGTTTTTCAAGTCGAAGTGTGTATAGGAAGATATGCTACCTTTGACCATCCCAGCTATCCAGCGTATGTCATAATAGTTCTGGTTTCTGTAAATAAATTATGTGTTGAAACGAGATCGTAAAATTAAAAGTATGGTGATGATTAGAGATTCCCGAAGAGGTATACTTATTTTCTGGGATACTTTGTCCAATGGTGCTGAGGAAAAAATGATGGCCTTCAAATTTCTCAATTCGGGCCTACGTAATGACTTTGTACTTCCACCACCGATTTTTGATTGCGTACTCATTGTAGTAATGCATTTAATTTATGCCAATAGAAGAGGAATAACCTGGAGGGTAGAGGAGAGATTAGGTGACTTCGACTAAGTATGTTGGCTTAAAAATAAACATCCACAAAACAAAAACAATGCAAATAAATGTGAACAATGAGCAAACATTTTATATGAAAGGCCAAGCGCTTAAGCAGAATACTGCTTCTGTTGGCCTGGGCAGCATCGGGCAACACACCAGAGATTGGCCGAATTTTACTATTATAAGAGTGACCGAAATTTTTTGGGGAGCCCAAATAGTGAAAAGACAATAGATATTGTAAGCTTAAAAAGGCCAGCACTTCGCAATTAGTTTACCATAATAATAGGACATACAGAGTTAAAAAGTCACCCGGTTCGTATGGGTGTTGTTGACGATACAACATGTAGAGATAGGTTGCCTGGAAGATGATAAAATTCTCTATCCGGCATTCTTCCATCTGGAAAACATACCATATATGGAATATCTTAGGAACTTAAACTGGAAGAACCTAAGAAGGTAAATTAAGGAAAGTAGTTTCCTAACCTGAATGAGTTTGAAAGGTTTTTATGGTTTTTACTGGGTATCTCCCCAATATCTCTTATTAAAAGCGCGCAACCTAACCTAACCGGGCAGCAACTTAAATAAGGCTGATGGTTCTAAAGCTAACACCCCTAGGTGTTCCAATGAAGCCCGCCTTCAGGAAGAACAAATTTAAAACTATTCACCACAAATGTGATATCAACAGTTATGCGCTTGCAAGACCTGGGACACATCAAGAGGCGAACTGTAATCTATTAAATTTTTTTAAAATAAATTCTTAAAGAAGATCCTTTAAATACACTGCCCAAGAACAATCCGAAATAATCAGAGTTGGTCAAAAACCAATCAGAAGTCAATCACAGCGGAAATCTGGAAGCGCAAGGAGGCTGGCTCAACCATGCCTTGCGCAAACTTCCGAACGATATCGCAATACAAGCTATGGATTAGAAGGCACAATGCAGTCGAAAACGAGAATACCCAGCACAAACCTCGAAACGACATAGACAAACCGAATTCGAATTAGCCCTCTCAAATCTACGTTAGAACCAAGTAAAAAAATCTATCACACGATTGAGTGTATCTGACTAAACATGCTCATTGCTAAGTGAGTTTAAATTTTGACTATATCTCCTGATATCAAGTAGTCAGATACACGTAGAAGAGAAGACAAAAGTCGTTGTAGGGTAAATTCAATCTTTTTGGATGCAGGCCTATATGACAGCGACCTTTTCATTTCAGAATGATAGACCACCTTAAATCCTTTCAAAAGAAATTAAATTCGAAGGCTGAATAAGTAACCTCATTTAAACATAATCTTACTTTCTCTCAAAAATCGTTGATGCTTCTGAGGTTTCAGCGGGACTTCAGGATTTCAGTTACCTCTTATGGAATATACAAAATCCGCTGAATACAAAGTAGATGATTTAAACAAATCATCTTCTCATTCTTTGTATATATATATATATATATATATATATATATATATTTTTTTTTTTTTTTTTTTTTGTTCCCTTTAAGTCCTACAAAGGGGCATAGGTCCGTATTTTTCTTGAAACGGTTTCAGTAATCACTTTGTTTTAAAACGAATGACTGATTAGGCCATATCGTCCGGTCCTGGTGCTGCCAACTATGCACCCAGGCGTATTTACTCATTACTGCGTTTAGGGTTATACCGCCCCTGACCGGTCAACAGAGCCTCGTTAGCGTGACAGAGGACACCAAGTCTCGGGTGGACAGTGGATGAGGTTGACAGTTGGAGATGATTGGCTGTATATACAAATGTACTTTTGTATTCACATCACTATCCCATTGGTCTTCCTTTGTACCTTTATCAAAAAGGGTACTTTCCGAATGAAAGCATGATTGTGCTTAAGAAAGGAAAGTAGCTTAATCACATTTCCTATAAAATAACCGGCTAATAAAGTCTGAGGGTTAGTTTATATCTGAAAGTGTAGTACCCAAGACCTTCCACTCGAAGACCCATAAAGTTAGTTCTCAAGATATCCAGACTAAAGTAATTTGGATAAACCAGTAAATAATATGTTCTACTTAGTGACAAAAATCTGTAATGCTTTCAGAAACTCTTATTCCCAGAATACAAAATCCATATGAAACATCAACTCATATTTATCGTGATGCTTATATCACTTGTATATTATCCAAATGTTGCAACTATTCCAACCATAAATTCCTATTTAATTAACCTTGAATAGTGTTTAAAATTCTTATTTAATCTATACAAAAGTATCATACATAATAATTATATTCTACTTTTCATTCAGGGACGCGCTCCAATGAAAACTTCTTTTTGTTAGTGCAAAAAGTAATTACCGTTGAAAATTATATTACGCTTCCTTAAATTAATTAACATATTATCGCATAAAGAAAACTATTCGCCATTTTATTACATTTGCCAAATGTGCTTGCATTTTATACACATATGTACATACATTCAACCATTTTGCCTGTTACAACAAGATTCTGTAAATTTAGTCACCTCATTTACCGCACTTTATAAGAGGAATTTAATTCTACTTCAATAAGATTGTTTTTGTTCATGCACCTACAACACACATGATCATTGTCAACGTCATAATTATTAACGTGCTTTGATATGTGTATGAATATAAACTCAGTTACGAGACACTATTGCCATGCTAACATCCATGAGAAGGGATGAGCAGTACTGGCAACAGAATAATATCAAACTATCTTACAAAATAGAGCCAATTTTTGTTTTGCTTGCAAAATATCTTTGATTTTGAAAAAGGATTATGGTGATTCTATTTAAAACGATTTTTTTTTTCATTTAGTAGATTGCATGTGGTAATAGTGTAATCTGGAAGCCTTACATTTCTATTGCTCTCATTTGCATTTCATAATATCCAAAAAGGATGTCAATTTGCTCAGAATTGCCTGAAATTCATAAGCCTTGGTGTACGGAAACTGATGTTCCTCCATGTTAGTGCGTAATCACAATTTGCTATTTATTCTTTGCCTGAATAAATAAACAAAAATGAGCCCATTCTAATAAGAAAACTGCTCCGAGACAAGCGTCGAATTTTATTCTTTAACAAAGTGATATGACAACAGCTGCCATCTGGGTCTAATCAGACGACCGACCTTGGGGGAACAGTGGGCAAGGGATTATGCTACGGTCAGTTAGAGCCTGTTATATAAATTGTATCTCAATGATCATACGGAGTCAAGCCTAAGCCTATACCTTTGGATTTCTTTTGATTTAGTGCGAAGTCCAGAGAAGTGGACTTCTGGCTGTCTTTCGTCTGTAAATTTCATCTAGAGAACCCGGTACATTAAAAAAACCTTATTTGTCGGTTAACAATTCGTTCTAAAACAAGGGTTTAACTAGACATTTTAAATTGCGCTCCCACCTCGTTTTGGTTTGGTTGGTTGGTTTAGAATCGATAGATTCTGCCTATCAAAAACAGACTATGAATCAAATTTAAGATCCAATGATCAGTCATGCTAGATCCAGCCCGATACATTGAGGTACCGCATGAGGTTCCCTTTAGCAATATGTAGTACCTCCTATAGGTCGTTTAGTATGAGTACATCTTTTTCTCGTAATTTGTCTTTCATAACATGTTTGCTGATCTCCCAGGAGCCCGTCTATACCGTGACCAATAGCGAGATGCTCTTCCTATTTATGCTTACTATTTGTTTTGAGAGCTTACTGTAAAAGCAGGGTCACATTTTCTTTGCTATCCTTACTTTCACTCAGCCTATTCCATCTATCTTCTACTTTCTGAAGCTTTTGTTTGAGGATAATATTTTTAATGGTTTAAAACTTCATTGCGAGTGGGGTATATAGCAGAACCATCCTTCGTTAGCTCGTCCGCGTGCTCCTTGCCGATTAAGTTACTATATGCAGCAACCCACATAAAAGTGGTGGAGAGTTTAACGTGAAACTAGGAACACATTTACCTTGTGACCATACACTACTCAGGCTTCCCCATCGATCTTCTTCTTTCTGAAGAAAGAGTTCAGTTAGAAGATATTATTTTTAATGGTGCCAAAAGAAGCGTCCATAGCAGCTCCAGTCCTGGTTAGTTCGCCGGCCCGCCTATTTGCCGATGAAGTTACTATGTCTAGCAACACAGATGATAATAGTTTAGATCTAACAACAAAGTCTGGATAGCTTATCCTTACATTTATTAAATAAAACTAAGGAAGTTTTAATACATCTTAGCACAAGAAGCCAGTCAGCAGGGCAGTCGACAAGTATTCGGATTTCCCCCTAACATTTCTTGATCATGTCATAATTATTTGCTATTTTGAGCCCATATATATTGCTTTCTAGATGGGAAAAGGTGTTGGTTTTTAACTCAATTTCAAAGAACTGCTTCTACTTCGCTCTACAGCGGCGGATATACTACTTCGGAGTTTCCTCTACGCTGCGCTCTACAGTAGCAATGACTTATTCCGTACGCACTGTACGAAGTGTCTGCGGATGCGTATAATTATCTATTGTCATCATTATGAGTAATATCATCCTGACTTTTCATGTTGAAATGCCAAACCAAACTAAACATAAGTCACTTGACAGCTAACAAAATGGCCGCCACTTAAAAAAAATTTGCCAACTTAAAGTTTTATGCATCTAAAAAGCATACTTAAAGGAAACGATATAATATTCTAAAAAGAAACGATAGATGTACCTGTGCCCGCATAGGGTATCGCTGCAAACCTGAACCCGATTAAAAGATACTCTCACGGTGAAAGAAAAATGTTGTGCATCGATCGCAATTGATCATAGTCTGTGTATCAAATTATTCAGTAACCGTTGGTATCTTTTTTTCCTGGGCTCTGCATCACTTCATTTAATGCAAAATCTGTATGATTTTGCCCATTTCTGGTGAAATTAAGTAAACCGTATATCGGATAGGTCTATCCTATAATGACTTCTGCCGAAGTTGACAAGAAGAAAGTAAAGAAGAGATAATCTTCTACTTTTTTTGCTAATGTCCAGCTTTGCATCTCTCGAGGTACAAATTTGTATGCAGCCATATACTAGACGATCATTCAGATTTATCTGAGATTAAGTTGAGTGCCCTTATCAGATATATCAATGCGACGAGTTGGATTTAGTAAAGACCCCCGTATCAGAATACCTAGGTACAGTTCTACATAGGTTGATACCGATGAGTGGAGTCGTTTTTTCAAGAAGGAATCATCTAGATTATACTTGAATGCCTGCGCGTAGTAGGTAGCCACATAAACCAACAAACTAACCAAACAACCAAAGATCCAACCAACTAACCAACCATGTATACCGTTTATGGAGGAATTATTGCAATGCTGTGAGGTAATCGTTATCAGCCTCTTTTATATTACAGTACTAGCTTTAACCAGGAATCTATTATACAGAACCCTTCATTTCTATTGTAGTGAATTACAACCATCCAACTTAAGTTTAAATAGGAGTTCCCTTCAAAGGAGAGACTACAGACTTGTCTATCTATCTGCAAGGATACGAGTAAAAATATAAGCCCTCCTACAAAAGTACTTAAAAGTATAACAATATTGTACCAAAATCCCTGATAGTTTGTCTCTGCCGTACCTGCACACCTTGCCAGTAGAGAGCATGTACTTCTTTGAAAGTTACTTAATATCATTAAGTTTTTAATGCACACATTTTGGGAAGAAGACGTTTTAAATTTTACGAGTATTTGCCATTTTCGTGTGTACAAGAGCAGCAGCAATTGCAGCGGGAGGGCTGAACAACAAAATGTTTAACCGCAGGAAATGCATTTTAATGCAGCATTTGCTACGTGTTTCTTTATTTTCAACCACACACATTCAAATACTATTTATGTTGGAAGTACAACAAATCTTTTGTGTGGCATAAATATAAGTAAGTTAGCAAACTGAAAGAGGGACTTTTCGTAGACAGGGACACATTTTTGTGGCTTTATCGTTGCGAAAAAAAAGAAAACTCTAAAAGTTTCATTATCTTTTTTTTGCTGCATTAAAATTCTTTTATTGAAATGTTAGCATAAGACTAACTGACTGTTGTTCCTATTGTCTGTGGAGGCTTCAGCTGGGTTCGCTTATCTTTTTCACCTTTTGTGCGTCGAGTGTCTATTAACTTTAAACTGCTGTGTGTTTCTTCTTTTACTTTTTTTTGTAGCAACGACTTTGGGCCAGCTATAATTACATTTAACGGAAGTACACATAATTTTCTAGTCAATTGTCTAGTTCTGGTTGTAAACTGGCAACCTGGTTGGATTTTATAAGGAAAATAATTCAAACCAAAAACTAAACACCCCTTTAGGAGGCCTCCCATTGCCACCCATTTATCCAGACATTTCTACATGCAAACACTCATTCTTACTTGAGTTGAGGCTTTTTTTTTCTGAATACACACATATATAACTCCTCGGAACACGTAAATAATAAGCAGACTTCATGCTTTAATGGCTGCAGGATAGCGTCGGTACAAGTTGTATTTAGTTTAGGGTAGTTGAAGAGCAATTTTAGTCTTAGTATGAAAGTCATTGTCATTGTCCAATAAAAACCACTATAAGCACAAATTGTGCAGAAAATTTCATTATGATTGCACAGACAGACGGAAAAATACTTGAAAAGTAAATGATGAGTCTAAGGTATGGTTGAATCATGCAAGGACAGAGGATAGTCAGGTATCACTTGCCTGCTCTGGCACATTCATGCCAACCCAACCCAATAATATGCCTTGTTGAAAATTGCCTGGCTTAAGTCGTCACTTTGGCCGTTTGATAAGAAGGAATGGAGGGGGGAAGGAAGGAAAGAAGGAAGGGAGGAGGTATTCATTAACAACAGACTGACACAACTAAAATTAAAAGTGTGTATATAGTAAATTTTTCTACTTTATTGATCGTTGTAACATTTAATTGCTTGTAATTGTAGTAAGAGTTGCAAACCAAAAAAAAGAAGATAAAAGCATAAAAAATTTTGCAAAATAAAAATGGAAATATTTTTCACTCCAACATTCATTCACTCTCCTTACAAAAAACAAAAAAAAAAATAGCGACTACTGTCTGCTCGTTAAGTGTTTATGTGCAAGTTTAATTAAGCGTTATTGTATGTGCTTAAGGTGTTAAACATATGGAATTTATTAGATTCTCCAGCATTTGTCTTGTTGTAAAACATGAATGTCGTTGTAGCTCTGCTCAGCTGTGCCATGACAACTGAATGTATGAAAATTAAATACTAAAGTGTTTAATAAAACATTACGGAGATTATGGTGGCAGGAATTATGTAATGAAATAGATATTTGGGGACAGATAAGTTAATTGCAAAGTGTTAAATAACATTGATAAAATAATAAAGTCTACTTTATTTTTTCTTAATATACATAGTTTCGAAGAAGAAATCTCTTCGAATCGACTATTAACTTAAAATATTTATTTATACTCTTTTATAAAAATTGGCCGGAAAATATGTAAATCTTTTATTAAAGATGGTCTTTCCCTGACTTCCTAAGTATCTATAAGCGCATATTTTCGACTTCATAAAAAGTTAACTTAAGAACCTCGAAATCATAAACTAAAAATGTGTTCGCTGCCGTGTGCTATTCTCATTATAGTGAATAATAATATTCAGTAGAATTCTCATTTGATTTGTTTTAAAATAAGTATATGCCAACATCATAACGTTTAAATAAAAATAAATTTATAATGAATTCAATGCAATGCAATAAAATTATTTATTAGTATATGTGTGATTGACTACAAATATAATTAACTTATATTATACTATTATACTATTATTATATTATATAATTTGTTGGCCAAGAAGGTGCCTCCCGACGACTCAAAAATACTTTAGTTCTTCGAACTGTCACCGCGAAATCTTCACCATTTCTCTAATGAATTTTAACATTCTCAGTTACTTCTTGTATCACGACAACTGGCGGGCTATTTAAAAACGCCCAGAAATACAAAATGTTTCAAACATCAGCTTTGCTACCACGTCCTTAGTTTAAAGTAAGGAGTTCAACTTCTTACCACTACTTGGCGGAAACGAGGCTGGTCTATGGCTTTAGATTCCCACTACTCGGGTTTAATGAACATAAACAGTTTTAAGTTCGATATAGTGCGCCAAGAATGCCGGAATATAAAACACTACTTGGTCAGTCGATATGGGGTCACTGTATGGGTGGGTCCATAAGTATATATTCTAGACTCTAGACTTGAAATAAATAACTTTTGTTTTTTAATTATTTATCATATTTTAGCCACTTTTTCCGAAACTCTGCAAGAAGTTGGTTGGCAATCCTAGTTAGGATTTCACTCACTATTTTAGCGGTTATTAATTTTTAGGAAAGAAAAATAAGATACCTTTTATCTTTGGGAATGTCTCAAGGAAGTGCCACTATTTATTTAAAGTTAAGGTCTATTATAAAAATAAAACTATTTGTAAATAACTTTTCTCTCCCAATAATTTCTTAAACCTTCATGTGATTACTGCACTACAACAGTTTTAAGGACCGACCGAGGCTTTTAGGTGGCTCTTAGCAGCCGTATTCTCCTGCATATCGTGAGAGCATATGATGGTATTCATTATATGGGTCTGTACCAAATGGACTTTATACGACTATCATACGAGCTGTCCTGTAACTTAACCAAACCCATGAATTTCTTTGAATCGCATGTAAACCATGCCAATATAGGCATAATGATAATGATACGTGTTCTCCATTTTAGGAGCAAACTACTTAAATTATAAATTTCCATTGCGTTCTGTCCTGTGTTGTTGGGATCACAGTAGTCTTAGGTTGACCACATTGCCTATTGCTCTGTTTGTGGTATGTTACAGCAAGGTTTGCTAAGAAAATATGGCCTTGATACAACTGTAGGGACATCTTGAGGCTTGTCGCAGTCGCTCTGTCATATTTGTCGAAATGAAAACAAGGAACAGACAGTTTTCCACTTTCTTTGCGAATGTCCAGCTTTTGCATCTCTCCAGACACAAGTTTCTAAGGCAGCCATATACTAGACGACCTTTCGGAGTTATCAGTGATTGCTTCAAGTGATCTTATGAGAGTATGCGAGTACTTGGATACATTTCTTCTTAAGTTGACACCGACGAGTGGTCGGAGTGGTCTGTCAAAAAGGAATGATGTAGACACGCGAACAAACCATGTCAACTCGTATTCTTTTCACTTGTTAACAGCTTTTCAACTTAAATAGGCGTAATATGTATTTTAAGACCCGAACTCATAAGAAAACATGTGAAAACGATGTAGAAGCCAGAACATAGACGAATATTTAACCCACATTTTTACCCAGCAGTGCCCCTATTATCCGTCATTAAGCCAATGAATTTCAAAGATAAAGCCCCTAATATCATTCGGTTTACACTTACCAATATCACTAATACTCTCATGGAAACGTCCGCTCAGCCAACGCAGCTCATGACGTTGCAGCTTCGTGTAATGGCAGATAATATATTCAATAATTTCTGGTTCCTATTCATGCCGCACAGAAATGTAGAGTGCAAGTTTCCCAAATGCTGGTTTTTGCTCTGATCGAGCAGCGACCAGTCAACGCTGCTATCACGTCTCATCGCCTTCCTAGTCATATAGACTAGCAGTTTGGATCTTCCTGTGTAAAGTTTTTCTCACATAGCCCTCGATACTCTAAAATCTTCCTTACTTCGCCATGAACGGTTAATTTTGCGTGCTACCCAACTACTGAGTTCCTTGTAGTAATGACCTTTCGGTAATTTCTCCGATCTATTACACATTCCCCTATCTTGCCACCTCATCGGCAATTACATTGCCTTCAGCACTGCTTTCGCCAGAACATAGTCTGACACTATATTTGTTCATAACCAAGTTGAGGGCTCTCCTACAGTCACTAAAAACTTTCGATTTGTCATTCCATCCCTTGGCTGTGCTGCATGACAGTTGACGTAGAAGGTAACCTTCTCACCTTCAGCTACATTCCTGGCCACTAGTTCCGTGGCCCTAAGGATCGCTAAGATTTCAGTTTGGAAAACGCAGCAATCATTCGGCAGTCTGAAAGAACACCAAATGTCCGTGCCCAAGATATAGACACCTGCCCCTGTGCCTTCCCCCATTTCTGAGAAGTCTGTAAGTCGGAAGTCGGATTTGACCCAATAGCCCCTATCCAGAATTACAAGTGAGCGTGTTTTACTAAAATCAATTTCAACTACCTTATAGTCTGGGAACCCAGGGGTTATGGATCACGGATCACTAAAACTGATATCATTTAAGATTGTTGTGTGATGTGTTATTCCAATAAGGAATAAACTATACCTACTTCAGCGAGTTTAAGGAGACTTCTAGTCGCCATTCTCACCATAACGCCTTCTATAGGAAGTAGGTGAAGAATGACGACCAAGGCAGCCTGTGGTTTGCTCAGCTGAGGACTTGTTATGCCCAACAAGGCACACCGCTGAACCTTAGAAAGTAATCTCCTGTGGCTTTCCTTCTTCAATGCCTACCACCATACCAATTAGTTAGTAAAAGTTTAGTGTTTTAGTAATTTTTTGGCCTGGAGAAGAATTGGCTTAAAGCAGGTATTATACATTCTTAATTTCAAAATACGGGACAAGTCATTGGACATCCATGTCTTTCTTACTGAGTACATGGTCTCACGAGCTTTGTCTAAACGATTTGTAACATCTTCATCCTCACCGCAATTTTTAAATATTGCACATCCTTAGCAATAGAAAAATTGGACATCCTCTATGTGTGCACTCTCGGTCTTGATCTTTCTTGTACTAATGTGCACTCCGAATTTCAAGGAATCTCGACGAAGATGTAATAAGCCCAAGCAAATTTCTTTTAGCCAGAATATCTTGTTTATTTCAGTTAATATTATGTTTCAGATCACGGGACATGTAATTCGACATCCACGTCTTTATTAAGAAGTACATGGTCTTACGAGCTTTCTCTAAACGATTTGTAATATCTTCATCCACACCACAATTTTTAAAGACTGCACTCCTTAGCAATAGAAAAATTTGACATCCTCTATGGTGTCCAATATTGGCCTTGGTCTTTCTTGTACTCATGCGCAATCCAACTTTCAAGGTATTTCGACGAAGATGTAATAAGCCCAATCAAATCTCCCTTAGTCAGAATATCTTATTTATTTCAGTTAATCTTATGTTTCGGATCATGGGACAAGTCATTCGACATCTATGTCTTTGCTAAGAATTACATGGTCTTACGAGCTTTGTCTTTTCGGTTTTTATAATCTTCACGAAGACATAATAAGCCCACGTTAACTTTCTTTAGGGAGAATATTTTATTTATTTCAGTTAAGCTTATGTTTCAGATCACGGAACAAGTCATTCGACATCTAGGCCTTTCCTAAAAATTACATGGTCTTACGAGCTTTGTCTCTTCGGTTTTTAAACTCCTCATAAAGACATAATTATCCCAAGTTAACCTCCTTAGTGAAAATATTTTATTTATTTCAGTTAATCTTATGTTTCAGAGCACTTGACAAGTCATTCGACATCTAGGTCTTACCTAAAAATTACTTGGTCCGACGAGCTTTGTCTCTTCGGTTTTCAAAATCTTCGTGAAGACACAATAAGCCCACGTTAACTTCCTTTAGGCAGAATATTTTATTTATTTCAGTTAATCTTGTGTTTCAATTTGCTTTGATTTACTTTAAATTGTATTAACATGAATTTTAAAGTACTACCAGTCCTTCCCATGATTTACTTCTATTGCCAGCGTTGATTTACAATCAAACTTCATAAAAAAGTATATAAAATATCATGATTCCTTCTTGTGTTGGCAATTTTTTAAAGTGGTTTTGGTAAATGAAAATAAACGAGTATTTTATTGTTTTGCGTGTATTTTTTTCAAATTGCTTAAACAATTTTTTTTAAGCAGCAATTTGTTGGGTTTTGTTTGAATGTGTTTTGTGTACAAATGAATATCACGTGCCTGCGAAGCTTAATGCTGACGTTGATGCAACAAACAACAATTTTATTTTATCTGTGTTTTTTTTTTTGGCTGCTGCTATTTTTGCACAACTCATCTCTAGAACAGATGTTGCAATATGATTTTCATACAACAACATTGAACAACAACTAAGTTGGACGTGTGTAAGATAAATGTATTAAAACAAAGTAAGACAACCACAGTGGTTCCTTTACATTACCAAAAAATAAAAAAAAATATAAAAAGAGTTTGTATGTATTTCTTTAGTATGAGCTTTACTGGGCCTGTTGTGTGAAGGCAGTATTGTAAGCATTTCCGGACATGCGCCTTGGAATATTTTAAAATGCTTCAATACGCAATATAAAACTTAGATTTGTTTCTATTCACATTTCAGTAAATAAGTTTTTGTTCCAAATATGTTTTTCTTTTTTGCCCAGTCAATACTTCGATGATACAACTGTAAACTCACTTACGATTCCCTTTTAAATCCTTCACACAATACCCCAGCTTTGATTCAAGCCATCATCATCACATCATCATTATCAACAGCCTTTTGGATTTCTATATTTTTTTTTTTTGTTCTTTTAATGTTTGTTGCTGAACCTCTAATACCACTTTATTTGAGGTAAAAACATCATAATGCCTTAGCACGAATAATGAACTTTTAGCATTGAATAATGGCCAAGTTGTAATGCAAATCTCGTAGTGTTTTGGTTGCTGGTCCTTGTGTCGTTGCCAAGTATTGCTTGCACGTTGCGCAATAACGAATAAGAAGGGCTTTTGCTTCATTGAATACTGATATCATTTGCTTCTATTTTCGTTTTACTTCGAACACTAATTCCAAACCAAAGAGTTTCTTCTTTCATTCTAGTTATGTGCTCGTCAATTTGTTTTTGTTTTGTTGCTTGTGTTCTATATATATTTTTTTAAAGGAGTTTTTGTTGGTATATGACTGTCGCTGGTTTGTTGTTTTGTCTTGCAACAAACTGTTCTGTTGGTTTTTGCTTTACTGATGTGTGGGAAGAAATCAATTTTTGTTGTTGCCAAAATAATAGAGAAGTTAAGGATTTGGGAAAAGAATTTTTGGCTGCCTAAGGCCGACGCAATGAGCGGCAAAGCGGTGAGCGGTGAGCGGTGAGCGGCAGAGCGGCAGAGCGGCGAGTTTGAGCTCCTCTTCTTTGTTTTTCTTAATGGGACTGGAGTGAAACAATCAGTAGACGTATTGCTAGTGCTGGACATATTCTTATTAATCAATGTTAGTTCTTCAGTACTGCTGCTGATAGGCGTACTGTTTACCAATATAATATCGTCCTCACTCAGAAGATCGTCAATAATATCATTTTATACCCATGTTTATACTTCGCCGCTCAAAAATCAACTAAAAATTAGAACAAGTTCTATTCCTGAGCGGCGCCGCTTAGCCGCCGCTTCAGTAGTATTCCATATGTTTGAATTTTCGGCCACTCACCGCTTTGCCGCTCATTGCATGGCCTCGGCCTAAAACTTATAAATACGTTAGGAAATTGCAAAATATTTTATAAGATTTATTCAGTAGATATTATACATGTTATTGCAAATTTATTTAATATTATGTATGACAAAACTTTTATGCTTTTGTCACACTTACGCTTGCTCATGCGAGTTTTCAGTTGTAAGCCTTAAGCACCAGAGCAGTACAGTAATCTCCACTTAACTGGTTTTTTTTTTAATTTATGATTTTTTAATGCAATTAAACGGGGTGAAGAAATTAATCTGAGATCAATTGAGCGTACACCAGAGGCCTGCGCCGAGCGATTTTGTCGGCGGCGGCTGGCTCATAAAAAATCATCGGCGGCGGCTGAAAATCGGCTGTCAGCCGGCTGAAACAACTTCAGGTATAACCATGATACAGTAATACAAAGGTAGAGAAATTCAAATATAATAGGAAACAATACAATAAAAATACCATATAATAGGAAAGAAGTAGAAATAAATTCAGTCCATAGCTTCAAATACTAAAATGACTGAACTATATATGTTTTAAATTTAGTTTTGCATTCATACCTCAGCGAAATATAGTACGTTCGAAGCTAAAATCTCAAGTTAAATAGATAACAAATATTTATAAAAAAAATAAAAAAACCCGACTGGGACCAACTTTGAACCGTTAAATATTCTATGATCTATGATAATGATCATTCACAATGAAAAATCATAAGAGAAACATAAAGATGATTTTAAAATACCTATCGAATGATACACATTTTGATATAGTTCGCCGACTTATTTTTTTCGTATTTACAAAATGACGTCTGTTGGCCGCTATTTTGAATTTTGACAACTGACATATCTCTCTTTCTTTGACACTCCCGGGGTTAAGAATTATCTAAATCGGTCCACGTGTTCGGCTTATATAGTGCCGCAAAGGAACACACATACATTCATATGCACATAGACTGATAAACAAAATATTCTTTTATGCGTTGAGCACTCGGGTAAAAATAGTGAAGTAGCAATTATTTGTTTGGTCGTAGTATATTCGATAAACAGACAGAACTAAGGTCTAATCGTCGATATCGAGCTGATGAGATCACATTTTTTCAGTTTGAGATTATGGTATTCGCTATCGTACCATATTATTACGAGTACATTATTCGATAGAGAATGCCATAATCTCAAATTGAAAAAACATGATAGAACATAGATGTTACATGACAGAACATAGACAGAACACAGGTACTGATCGGTTATTAAACCAATTTTTTGTTAGAAAAGGATGTTACAATCAACAAGAACAAATTATATAGATTAGACGAAATGAAATATCTCAACATATGTTAAACTTAATGAAAATTCATTGTCAACTAATCAAAAACATCAATAAATTTGGTTTCTCAACGCCAAATTTAGATAAAAATATAGTTAAAAAATTTGTATTAAGCAGAAAACTTAAAAATGTGAGACAAGTTATTACAAAATAATTTCTCACACTTCACAAATATGTAGCTATGTATATGACTTTATTTATTCCCAAATTTTTGTTAAGATTGTTACATATTTTTGTAAATAATTTCTAGGGGAATACTTATATTTTTTACTATATGGGAACATTTTGCTTTATTTCTTTCAACAAACAAACTTCAACAACCCTTATTTTTAAGAAACAAAGAGAGAATGGAAGTACCCATGATATAAATATACAAGGTAGTTCCATTCTCTCTTTGTTTTCAAAAATGGAAACATTGTAATTATAAAAAATTTTGATATTTGAGAAACAAAAAAGGAAACACGAATTGCAACAAGAAACATTGCTACAAAATATTCGAATACATCTTTGATATACATATATCGTTACCTTAATATAGAAAGGACTTAACTCATTATTTTTTGAAAATCAAGATTTTTGCATTTTTCGATATTCCTGTTAGATATTTATCTACCATTTATCCAATAAACTCGATTTCAAATATATAATGACTTAGGGCTTTTCTACATTAAGGTAACGATATGTACTTAGTGAAAAATTTACAAATTGAATAAATTAATATCTATAAATTATATCCAAGATACATAAAAAAAGTATTTTAGCCGAAAAAAATAATAAAAATTATACTAATCGGCGGCTAATTTCCAGCCGCTAATTAGCCGAAAAAAAATCGGCGGCGGCGGCTGGTGAAAACCACTCGGCGGCTCGGCTAAGCCGGCTCTCAGCCGATCGGCGCAGGTCTCTGGCGTACACTGCTGTAAAAAAGTAAACCAATAGCATAGCAACATATGCCTTTGCTGTATGCTTTGGAATGTTTCTGTTATTATAACGATGATTTATACATGCATTTTTATTATAAGCTTTGCAAAGTTCAGAGGCGTATTAACAAGTACTGCACACAGAAAAACTTCATATTACCCAGCAAAAAATTAAGCTTCCGTCGAAGCAGCTTTGTAAGGGAAACTTTGATAAGCCAGCGCGCTTCCATATTGCATGAAATATTACATTATTTTTATATCGGATTCCTCGCATAGAATTTCTGCCACGTCGATCTAAAACATGATTATTTCATGCCTGCTTAATGACCTGAGTTCAGCAAAACTATTCGTCCACCTGGAAGGATGTCTTTTTCCTATGTATATAATTAAAAAATTTGCTCCTTAGATGAGCATTTTATATTTACTCTTAGATTAACTTTTAATACTTTATTTTGCTTTTAATTTATTAAGACAATATCAAATCAAATACTTTTCGTTCCCGTGTTGAATCAGGAGTCGATCCCTGGATTTCCGTATGTTAGGCTAGAACACTACCCACTGAACTACCGAAGCACATATTTATTTTTGCACACAATTCAATTAAAAAATTAAAAATCAAAACTCCAGGTAGCGAGAGACAATGCTCTATAAAAACCTTTGAGAGTTTGAGTATAAACAGCCGACTGACTTCGTAGTGTTTGCGTTAAATTTCATCATTCGCTTACGTTATTGCATCTTTGTAAGGCAGAGAACATACACTGTTTGCTTTTCCGCGCTTCCGGAGCGCTTATTTTTGTCTTATATTAAACTACACCTTCCGAGAGGTTATTATGGAATCATCAAATCAACTTTTCTCTCACGAACACTTCGTGTTGAGTAGTGCGTACTCGTGTCAGAAAAAAAACTACACTTGCCCATCTCTGGTTTACAGTAATCTTCACAGAAACTATTGCCTTTTGAAATAATAGCCCTTTCAGCATGCCATGAAAATAAGTAATTTCATGACTTTAAACGATATCATGTTGAATTTAAATATTTCACATACATGTTGATATATCCCAAATTAATTGAATTTACCTTATTTCGACGAAACTACAATAGGCAGCGCTGTTTTTTTTTATGAAAAACAACACGAGAAGCAGCAAAAATATTAAATGCCTCAATTTGGTTAGAAATTGTAGTTATTTTTAATTCAACATAAAATAAAAATATGAGTAAAAATCATTAGACTGAAAAATATTGAAAAATTAAATGTTTACGAAATGAATTGAAATGTCATTTAGTACCAGTATGAACACTTTTGATTTCGTTCGAAATTTTATCTTGAAATTATATGTTGATTTAACAATTCAGTAATGTTAAATCAACATTAAAAATCATGTTGAATTAAAGTTATTTCAAGTAGAAACAACGTCAATTTAATAATAATGTAACACCATGAACCACAATCAATCAAATTTATTTCCAGTTGAAACAAAATGAATTTTATTACACCGAAATAATTTTGCTTCATAAGTCCAATTAAACTTAATTAAAAATTTTTCACAAATCTAATGATAATTTCCCAAATCCAATGAAAATTTTATGAATATTGTGAAAGAATTTATATATAAAATATTTCATTCTTTTCATGAAATTATTTTATTGTTTCGATGAAGTTTTAGCACCGCATTAATTACACTGTCTCGTTGTACTCAACACACTTACCGCTGCAGGCGTTGGCTGAAGTAGTTAGCACGTTGACTATAAAACCGAAGGTCCTGCGTTCGAGCCCAGTCTCCGACAGTCACTAAATACTCGTAACAACACCACTCATTTTTCTGATATGCATCAGTTGTATCAGTTGTTGTGGGAAAAGTTCTAGTGATGCAGGCATTGGCACTGGTCACTTAACTACTCCTGCTGCAGCGGATACTGATCCTAATGCAACATCAGAGCGCCCTCTTTTATCGTTATTGTGTAGCAAAATCATCGGAGAAGTAAAATAACTAACAAAAATACAAATACTAAATACAGCTTTGAAAATTTAATAATTCTCATTGACACCAGAGGCGCTGCATTATTTAATAAAAAGCAGAGTTGTAAAAGAATTAAAGTTTCCTCTATCTCTTCCTTCACGACATGTCTTCTCTGTTACTATCCCTTTCCTAAAGAAGGTAACACCTAGTAATAGTAGTCAGGCATTCTTTGCCTGAGTGCTACTTCTCTTTTTTATTTTATAATCTAACTTCATAATGGTAGAAAAATATTGCTTGTTCAAACTACTGTTTTTTTCAGTCATACAATAAGGCGTAATAAATAAGCCAAATTTATACACTATACAATACCTGAATAGAACATTGAGAATGAGATTTAGACTGAAAAGTTAAAATGAAATTTTTTATCAACATACATATGGGTAATTCCAGAAAAAGGTCAACCAAAAAAAATTTTTTTTTCTCAAAAATTTTTGGTTTTGTTTTAAATAATAAAGCACAAATGAACATACTTTACAAATATAGAAGCATTTTTAATTTTTGAAACTTTTTTACCAAAATATGGAACTTTTAAAAGAAATATTTTCTTTTCTGAGCCTTTTTTTGCGATTATTTAAAGTAATTTGTATTATTTTTCTACAACCTACGCATTAGCAGAAAAGAAGGAGAATGGAGTTCTAATAAGGGAAGTTGTTTGAGTTTGTTTCCACTCATACCTTAATGTCTCATACGTCGCATAAAATCAATATTTATTAATTTTGTTCAGCATTAAATAAGTACTTGTTATTGTTTAATTACTATTCAATTAAAGTTCAATCAATATTAGCAAAGTTACTGCGTCTAGTTCTCTTGGGAAAAAAATGTCGCGTCCGCCTTGTCGCGTCCTTATTTCTACTTTAACCATTTAAAAAAAATTAAAACAAAATTTTCATATTTCATAAATCTATACATAAATGATCATCTTTCACCTTCATTTCCACATTTACAAAAAAAAATTCTTCATAAAATTTCGCTGAATTATGTATATTTCTATAAGTGCACAAAAATAAGTTCTATTTTTGTCGCGTCCGTTTCTCGCAGATATTTGCTTATATCTTTTTACTATATTATTGATATCGCCAAATAATTTTTCTTAAATATACTACTCCTTCATTTCTTTAAAACACTTGAGATATATATTGGATCTTTCCATTCCTTTCTTGTTTTTCGCTCAAATAAAAGTGTACGAATGTTGCGTCCGTCGCCTGGGAATTGCCCATATGTGTTGTAAGCATATTAAAATTATAAAAAAAACTAGGATATAAAAATATGCCCTAAAAGCATTAAATATGCTTTAAAAATTCAAAGAAGTGCTAAAAATATGCACGAAAGACTGTTATATGCAAAAACATGCTTTAAAGATTAAAATATGTAAAAATATGCACTAACAAATCGATGAGAAAAATTCATAAAAAGTTTTGAAACAGATAAATATCTTATCTACGCTTTAATACGTCACACAAGAAAAAAACTGCAATTGTATATTTGAGGTTTCTCTGCTAATGATATAATCTGGCGAATAACAGGTCAATGGGGTCTTGATCGGGTGAAATAAGCAGGCGCAAATAGTGTAGGATTTTGGCTACACACTTATACCTAATTTACATTAAGCATTTTTTCATGCAATTAGTTGCATGAAAACTGCCCATCTCGCAACATAAGGAAGACAGATTGAGGCCAAAGGCGTTGGCAAAAAACAGAGATACATAAACTCAAAAAATTTATTGAGGCCCTCTGCTCCTTCTAGAAATCAAACGAACCTAACATTGCTATCATTAAAAGTAGATATTTAAATATATTTTACTTACCTTAAATTATTTTGCCAAAATAGCTTTATGTTTGGAAAAAAATCCCGTTTAAATTACAAATAAAAACATAAGACTGAATTCTTGGAAAATTTCAACATCAGATAATAATTAGCATATTTATATTTTTTTTATACATACATCCAATTCTTGGAACTTTTGCATGGATAGATGGATGTGCTTTCTTCAACACACATGCAAATTTTTATCATTTTATTTGCTTTTATTTTTTTTGTTTTTTGCTTTAATAAAGAGAAAACAAGCATGTGAAAATAATTTTATACATTTTCATAACATTAAAAATTTTAAGTTACACATGTATTAAAAAGTTATGGGACGCGAAAAATGTATCATATCATTTGTATGTAAAAGATGCAGAGGGGTTGGTTGTCTTTTTAGCCTGTTAAACTTACGAAGCAGGGAATGGAGGGGAGAAAAGTACTAAAAAGCAGACATGAATTGCTGCTAAAAAAATTCCAAAAATATCATTTGCAAGATACGCTTCAGAAATTACATTGTTAAACTAGTGTGTGTGTGTGTGTGTGTTTTTTTTTTTTTTTTGTAAAGTACTTTCATACATACCCAGCGGTAAAACTCAGAAGACCTTCTGGGTGCAGGCCTTATTAAAGGGCTCTTTCGCATAAAAGATACGATACACATTCCACACTCCCTTCTATGAGAAGAGAGAAGAAAAGTAGTAACAGTTTTGTTTTGTTTTTGTTTTGTTTCGAAATAAAAGCAAAATCCATTAATTTGAAGGCCTTCCAGAATCTCTGGCGAAAGAAGCAAGAACAGAAGGCCTGCTCCGCAATGACAACGAGTGTAAAAAATATATGAGTATGGAATGGAGCGAGCAGGCCTTCTACATCCAAAAAAAGGCATACAGAGGCCTTCTAGAAGGCATCCTTACTCCTTCTAGTTCCCGCTGGATATGTATATAAATACATACATAAATGCATGTAGTATATCACACACTGCCTGTGATATTTTCCACTCGTAACGAAAATATTTACATATTACAACTCTATGGAAATTTATATAAACTTTCCACACAAAAAGGAAAAAAAAGCAATGAAAATATTGTTGAAACTATGAAAAAGACAATATTTAAGCTGAGAAGAGACACATTATAAAAATGACAGCAATAATAATGGGAAAACTAAAGCGATGACATTAACAATCTCTTGTTAGGAGCGAAAAGAGCGAACAACTAACTAAAAACAAAATAAAGAGCGAAAAAAATTATACTGATTTCCAAAACTCACTTACAGTCAACTCTCGATAATTTCAGCTTCGTTCATTTAAATCTCGACAATTATATTTTGCTGGCCAGTGTATTAAAAAAATATATGTGAAAAATTTAAAATTATTCTGTGCAATTTGACCTCCTCGCCAACAATTTGAAGCTTGTACACATATTGATTGCTTACATTCTATAATATTTCATATTCTTCACGAATTTTGGTGGGTTTTTAAACTATTGATTTAATCAAGCTCTTGTTGGTTTCGGTTTTTCTCTATGAGCTCTCACCAGTAAAAAAAAGTATTTCCCCAGAAGCCATGAAAATGTAGAAGTGGTGCAAATTTGGATAATCTCTAATGATTTTTAATTCTGCTTGTCATTGCAAGAAGTTCACTTTTACGATTCCTAAGTCCTAAGTTACACTATGCAAGTCTTATTGCTAAGCTAATTGGTTTTTTTTAGGAGAGATAGAGAGAAGAGGGTAAAAGAAACGTTTCTGTTCCCCTCGTCCCTCTCTCCCACAAACTAATCAGCTTAGCAATAAGACTTGCATAGTGTAAATTAGGACTAATCAATAAATTGGAAGCAATGTTAATGTTCTACTTCGATGATTCTTTTACACAATAACGACGAAGGAGGGCGCTCTGATGTAACATTAGGATTAGAATCTGCTGAAGTCGGTACAATTCAGTGACCAGTAGAGTGGTTCGAAAAAAAAATTGTGCCAGTCACCCCCTTGCATTAAAGATAATGTAAAAACAATTCCAAAACTATTTTTTTGTCACGCCTACAAATGCCGCCATTTTAGTATTTTGTTCACTGTGTCGCCATTTTTAGTCCCATCATAACATTTTGTATACCGGTGCTTATGGCTCTCAAAGGGCTACATTTCCGTCCTTGATAGTTTTTTAATACCACGTCACATTCTAGTCATGACTTTTAAAAACTCGGTTTATTTTCCTTCAAAAATATTTAGCATTAGGGTGGGTACGAACCGAGTTTTTAAAAGTCATGACTAGAATGTGACGTGGTATTAAAAAACTATTAAAAAATATTATTAAAATAATAAAAATATTAAAATAGAAATGTAGCCCTTCCAGAGCCATAAACACCGGTATACAAAATACTAAAATACTAAAAGGGCGGCATTTGTAGGCGTGGCAAAAAAATAAAAATAATATTTTTGGAATTGTTTTTACATTATCTTTAATCCTAAGGGGGTGACTGTCACAATTTTTTTTTGTATGGAAGGCGAACCACTCTAGTGACCAGTGATCAGTGACTATGCCTTCATCACTTGTACTTTTCCACATTAACTGATACAAAGGGACACATCAGCACATCAGAAAAATGCGTGATGTGGGGACTAACACAGGACCTGCGGTTTTGTAGCCAACATGCTAACTACTTCAGCCAACGTGACCACTAAATTTTTGGGATAATTTTTAATGTAGCTTGCAAATATTTGTGAGTTTTGTAATAATTTTACTTCAAATAATTTTATCTTGGCAAAGTCCTTAAAAAATTTAAAAGAAGTATAAAAGCTTTTACTAACTTCTGCTTTTTATAATTTTCGCAATGGCGTTACTCACAGAGAAAACAGTTCCTACTAAATACCTCATAAAATAGAAGAAAATTAATAAGAAATCTCTATGGTTTTTTTTCAATAAGGAAATCTTATTAATTTCATAGAAAAAACCTTTTTGAAAAGATCAAGAAGATATCTTGTAGTTTTTATGAGGTTATCTTATTGATTTTTGCAATAAAAAAATAAAAAAAATTGCGTCTTTATTCTCTGTACTTATGTATTTTCATTTAAATTCTACACCATATACATATGTATGTATGTATATAGTATGTATATAGTATATTGTAGATGTTATTTATTTATACATACATACATACACATTATATTATTTTCTTAACTAACTTACTCGCCAAGTATTGAACCAGCAAACTTCTGACTGATAGACAAGCACTCTAAACAATATGCTATTAAGCAGCCTGAATAACCATTGAAATTATTGTGCATACATTCTTATACAAAAATGAAAAAGACCATGAAAAAAATTGTCTATATGTCTATTTATAGAAAAGAAATACCAAGACACCTCATAAAATCAAGAAAATTTCCTTATTAAAATAATCAATAAGATGCTTTACACATAATCGTATAGGAACATACTTAAATCAAGAAGAAAACCTTATTGAAAAAATCAATAAGGCAACCTAATAAAATCAAGAAGAAAACCTTTTGAAAAAAATCAAGAAGGAAAACTAATAAAATCATTAAGGAATCCTTATAGCTTACAAATTATAAGAAAACCTAATAGAATCAAGAACTTTTTCTCTATGGATTGTTTTTTTGGTGCCAAAAATAACAGAAATTGAGTAAAAAAAGTTGTGAATAGTAAGATTTCTTCTTGATTTTATGTGGTTTTCTTCTTGATAAAATTAATAAGATTTACCACATAAAATTAATAAGGAATCGCTATGAAAAAATCTTCGCTTCTCTCTGCTTAGCCTTAAAACGTTTCATAGAGAAAATCTTCTTGATTCTATGAGGCAGTTTTTTCTCTGTGCTCTGAGCAATTTTTAATCAATTTATTTTCGTTTGAAACAATATCTCTAAACCATTGACAATATGACATAACATTACAGCAGCTTGTGAATCCATTACTTAAGTTTAAAATAAAATAAAACCTAATTACATATGTACATACAAAATATCTGCTCGTATTAAATTTCAAACATTTGCAAAAGATTGCCCAAATTCATTGCAAAAGTTATTGGCAAATGTGTTGCTTTGTGGCTAAACATTAAATATATGTATGTATGGTTTGTAAATACTAAATAATATAATAATAATCATTGCAAAAATATTTTTATTTTCGATTTTTTGTTGTTCATCAATTTCAAAATGTATAAAAATTTCATTGAAAAGCTTATAATACAGCGAATAGGTGTGTGTTGCACAGCATGTTGCTTTACGCATGATCAAATTTCTGATGAATATTAATATAATCTGCAGTAGTTATGTTAGCGAGTAATGGTACATTTTATTCAAACACACACATATATATACTTATAAATACCCTGCAGGAAATGCGAATACTGAAATTGTAGTGATTTACTAGTAACATTGTCAGTAGTACTACTGACCAGGTGTACCCCAGCCAGTGTAATCATCTATTGACATTTAACATTAGCTTGTAATTGAAAATCCACCACTAGAAAGTAGGACTACTGACTAAGTAGTTCTTTTGGGACCACATGGAGACATTGTCACCAAAGATTCACTAGTAAATTTTAGGAGCTCAAGTCTACAATATCGATATTTCCTCGCTCATTGTCAATAGTAAAATTGTAGTGATTTACTAGTGACATTTTCAATAGCACTACTGACCAGATGTACCCCAGTCAACAAATTTAAATATATACATACATGCATATGTACGTAAGTTTTTAACATTATTGAATAGCATAATTAAAAAGAAAACAAACTATTGACGCGTTCATGACAATGTCACCGGAAATACACTAGAACTGTTGTCTCTAACGTATCTCTACTCGACATTTTAACTAGTGCAACTGGAGCTAGGGAAATAGAGTTGACATAGAGACATATGGTTCTGTGCTGACTAGAGGGTATGTACTGAATAGTTATTGTTAGTATTGAATATGTTGCAACAATGAGTCTCTGATAATGATGATTTGCTTCAAATGCCAAATGATTATTATAATGTTTACGTTTAAGTTTTTTGTTTGTATTGCTGCTGCCTTTTAACGATAATATTAATAATAGAAATTATAATTTAATGATGATGGGGCTTAAATTGTCATTTCAATACAATATTTTGTTGATGCAGTGGCAACAATGACAAAAATAACAAGATTTTGTTGCTTTGCTACTGCAGCTAAATACATTTTTCGTATACCTTAAACAAAAATCAATATAGCTAATGATTGGTTAAAAGTGCAGATGTGCTTGGTAATTGGTTTTAAGTACGTGTAGATAATAGGAAATGTTTTCTAGAAATATAAATGTAAGCAAAATTATATGAGTTTGTATACAGGATAATCCATTCAGTTCTATCAAAACCGCCATCCTGGCAAGGCTGTCAGCTGTTATGGTAGGTACACACTTTGCAACCAAAGCGTTTGTATTTTATGTTTCATATTTTGGCACACACGTTGCAATCTGCAATGAAGCCATCTATGCAACCTATAAACATCAAACTATTTGCATATTCCTTAAACTTTGAATGCAACTTCGAAAGCAGTCATAAACATTAACATATACAGTATGCGACCTACAATGAAATATGCCTGATTGCATCAACATGTCGCAAAGTCTGTACCTGCCATTAAATATCTGTCAATTTATTTAGTGAACGGTTTGCTATTTAGGAATATGAATCGTTTAACAATCGAAGAACGTATAAAAAAAATTAAAACTTAGTACAAAGGTTTGGTTCATAACGTTGTGACCAGTTTTCGAGCATTACGGGCTGATTATGGTCGTAATAATTGACCTAATGTGCAAGGACTTGCCAAAATGATAAAAAAAATTTAAGAGACAGAGAGAGAAAGGGGAAGTGCTAAAAATATGGCTTTTGTTAGTAAAAGTTTGGCTGATAATCCGACTTTTTCGTTTCCAGCTACATCCTTTCAATGCTGATTTTTCGAAAAAAAAAATTAATACTTCAGCGATGACGCTCATTTCCCATTCGGTGGTTTTGTCCAACGAAGGAGCTCAGAAAACCCGGAAGTGATTGTGGAAAACCAGTGCAACCGGAAAAAGTGACTCCTTGATGCGCATTATGGTCTGGAGGTGTCATTGGGCCGAAAATGGTGAACATTTAATCATTTAGACAAGTGTCCTTTTTCACCTCACACTACTCCTACTTTAAGGTTAGGTTAAATTAGCAGGCTGCTGGCAAGGAAAACTGGAAAATTAGAGTCCAGCTAGCTCACTTGGCTCCATGACAATGATCCCTTTGTGCTACCTTTAAGTTGAAAAGAAGATAGAGAGAGAGTGGATAGAGGGAAGAAGGTGAGAAGGTTAGGAGTAGAAAAGGTATAATAGTTATTTCAGAGGATTTGAGAGTGAGTCAAAAATTGGCTAGGGAGGAGTCAGCGGCTATACCAGCCACTGTTTCTAATATAAAGGTTCAAGATTTTGAGCTCAATTTCCGATAGCTCAGATATTCTGCCAAGGAGGTGCCCCCCGGGGAGTCTTTTTTTGACTACGTGTGTGGCAATCCCGGGGCCCCAGCTGGGGTGATGTGGCTTTTTATTTTGACGTGCCTTTGGTACATTACCCATAGAACTTATGTGTTACTACCCGATCTCTGGCAACAGAGCAAAGGATGTGCCCATATTTATAAAAGAAAAACAGGTCTGTTGTTGTCAACTAGGAGCAGCGTCACCTGGAACTTCCCTGAGTTTAAAATACGATGAGGTTAAGCCCTTGTGGTAAACTTCGAGGTATCACCAGATGCTTGTCTCTGGTACCACAGGTGCCGGTTGCCCGACAGTAAGGCTGCTATAGGAGTTTGGGGGTATGTAGCGGTCGTCAAGATCCTTTGCTAAAAGGTCGAGTTCGCCCTACACCATGTCGTTAAAAGGATGATTTTAAGCAGTGTGGAGTAGGCACTGGATATTTGGCGGCTCTGATGAGTGTTCGAGTTGTGCCGGCAATGGTGAGGTATTCTCTTAGAGACCTCGCTGTGAGTGTAAGCAACTACACTCGCCGCGTGAGAACTTGGAGAATCAAACGTGGTGGTTCTTAATTGCCAACAAAAATGCTGGGGGAATAGTCTTGGCTTTCTAGTGTTAGACCAATGCTAGTGGTTGGTGTGACGCGGGCAGCCAGACACTATCCTAGGTGCTGTTGCCATACAACAGAAGCTGCTATGGGCAAGTACATAGCAGCAGAGTTTAGATAGCTCATAGTACCTCACCAAGGTGCAGATATAGTACAGGGATAACTACTATGATCGAAGATTGCAATTTATGTGCCTTGTGGAGTGGGCACATAGTTCATTCTAAAGAATGCATGGGGGCGATGGTTAGTATCTTACCTACACCCAGTGTTTAGACCACCGTGAGATAAGGTTCACGTTAATCTCAAACACATCTGCCTAGGAATTGCAGACGGAGATTCTCTACAGTGCGAAAAAAAACAGAGGAGATGCAGGATACTTTCCTCCTCTTCCTCATCATTGGAACTGTAGCAGTAGTTATTATATGGTAGACCCATACGTTAAGCATAAGTTCCGAAGGCACAGTGACCGGTCAACATAGCAACGAGGTACCTCAAGTGCTTCCTATTGAAGTTCATGAAATTTTTCGTTCTATGGGAGTTTAGGACAGGACAGAGGTTTCTCGCTATTGGACAGGTGGGCTCATTAAGTCATCTGATTTGAGTTAAGTCAAGAAAGGTAACATCGAAACTTCGCCAGCAGGATGAGAGTGGGAGACCACAGAGATTGTCGATATCGACTTCTCTTAGTAGGTTTCTTCTCTTTGTCAGGTCATCCGCAAGTATGTTGCCTGAAATAGTGGCGTGTCCACACACCCAGTTTAATAAGATATTTGAGTGCTGCGCGAGTCCATTCAGGGCTTTGCTACATTCTTGGACAAGAAAAGATATGGTATACACACCTGTTATCATAAATGCCATTTTGCGGATAATATTCTTACTTTTGGTAATAATCCAATCCCATGCTCGCAAATCATGGAACGAGTACGTTTGGATCATTTGTCAGCAGGGTTCATATTAACGACAGTGCAGAGTTGTGTTTTATTCATCATTTAATTCTATACCATGTGGCATCTCTGCATACAAAATGTCAAAACCAACGGAAAGCAATAACATCTGTATTCAACCGACTACGAATATCGTTAAAATGTGTTAATGGATATGGAATGGAAGTAAACAACTTTTTGTTATATTTATTAATGTGACATGATTAACGCTTAGAGGACGTTTAGATGAAGGGTGATGTAGTTGCGACAACGCTTGCGTTCTCTTTTGGATTCACTTCTTAAATCCACGCGCCTTTACAGGAATACTTGTTGCCTTTTGCCATAAAGAAACTTATTGTTAAAAGTGGGAAAAGGGAAATGTAGAATTAACATGTTCATATATAACTTTTATTTATTTTAATTTACTACCAAAATACAAGAATTAATTTTTTAATTTTTATATTATAACTGTTTATTTCATGCAAGTTATAAGAACTTGGACTCACTGGCAACATTGCTTTCTGTTCCCTTCCTTCCCACCAGGAATCTTACTACATTTGTCTTAGAAAAAGATGGGAGTTTGGTTAAAATATTTTTTAAATAACAATAGCATATATGAATAAATATGCTTTAATTGATTGATATCTAGAATATTATCAAATTAGTCGGGAAAATATTTTACGGTTTATTTTTCCTTTAAATATCATTTGTTAAAAGCTCTTGTTGTAGTTACTCATACAACACATACAAATTTGCATAAAAACAATTTGCAATATATGACTTAAAATCTCACACGCAACATAAACGCAAATATGTATGTATGTATGTACATATTCCGGCTTAAATACCATACATTATGAATCACCTCAATTCGTTGGAGAGGGTGAGTGATAGAGACAGTGAGTGAAAGAGGGTGAGAGAGAGAGAGAGAGGGGAAAAAAGTGTAATCACACATGTGTATTTTAGAGTTAAATATGTGCATTTTAAAATACATTAAATAAACATAACGTTAGGGAAAAATTCTAGGGAGGAGTAAAGGATGTCACATCTGGCGTTCAGGAGTGATGAAATGTTGTCGTGTGCATAGATTGAAAATTGACACGCAAAAATATGAAGGAATTTGCAAAAATGTGTCACCTACTGCGAGCATAATAATTGTGTGGGAAAAGGCAAAGCAAGAGTGTATGACGCAACGAAAGAAAAACCAAATGGAAATCACTTTAGAAAGGAAAAGGAAGTAATTGTAACAGTTTTTCATATATTTGCTTGCAACGTTCAACAGTCTTTCAAGTTAGAAATATTGTTATAACTAAATTGTCTTTTGTGCAAATTGCAAAAATTTCACGCATGATACCTTGCAGTGAGTGTATTTGGGTTGGGAATTTAAGTAATTTTCTAACGTTTTGCACACACACACACATCCACACATAAAAAAAGATGACAACAAAATGCATTATGCCAATAGAAACACTTTCGAAATGTCTGTCTCTCGTGCTATTTTCCTGTTCAACGTCTTCCTTCGATGATGTCGTCATCATTTGGCAAAATGTTTAATGCATTTGTGTCACTTTTTTCCTTTTATGCTTGCGAGAGCACACAGATAATATTCACAGATGTGCTGTGAATTTTATTTATGAATCTTTTATTTTTTATTTTTTACTTTTAAATTCAATGAACTCATTTCTTAAATGCAAGCATATCTTCATACTCAGTTGTGACACCTTGCTACTGCCTCATCACTTATTATTATTATTATTATTATTATTGCTGCTTACACCTTTTAAATTTAACACATCCTGGCCGTAATTGCAGCTGAGAATGAGAATGAGAATGGAACTATATGCTGCTCTCTGGTTCATAGTCAAAATAAGATAATAAAAATTATGATTGCGCATTTAAATGCTGACATTTAGCTATTTAAGGTTGTCATCTATATTATGGGCGATATTTGAAGTAGTTTCATTGTAAGATACTTGTTTTAATAGTTTCGTTTACTTTTTCAACTTAAAGGAGTTGAAGATGTCCTTTAAAGCAAAGAAGACTTATATGAGACGGCTTATTAGTACACAGTGGGCCTTATCGTGTTTGGCGTACTATGGCTTCGACTACGTCATGTTGGTCCTAGATGAAAGATAAAATGTAGTGGTGTTGTTTAATACATTACAAAAAAGTATGGTCGAAGTCTAAATGCGCCAACCACGATAACGGGGAGTGTTCAAAGAGTTATTTCGATTCACTAGTTGCTTAGCATTGAAGAGATCTAATATCGTATAACCTGTGCAGTGATTACAGAGATTAAAAAGTCACTGGTTGCTCTGAATTTCAAGAATCAAATAATATTAGGGTCCTAATGCTGAAAGACCTCCTTGGCCTCTCTTCTTCTTGAGTATCAAAGAGGTATAATGTTCATGAAACGATTCGGAGAATACGGCTATGGTGAAGGGAAAAACTGCCACGATCTTTTAATCTTCCAGTGTAAGAGTTTATTTTATGCTATGTCTATTGCTTTCGCGGTTATTCCATTTATCTTGGTTATTCCTGACAGATGTGCAAAGGCTTTGCGTCAGTACCTGCCATTATGGCCTACCTGACGGGTGCCAAAGCACCGAGTCCAGTTTGGGGACGCCAGACCAACGCCCCCGTGAACCCTCACAGTTCACACCTATGCAGTACATAGATGCGCCTTGAGGGACCACAGGTTGCAAACCTTATATATAGTTATCCCTGTACTATATTTAATTACCTTGCTTAGGTAATTGAGCTTTCTAAACTCGTATCAGTTGATATGTTTATGCCATACCAACTTTCTGTTGATTGGCAACAGCACCTAGAATAGTGTCTGGCTGACCGCGTCATACCAATCACTAGCATTGATTTAACACTGGGAAGCCAAGACTATTCTCCCAGCGATTTTGGTAGCAACCACAGCCACTACGATAATTCTCAGGCTTCCACGCTATGGTGTTGTGTATACACCAATAGCGAGGTCCCCAAGAGAATTCCTCAACCATTGCCGGCACAGCTGAACCACCCTCGCGAGAAAAAAGCAAGCTGACGCCACCAAAATTCTGTGCCTATTTTGATCAGACACAAGTGCCGTTACCCTGGGGTCATATCCAGGGGCGTTAAATCTTTTGAACACAGTAATTTTGATAGCCGCAATGCTTCTATCTCTGAGCAGCACTGCTGTCGGGCAACCGGCACCCGTAGCACCAGAAGTAGCCTCTGGTCAGACCTCGCAGATCCACCTTTATTAATAAAGGCTTCACTACTACTATCTTTTGAACTCAGGGGCAGTTCTAGGTGATCATGCACCTAACTGACAACAACGGACATTCTTTCTTTGTTTTCCTTTTATAAATATGTGCACATCCTTTGCTCTGTTATTTCAGAGATCGGGTAGTAACACATAAGTTTTACGGGTAATGAGCCAAAGGTCTGCCAGCAATAAAAACTACATTACCCTTAGCTGGGGCCCCGGGATTGCCACACCCGTCGTCAATTTGACTCCCCTGGGGGGGGGGGGGGTTATTCCTGACATAGCTACCTCCGTTTGCCAGCAATATCTCCTTTTTTCTTGAGGTTGATTAGAAATCCAACTGGATATCATGATAATTAGTGAAAGCCAGCACTGTCATCCCGAAATAGTTATTGCTTCCAATCCATAAAAAAACCAGCTAACGGCTTTAGTTTCAAACTGAAACCGTGCAAAGAGGGTTATTAAAATGTCATGCTATTCGAAACATTGCTGGTGGTTAATGCCTCTGGTCTCTTCCTCTCTCTCTCTCTCTCTCTCTCTGTTTGTTTTAAATTGAAGTACTATATCAGAGCTGGCCACCGAGAGAAACAAGAGAGAAATGTATAAGCATATGTGTATTCATTTGTATAAAAAGCCGATTGATGTTCGGCACTCTGATGCTTCTCTGGACAGCCTGGTACTCAGCGATGTCAATTTAGCGCCTTTCGCGCTAATTTTAGCGCGTTTTAACTATGCCAAACGCGCTTTTTTTCGTCTCAGCGCGTTTAATAAAAAAGCACTAAATTAGCGCGTTTTGATTAAAGTAAAAAATATCATTTGAGTTCAATATCTTTTTACTTTTTTGTATAAATTTAACAAAATTTAGCTTTTTGTTTAAATTCGTTAATGATTCAGATGTTGCAAATAAAATTCCCTTGACTGTGGTTAGAATTAAAAACGCATTTTAATATTGTAAATGGCAAATATTTTGAAATTTCACAGTTAAAAATATGTACTCGTACTCGTGACCCAAAAAATGTATATAACTTATTAAGCATCTATTCATTCTTTTTGTACTTCAAAAAACATTTGAATCGCAACACTATTCGACAATTTATATAAGTTGTTACAAAGTTTGACAAACAACATTAAAATCAAAACTAAGAATTTTGAATATTTGGAAGGCGAGGCTGATTCTGTATTAAATGATTTTAGTTATTTAGGATATAATTTCGAAGAACCAATATTGCATAATCTGAAAAAGAGTTACTAAAAAATTAATTGTACTCGTATTTACTAATACATACATCGACCTTTATTAAAATTTAATTTAGCGCGTAGGAAAATAGCGCGTTTTGACTATAAATTGTTGATAATGCTGTAACTTAGCGCGTTCTAGCGCGTTTTGAGAAGGGGTATAGCGCGTTTGGGTTATAAATAGTTAGCATCGCTGCTGGTACTTATTGACTTAAATATATTAGTGTATATGTATGCAAATATATTAATTTGACGAGTTAAGTAACAGATACCACAATTTGTTGCAAACAAATCTAAACAGGCTCTTAAATGAGGATCCAACCCAACATCACCAGGCTTATTGACCTCAAGAATAGCATCTAAGCTGCCAGAGGTCTGCTAGAAAAGCGATTTTATCAACTGGTGCTTGAGGCCCTTATTTAAGCAACTTTCGATCTTCGACTGTAGTCGAAAGTTCTGATCGAACGAATTTTCATTTGGTATGACGAGCATTCGACAAAAAATGCCCTTATTTAGCATATGACTCAAAGTGATTTTAAAAATTTGCAACAATCTTACCTAAAAAGGAAAAACAAATAGTTTATAATAATTTTTTATACTAAAATACTTCATCGAAAGCTAAATTCTGTTTGATAGCAAATTCGTTGCTCAACGAAATTTTCATGCTCATAATATGAATTGAACATTCGATTTTCGATAGCCCGCGAAGATCGAAAATCGAATGCAACTCATAATAAGGGCTTGAATTTCATCTAAGGTAATTGAGTGCACTTTTGAAATCATTTGGGAATAGTGCCTCGGCAGTAGATCGCTCAATTCCATTTTTCATTATTTAATTGCTGATTCATTTGTATAAGTTAATGATATCACGTAACCTCGGAGAAGTTAACCTAAAGGCATTTGATAGGACGTTGTGGATAGCCAATTAAATGAACCAGTTGAAAAATTAACTCAGTGGCAAGATATTTCTTTCAGTAAGTCGAATATTTAATTCGATTTATGGATCCAACACTGTTCTGTACCAAAAATATATAACAACACAGCCCACTTAATTGGTGCCCTCAAATGATTGGAGATCTTGGATCTATACCAACCATTGTCTAAATTATATTTCTTATCGATCTATTTTAGTGGATATAATCGTGGCTTGAGCTTTCGTCACGGGTATCCGTCACGGCTGACCGAATAATCGCTTTTTGATTAATAAGTTTGAGCAGTTTGTAATCGCTTTTGAGTTAACATTATAGTTTAATTGTAAAAGCGGACAATTATTTCAAAAACGTGCAAAAAGAGATTTAAAAACAATAAAAATACTCTCCTCTCTCTTTCCTTACTACCTGTCTTCTCTAGCACTATCACTTTTTTAAAGAAGGTAACACCTAGCGATGGCACTAGGTATTCATTCCCTGATGTTATCCAGTACAGCTGATAACATCAAACAAACGTTAAATAGTTGCTTAATTCTGATTGTCTAGTCGACACTCCGCCTTACGAGGATGCCAGAACGTAAGCGAATGGTGAATTTTACCGCAAGCACTACGAGGTTATTCGGATGATACAAAATTGCAAATAGAAACATTTTGTGCATCCTCTCGCGTACAGATATAATGGTTGTTTATGAGTTTGGATGTGAAAATTTGCGCTATCTCTCTCTGTCTCTCTCTCTCTCTCTTTTAACAATCTGCTTCCAGGTAGACGGATATTTTTGCTGGGTAAACAGCTGTTGACCATGAAGCTGTGTCTAGGACTATTAGAGTTTATGTTGTGAGCTCGAAGTTAGTTAGCGATACATGCTCCAAGAGAATACTCAGTTGAGTAATAAAAAGGTATATCTAGTTATATTCTGCTAGATTGTGATCCATTTCATTGTTAGGGCATTGAAGGCTTCGATGAAAGGTTAGGGTCTTTGCTAACTCAGGCACTCGGTGTGACTTCGATACATGAAAGTTTTTCGGTGTAGAGCTTGCCAGGAAGATGATGAAGGTCTTGAACACTACTTGTGTCCCTTTCCAGCATTCAGTCAAATTAGAAGACAAATCTTCTACCGGAAAAATATACCAGATATGGCCAGTTAAAATTTTTTTTGAGCCTTGACCTTCGGCTAACTTCTTCAGAATATTTCTTATTTTTGTTTTTTTTTTCTTTTATCTAAATATAAAAAAACAGAAATAAGAAATATCCTGAAGTAGTTAATCCAAGGTTAACGAAAAATCGACTAATAAATCAAAATATAAACAGACATAAATCTCAAAAAAAAAAATTTAATTCAACATATAAAAAAAAAATCGAAAAATTAGATTAAAAAAATTTGGTTGCACCTTTTTCAACTCTACCTATTATATTATTTGCCATCAAAACAGTGTTTTTTTTAAAACACACAAAACAACCCGCGAAGCCATTTGCTTGTCTGCGGAAAACACCCAGGGTCTATGGCGGGAATCGAAACCACGACCTCTGGACTGAGAAGCTAGCATGGCTACCACTCAGTCACAGGAACACCCAACCTAACCTAGCTTTAGACTTTCTATGAGTTGTCAGGATAAGGGTAATTGTTAGTAGAGATATTTAGGCAGGCTTCGGTGTATCCTCCGATTACTAACTTGAGCCCGGTAATACGTTTTTAACAAGATCGAATAGTTGCTGGTGAAAGTGGAAGCATTGCAGGGTCCTGAAAATATTTTTGGCTGAGCCTAGCAAGGTCGGAAGTAGTCATACTAAGGGTTATGAGCAAAAGGGGGTTTTGATAGGTATACTGGTTGATAACTCTTTGGTCAGAGCTGGGACGTGGTGATGGAACAGTTATGCTGCCGATTTTTGCAGGCTTTATGAGGCTGAAGGTGAATTGAAAACTATATATAATATTAGGTATGCTAACCACATACATGCATGGCTGGAATTAAGAATATTCCACGTGAGATCAAGGGCATTGCAGGTGCAAAAATTGAGGATATCAAGGTATTCGTCGTGGTTAATAAGTATTTTAATGGCAGTTAATAGGCATCCAAATCTTCTCAAGAAACGGGGAACGTAATAGTTTAGCAAGGATCTGATGCATTTACTTGTGGAAGTACTTAAGCGCTGCACCCCAAAACCTAACCTCTACCTAAGCATAGGAGAAGTTTTATATCTCTCATAACAAATTTATAAGTGTAAGCCCATTTACCTACTTCTTCACTGAAACTAAGTGAAAGTTTTATTTTACTTAAGTGTTACCGCTTCTTTCGCTAACAAACTAAGTGGTCGGTTTTTGCAATACCCACTAAATTAAGAAGGTTAGGTAAGGTTAAATTTGACAGCTTATTGATAAAGAGAAATTAGGTTTTGAGTTCATTTTGGTCCAAATAATAGGTTTCTTAGTGTTACCTGATGTTAAGAGAGTGACTGATGGATAGTGAGAAGGGTAGTTTAAAGCAGTTTTTCCTTTTTAAATCTGGTATTGTGCAGTTTACTTTTTTTTATCGCATAAGTGGGAGCATTTTATTTAGTTTTCTTACTTCGCCGACGATTCTATACTATAAATATCGATAAAGGAATGCACTGCCATATGTATTATTATAGATACTAAAGCATATCAGAAGAATCTATAATGTTGATGTGTCTGGGTCTTAAGGTTTGAACTCATATGCTTTGTATTTGCTACACTATCTACTTCAGCCAACAGAACCCTCAACAGTACCTTAAATTTAGAAACTAGAACAAATAAATTTTGTAATATATCTGAGTTTTAATTTTTCATTTCTCTTGTTTCATTTCAGGTAAGTCGAACGAATTTTTACAATTCATTATTATGCTACGAGTATAAATAAAAATATACTCGAATAAAGGTAAGAAATATGTATTTTTGCTGTTTAAAGTGCGGCAGGCATAACGCGAAAAGACTTTGTGTAAAATAATTTGCCTTAAAGAACATGTCTGAAAATTAAATATTCTGTATTGTGAAATTTTCCACATTATTATTTTTTCAAATTAAGTTCATCAAATCTGATTATTAAAGAATTGCCTCAAACATAAATCAAACTAAGCGGCAGCAGTTTCCTTTTAAATATTTCTTTAGTTTATCTTTTTCTCTATGATTAATATTAAAAAATTGTAGGAGTAAATAACCTAAACAAGATAAAAAAAAATATTACTTTAGATGTCATTATTTTTGGTTCCTTTCTATTTTTCAATTCTATTGTCTTCAACTAAAAATCAATTTACTGTGAAGATAAAATTGTATATGACTTTCTATCTACGTTCTACTTTTTTCCGTTTTTTTTCTTAGTCTCTTGGCTTTTATCATTATTGTGGTGGCGTTTGTCAATGAATTCTAACCAAAAGATTCATTAACTTAATTTCCTTTACAATTCGTCTGCTAATGTGACATATCCGTTTTCTTTTTTCTAGTGCATTCGCAGAAATAATGGTGTTGTTTTGCCTGCTTGTCACGTCATCAGAAAAATATGAATGACTGAATGACTGTTTGAAATCTTTCTTTTATCTTTTATTTTTGAATCTCGGCAGTGGAGCTTTTATAAACATTGAACAGTGGGATTAAAATCCTTATAAGTCAAATTTTAGGATCTCCCTTTCTAACGTAACCTAATATATCAAAAATCTTCCTAGACGTTATTTCTATAGTTGAAGCAAAGTAGAAAAATTTTAAAATAAAATATTTCGCAAAATAACTTTAGATACAGCAAGCTACAGGCTGCCAAGCTGATGTTGATGGCAGAAGAGCTGGAAACTGAATATATAACTAGACACCAAGGGGATAGTAGATATCATACAATGGCGTAAGTAAGGCCACCACAGAAATGTGTGACAGAATTCCAACCAGATATAAACACACTAACTGCATGACCTTAATACCGGGATAGGATTTAATGAACAAAGCGGATAAAATCCACAAACCGATATGCAGACGGGGGCCCGCTCTATGATCTAGATCTAGATTCTGCTCTATGACAGGAGTAGAAACGTAAGAAAAAAAGGAAATTGACAAGAGGGTGCTAGTCAACATTTTTGCAAATAGGTAATGTTAGGTTAGGATAATTTGGGTGGTCAAAGATCTCGCATACCTTCAAGTATTCGTCCAATTTTGAGGGCATACGAAACCGTGCAACAGTGTGCTGTTAATACGCTCATTAGAAGTTTACAGTTGCTTCTACTTAATGATAAAAGGAATTTAGTCGATTTAGAATCATAGGAGTTCCATATGATTCTGGAAAACTTGCAAGTTTTCGTGTTACGCCAACATTTCTCTGATTCTTGCCTCATCTTAGAGTCTATGATCCCTTTCAGGAATTGAATTGGTTACTGGACATATACAGTTTTTCCTCCACCGTTAATTGAATTCAACTTTTGGCCAGTGTAAGAGAAAGTCATTTTGCAGAACATCCCTCAATGTAAAAGTGCTGAAGAAATCTACTGACAGTATGGATACCAAGACATCAAGGTATAATAAAAAACAGTGACTCTGAAAGGTTTACTAAGGTGGGAGCATCTTTGAATGACACCAAACAGCAGAACGTTGGATAATTTAAGAGACTTTAAACCGAACTTTAGCAGTTTGTGATTTGAGAAGATAAGAGAGTTTGGCAAACTGATTCTATGGAAAGAGTAACCAGATTCCTATGAGGCAATTCCAATCAGAAGAAGTACAAATAGTTTTTGAGATTGAATAAGCGAACACCCAAGAGACTGGTTAGTATAATAACTGGCCACACGGAGGAGATGGAGGTCTCATTTAACTCGCATGTGTCTGATATAGGATATCACATGCAAAACATACGATAAGGAGGATGAAGAAACATTCAAGGATTACCTATGTCATTGTCCAGCGTTAAACCAGCTTAATAGACAAATTTCGCATTGAACTGAAACGTCTGAGGGATTATGATGTGGGAGACTTAACAGAATACATGAAACAAACTGGTTTCTTGGAGTGACCAGTTTATCGAATTGGTTTTTTTTTTGGTTTGACAGGCTTAAAGGTGGTACCCCGCTTCTTTGGCCAGAGCACACAACATGTCGCATTAGGCATAAGTGTCATCCATGTGGGATTGGGTCAACGTAATTGCCCTTATTTTCAACCTAACATAACCTTAGAAGAAGAAGTGGATAGTGAGAAATGGACCAGAAATAAAATAATTTACTAAATATGTTGGCTCATTAAGTGACTAGAAAACGCTGATAGAATCAGACGCATTATTCTATGTGTTTTGATATCTTCCAGAGCTGTTCCTCTTTTTAACTTGTCCAAAAAATCTTTCGACTAAAACTACCCGCAGTCGCATTATTGAAGGCTATGATGTGAACAAAAACTTTCAATATGATCTTTAATTTTAGTTAAATCAAATGTATAAATTGTTTCCGTGCGAAATTGAAATCGTACAAGAACAGTTTGGTCATTACTCTTTCAGGACGTCTTTAAGTAAATGTTTGATGTAGTGAGTAAGGCTTATCGTTTGTGACTAATTTACCTTAAAAGTTATTTATCAATAAGTTTTAGTCAGTCCGAATAAAATATTATAGAAACTTTCTTTTGTTTTAGGAAAAATCATTTTGATATTAAGTAAGTCTTATTAAATATGTCCAATATTTCAAGTGGAACTCGTAACACAGAAAGGCTTTAAGGCGATCTGAACGCAAAAGAAATGTTTTGAACGCACTTGGGTCCAGAATATTCATTTAGTTCCATGCAATAGCAACCAATCGTCGCTTTTACCACTTACAACGTGACTGTATGTTGGCTGAAGTTTCGACAGGTTGTAGCCAGGTAAAAACTACGCAAGGCAGGTTGGCATATTTTCTCCAAAAGAACATGTCAGATCTTGGCCTTTGAATGCCCAATTGCTCCAACCATTATTGATATCTTCATAATATCATATCTAACAAGGGTTGATTTCAGAAAGGTTTGAGACATCCTGCTCACTACGTTGACGATCATCGATCTTGGGTAAGCTGAGTTACAGAATAATCTGCGAACTGAGTTACGGCTGGATCTTCAATGTCACATTTACAATTAATGCTAATTGTATGGATTATATTTCTCCCGTGGTTTTGGATATTATACAGTTGTTTATGATGGGATGCTAAACAGTGGATGGGATTGGCCCAGGGACTAACCTAGGGGTTATGCACAAATATCTATTTCAGTCGGGAAAAATTCTACAACAATACTTAAAAAAAAGTTCCATCAGCGATTTACCCTGTTGCATAGAGAGCGATGAGGTGTTAAAGGCTTAATAGTATACGACAGCTCGCAAGTAAAAGTTATATGAAAAACCAAATGATATCTTCAAAATTTGTTTTTTTTTCAAACAACATTTTTGAAACTTGTATGAAAAAAGAAAACAAATTGAAAACAATTTTTAAATTTTATTTCTGCTTTCCTTGCAATTTCGAGCATCACTTAATCTTAATCAAAATTACAAGTCCTCTTTTAACCCACTGTGCGTTGATAAGCCATTTATCACAAGAATAATTGTATATTTTCGCAATAATTTTTATTTCTTTTTTTTTGTTGTTCTGTTTCATACATCTGTGTATTTTTTGATGAATGACAATAAATGAAGAGTGAAGAAAAGATAAGCGATAGTAACCCAGTGAACAGTGTAAAAAATTAAACTTTATGAAGCTACTTGCAGTTTATGTTGGATTGTGTGAAATGCTTACTCTACGACGAGTTTACTTGAAGGTCCAGTGGCCCAACGCAATAGTCTCAAACCATGATTTGGAGTTTTTAAACTCGGCAAGGCTTTTTTTTATTGAAATAAGGAGAAGTGACACTCATGCAATGTATGTGCTTACCAACATATACATATATGTATGTATGCATATTTTTTACCTTCTTTGGGACAGGCAGACATTCAAGTCGAATGCAGGAGTTAATCAATACTTGATACGCCTTCGTTGCCCTCAAAAGCAGCGAAGTTAACACTCTTAGGAAGGGGATTGTGAAGAGAGGACATATAAGGTAATACTTCCCTATATGTTCTCTCTTATTATGCTTAACCGGGTTTTCAACTCGTTGCAGATACTCTGGTGTTAAGCAGGCACATTACTTTAAGCTATATAGTGATCTTATCAGTCATTTTACTTCGCCGACTATTTATAAAAGGATGATTTGGTATTTTTAATTATTATCTTAGTTAATCTCGTCAAAGGCGAACAAATTTGTTCGCTGGGAAGTTCTCTTCAATATTTTAAATATTTCCTTTGTTTCTTCTCCTACAATCTTTGAAATAATGCGACTTAAAAACACACATACAAACGCAGAACACCGTTTTAAGATGACAAAAAAAAAACTCAGTAACACTGACAGCAGCAACATCATCATCCCGTGTGCCACGTAATAACAATGATAAATGCAAGTCAATAAATCTTGTAAAAAAACAACAGGATAAAACCATACTTAAAGAAAAACATGAAAAAAAAAAACGGCTGACTGAATGACTAAGACACTGCATGCAATAAGTAAGGCAGTGACAAAGAAAAAAATATATTCTTGACGGTTTTAAGTGCCCAGTAGTTCTGGTGGATGGCCAAAAACTGGTTACGCGAAATTATTCTGTGAGGGAAGAATTATTTTATTTTATTTCAGTGAGTAGCAGACTAGTGATAAAAGGATGTACGCATAAAGAATATCCACCAAATGACACCAAAGCCGCAAAATTTACTGTGAGTTCAGTTGGAGATGGGATATGCAGTTCGGTGAAAAACTGATGGGGTGGGTAGTTGCTGGGGAAGGGGTACTGCCCCTGCAAAGTAATTAGTAATCATGTCTCAAAAGTGGGAATTAATTCGAGGTAGCCTCGCCTGTTTCTAAATTTTCATTCAAGAAGTAAAATTTATATAATTTTAATTATATTTTAATGCAAATTAAATCAGCATCATTATCATCATCATCGTTATCATAGACCTGGGAAACCGAGTCCTTTCCGGAAGAATGGAAGGATTGCATTGTTATTAACATTGCGAAAAAGGGAGACCTTAAAGATTGTTCTAACTGAAGGGGTATTTGTGTATTACCAACCATTGCCAAAATAGTTGCAAAAGTACTCCGTACTGGAGTACGCCCTGGATTGCATATCACCTCTGCTATATCTTGTAGTTATGGAAGATGCTCAATGCCAACAGTCAACGGTATTGGAAATAATAAACAGGGCATTCCATGTCAAATCAACAATCACTATCTTTACTACTTGGCTTACGCAGACGATATATGTTTGCTCTCATACAAACTTAGTGATCTTAAGCAAACAACTATAAAACTGCAAGAACAGCTGCAATACACTGGTGTACTGAACTGAACTCGCTAGAATAAATAAGGCCAGGTCATCGTTTGTCATATTAGCCCCAATTTGGCAAAGTAATAAAATCAGCCAATCCACAATGCTGAGAACTTTGGAAGCAAATGCTAAGTCGCTGCTTGTAGGAAGGTTACAAGCGACATAACAAGAATTCCTTAAACTTTTATCAACAGCTGTTTAAGAAGAATATTACGCATCTTTTGGCCTAAAACGATATCAGTTGCCGAGTTGCTAGCAATGCAAAGACAAACCAAATGCAAATAGCAGTCGAGATGCGTAAACCAAATTGGCAGTGGACAGGACACACCCTCCGTCGAAACGACAACAATGGATTTAAACGAGCTCTTAGATGGAACCCATTTCAACAAGATGGTAGAGAAAGCGGCAGGCGACGCACAACATGGAGAAGTTTAACGGAATCCGAAATGATCCTACTGGGTATATCATGGATCGAGCTCAGTTCTATTGCTATAGATATAGATCGAGGAAAGCTTTATTATTTTACAACTCTGCTTTTTGCACTGTTTTCTTTTAAAATAATGCAGTATTGCAGCGCCTCTGGTGTCAATGAGGCGTATTAAATTTTCAAAGCTGTTTTAAGTAGCCATTTTTTATTGGTTATCTTATTTCGCCAATGATTCTGCTACACAATACCGTCGAGGGAGGGCGCTCTGGTGTTACATTAGGATTACCATCCGTTGAAGCCGTTGGAGTTCAGTGACCAGCCTCTTAAATACTTAAATATTTCAGCCAAAGCCATCATCGGTTGTGTAGAGCGATAATTAAACCAGTTTCTTGTCTTTTATTAGTGTTGTGTCTGAATATGGTATTTCATTGTTTTCACCAACTTCAACTGTAAATTGAAGCATACAAATTAATATTTTATACATAAAACCAGAATTAATAAACATTTATAATTTGTTGCCACAATTAAATAATAAGAAATTCTCCTAAAGACGTCGAAAGGAAGCCGACGAAACGTTGAGAAAAAATCGACCATGTTCTGAAAACCAATTCATTTTGAAATCGCAAAAATTCAAAAACGGAAAACAGGGTTCTTTTTTATCGCATAACTTAATACATTTGAAATTAAGTTTGGATAAAATATTAAAACCAAATAAAAACTGCAATAAGTGAGCCTTCTAGTTAGTTTTTTCTTGAATTTTGTCGATTTCAAAACGAAATTGTTTTCAGTACCCGGCCGTAGATTTTTCATACCACAAGAAAGTAATACAAATAAATATTAAGGCCCAAATTCACAGTCTATAGTTAACTAACTCCCGTGGTTTAACTAACGAGTTTTCTTATAATTTTCATTGCTTAAACCACCTTCATTAGTTAACTAAAGTCTGTGAGCTTGAGACTTAGCTGTCACTTAACGCTTAGTTCCATATTGTACAGATTTGTCCGCAACATAACAGAACAGAACGAAAAAGGAAAAACAAACCATATAAATAGATTTTCAATTGAACAGAAACAAAACAACTGATTCATAACAGCTGATTCATCAGAGCAATTTCCAAAATATTTCTTATGTAAAATTTTATTTAGTTATATGGCATGTGAGCATTAAGATTTTAAAACAAATTTAGTTAAGTGTCACATTATTTTTTTTAGGTTAGTTAATAAGGATGCTTTTTAATTTCCATGACAAATATTTTCCTAACGCTTACAATTGCAGTGTAGGAGACTCTTTTAGGTAGCGCTTGTCAAGAGAGGAAACAGTTTGAAGTAAGTTTATTGTTTGTGGAAATATAAAACTAAAGCGGAAAAACCATTTGAGTGCCTTAACAGGATTAGCTCTTGACTTTTGCGTGTTTATGTGAATCTTTGAACCTTCCTTAAGGATATCATTTATATTTGGATAAATGTGTTGAAGTATTGCAATGGAAATGTTCATAAAATAGTAAAGGTTTGACGCATTAGCATGAGACCGTCATTAACCAACAATTAGTGAACAAACACAGTCAGGATTAACAACCTAACCAACCAATTACACAAAGATCCCCTGTTGATCGCACAAGTAGTCTAGATTCGTTTAAGGCTTCTTATGTGTACCATTTGAGGACTTGTCGCTCACTTACATTCAAAACAGGAAAAAAAACTATTTTTAAAATTTGATTTTATTTCAAATGTAAGTGTGCGATAAGTGGAACGCTGATGACATCATGGAACAGGTCCTAAGAAAGATGATAGTTATTCTTCTTTCTTTACATACATTGCTGTTCATAAAAGGTGTAATGTTTTGTTAGTTTATTTCAGTTTGGAATAGAACAACCGAATACAATAGTGATCTCCTGTTGTGGTCAGTCCTTACAACAGATTAAAGAGTCAAAGTGTTAAAGAACATCACTTACAAAACTGCCGGGTTAATGCACTGGCATTACTATTTGCCCTTAAAACATATTCTAGAACAGGCAGTAGGGATGATGTATAGATGTAAGAACTAAAACTCCTACTTACCAAATACTTTGCTTTTATCCTAGAATTAAAGTGGATTTTCCACTACCAACTAACTAACCCCTGTGAAAATATCGATTATGAATGTGTTATATTTCAATTTCTTTCTCAACAATAACGATGTACGAACGATGCGCGGGTTTTCTAAATCAGCAATATCTTAGACTGACTGTCAACACTTAAATAAGGATGACAACAATCACATAACAATCATGGTTAAGCAAACTCTTAAATGTCAAAGAAATTCAGTCGCAGGCATAAAACAAAATCGCTTGTATGTGAGCTGAGAAACAAATAAAGTGAATTTTTTTTTGCCTAGCGCCATGTTTTTTTTTATTATATTTTTTTTGCAATTTTTCTTATCGATGCAGGGATGTCTGCGTTTCCTGTTAAAGCGATTTAAATCTTCAGTTAAGCAATTGAGTGGAAGTAGAGGAAGGAGTAAAGGCGAAAGTGTTTTGTAAAACCAACTGAGTGGGTTGTAAGTATTTTTTGTTTGTTTAGTGACACTGTCGACAGTAAATACCACGTTCTGACTAAACATATTGTATCGGCAATCTTTGATTTTGTTTTTCTTACTTCCAGCTATTTGCCGTCATAGTCTGTCTATATTTCTGTTTTCTTTTTGTTTAGTTTGCTTCTGCTGCGCCTTCGTTTCATTATTTGTTTTAGTGGCAAATAAATATTTAAATTGAAGTTAAGAAGTTATGTGTGAAATCTCAGGAACAGAAATGTGATTGGAAAGTAGGGTAGTTCGTGTAAGTGTGCAGTGTGAGAATTTGTCTGTCCCTCTCACTCTCCATTACTGGAAATATAGAATTCAAAACAGGATTCAAAATTAACCTCGGGAAATGTTATGATGATATCCATTATACATTTATAGCTAATTGCAAAGTTATAGTTCCCGATATACCGATATTCGTGGTAACCAAAATTAATACTTTCACAAACAATTTGGATTGTTATTTTCTCTTTCAACGTCATACAGAGAAACGAATTTTTCTTTAGAAAGATTTGAGAAAAGGAATATTTTTATTTTAACAGGAAGATTTTGCTGTGGGGATAAATATAGACTTGATTTCAGTCATATCTGGCCAAACGAACCTCACAGACTTACGAAAGAGTCATGACGATTTCCTTAACATAGAGAATTGTTAATTGATTTCAATATATATCATCCATCTTTCACTTAACATCTGTATTAGTTTAAATAAAAGTAAGCAAAATATTAGTATAATAGCATACATATTTTCAGCCCAGCTCGCAGTGTCTTGGTCTTCTCTTAAACTTGTTTGCGGAAACCATTAAGTTCATTGGGAACATTTTTATGCAATACGTTGCGAAAAGAAAATTTGTTTCATTCATAATTCATAAACATTTTCTATTGATTTGAGTTGCACAATAACCTCCAGATGCTGGAATATTAAAGAGAATTTAGAGTTATCATTTCTGAGGTTCCAAGTATGGTTACAGTGTTATGAGAGTCTGCAACTAAAATCCCGTACGAATTATTTTCACTCCACAAAAATTTAATTGATAAACTCCTTTAACTCGGACAAGAAATAGCAGAACTTTTGTGTTATCATTATGCATCAAAATAACAATCTTTTGGACCCTTAATACGCTCTGTCGAGTTGGGAAGGGAATGGGAGTCTCATGTACCTCAACACGTTCTGTGCTTACATTTAATTACGAACTTAATATATCGAACTCCTTATAAATATTTGGCTCACATTTAAGAGTGTTACTTGGTTTCCCGCGTAAAGTGATGAGAGACATATTGGCAGTGACCACAGGATATTGACATCGACGCTTAAAGGATGCGACTTCCACATAACGATTGTTGTTTAGGATAACTAGATGAGAGAGAGACAATATCACATATCCTACGCATCTGTTCTGCAATTGAAAACTAACGCCTTCGTGTTTTAGAAAGGGGGTTTTTCGTGGCGTTCCAGATCTATCAGCAGTTGATCTTAAGTATTTGTAATCCTTAATTAAGAGCAACTAAAAGTAACTTGGCTTTATTTACAATTCGAGATGGTCCGCCATCATAGATAGAATCCTGAAGGATCAACTCCGTATACCAGTACTAACAGGATATTGTCACATAGGTACAGATGTCAAAAATTTTAATCTTTCATATAATGGCTTCTGTAGAAGTTGTCTTGATGGAGAATATGAGGAAACGGATTAACACCTACTCTGTCAATGTTGATCCAGAACTGATCCAAAATGAATTCTTAAGTTGAGTCGGATCGAATCGGATTTTGTGAGATCCAACACATTTACTCTCATCTACTTTGAAACTCATTTCAATTTTATATTAACATTTTCCTGTTATTATTTCAGATGGTATCTTAGCTGGGTAGTAGCGCGTTGACTATACATTGTTTGATGATACATACTTCGAACCCCAGCAACATTTTTTTATTAATTTACTGACTACCTGGTGACTTAAATAAAATTACCTTGAAGTTAGCTGATATGTATTACAGAGTGAGACAATTGACTACCATGTAGGACATTGCAATGTTGAAATAGTTAGTTGTTTCCATTGGAAAGTAATACAAGTTTCAGTCAGCACTATTTGAGACATTGTTAGCTTAAGTTTAGTTGAGAGTTAACTTAGTTTCCGGCAGGGACCTTGCAAGGATATCGGAATGCGGAGAATAAACATTATCGTAAAAAAATCATTTTGGTTTAACACCGAGTAAGTGGTATGATGAAGGAAAACTTTTCTGTCCTTCTATGCAGCTAGCCTAACGGGACCCATGAGGATTAAATTAAACCGGTAATATATATATATACACAGATTGTCGAACCGCTATTATATCCCTAAAATCTTCGTTTCTAAGGACAACAAAACTCTGGACTGCGGATCATTTTAAAAGGAGCATTAGAGATGACAGAAAAGTATAACATCAGAACCATCTCAAGCAGCTTAAATGTGGGTACGATTAGCTTACAAGACTTGGGATAACCTTGCAGTTTCCTCTGGATAATTGCAAACTTAGACCTAACCTCAAGACTGGGGAGGAACTAAGTTATTATTATTTTTTTTTTAACAAACACAACCCCAGCGAAAAACACCCATTGTCCATGACTGGAATCGAACCTACAACCTTTGGACTGACAGGCTAGCATCGCTACCACACAGTCACAGAGGCACCACAGATAGGTCGTGTGTCACAAGAAATACCTGCATGATCACCAGTTAGTTACAGACTTATCTAGATAAGAAAAATACGGTTTCTTTTATTTCAAGGATTGGCAAACAAATCGATGCTTTAGTGTTCGTGTTAACCGGAGATTACTTCATGTTATTGACGGAGCAGAAAATGCAGAACATTTTCTGTATCCCCTCATTAGTATGGAAGAAAGTGGCCATAATGGGCCTTTCTTCGTAACCTGAATTAACCTTGATAATTATCTGGCTGAAAGCAGACATATTAGTTCCACCTCATATTCCAGTGCACTTCTATCTTTTTTTAAAGTGCATTGTATGAGAACTTATCAAAAGGACTTGTGTGGATTTTGGTGGGCCAAAAATTATCTTTTGGTTATTGCCACCGAACTTTAATCAAATAATATTATTTTCCTGTTTGTTTAGTATTATTTCATTTAATTAAATTTAATTTAACGTCATTCAGTGAATATCCCTAATATTTTCTACTCCCAAGTACATGCTACATATTTGCAAACACCATAAACTTACGCACTGCTTTAGAATGTGTTGTTGCAAAGTGTGGTTGAAATATTGTGAGGTTTTTCATTTGGTCTCGTTTCTCTTTTCGCCTGCGTATGCATGTTGTTGCACAATGGTGTTATTTTGTTGTTGTAGAGCCATTTTAGTTTTATTTTTCGCAGCCATAAACAAATTTGTGGCGCCTGGCGTGTTTAATATTTTGCCAAACGAGAATTTATAGGAATTTATAATGATTTATGAGTATTTAATATGTGTGCTTTTAACACTTTTCGCCTTTAAACTTCAGGATTATTTTTGTAGTAATTTCTAAGAAAATAAATGAAGTTTATGCAAATTTAAAGAGAAGGATAGAAAGAAGTTTTCGAATTGTCTCTTGGGTTAGAAGGTAAAATAGTGTTTCCGTGCTGGACATTGAGCTCGGGAATATTATCGTGAAGCGTTTTAGTGTTTAAATGAATTAACAAATAATAATAAAGAGCATGACAAGCCACCATCAGTTCTATTTTTGTTAAGCACGTAGTTTTTACTTGTCATCACTCAAGCAGTCACAGCCTGGGGAATGAAAACTCTTAAAATGCAAGGCTATTCAAAATAAAATGTTTTACTGGAACACCCTGAACTGTCGTATAATAAAAAAGCTAAAAGAAAAAGAAATCGTCCCTGAATTTTTTTTAAAACTAGACAACATGTTCTTCAGTCTTAATTGGAAAACAGGCAATAGTAATGAGTTCAAGCTGGGATTACTGTCTTCGAATTCGTGCTCGATTCACGTGCTGACTTTAATAACCAATGATGAAAAACATCAGTATGTAGTATTGTATAGTTAATCCTTAAAATCTGATTACCTTTTATTTAAAAAAATTTTTAAATATTTTCAATAGACCACAAATAATGTATTTCTTCCTTCCATTGTTGGACAATTCCGATATTGCTGCACTTTGTCTTGAAGTTAGTTGCCCTTAGCAAAAGACTAAACACTTTTTTCCAATAATAATATTAGTGTATCTGCTGTCCTTTTGTGGTATTCTTGTATTTTAACTTTTAACTAAATGCAACGAATACTTGAGTTTGCAACAATTTTAATTAGTCCCGAGTTTGGCCATGTCAAAACTTTCATGTAATTTTGCTGCATCTGGTTGTGTTGCTTGAAAAAGAAAAGTTTTAACAAATTCTTTTGTTTGCTACACAGCTTGTCATAAACTCAATTAAAAGCTGTAATGGACTCCATTTAAAGCTAATCACAGTTTTCGAAAAGAATCCAAGAAAAATAAAAGAAAACAAATTGGACATTTTCCATTTTCATTTAAGTATTTTAAATTGTCTTTTAATTTTTTACTCAAGCACTCTCTTATGTGCCAACTTTTAACACACATGCATTATTGGCGGCAAATTAGAAAAGGGAAACTGTTAAAAGCTTTATTGATTAACTTTTTGTTGAACAAAAGAAAAAGTGAAATGTAACAGAAAATTTTCAAAAGCTACTTGAGTGAAACCGCAATTATTTTCGTCCTAGAAAAGGATGCATTAGTGGAAGCTTTTTAACAATTTTTTTAATTTTTTTAATTATACACAGGGTGTTCCAATAAGATGTTACATTTGGCTTAACATTTTAACTGTAACTACTTCGTCATTTATAAAAGTAGAACGACAACGCATTGAAATTATTCAAATTCACTACAAAAATTGTGAAAATTACACGGTCACACTTCGCGCACCTTCTCAGCCAGCAATTGTGAAATTGTTGCAAAAATTTGAGTTGTTGAGATATCGATGTGTGGTCGCTCTGGGACAACTGACAATATTGCTGTTTTAATCGTCTATTGTTATTTTAAAGTGGGTGGGAGTCAGATTCTAGGAATAAATTGGAGATCTCGATTCGTTGAGATGCTGCAAAAACTGATTAAACCAAGTACCTACCGTGTAAACAAACAGAGCCCAATATAGTGCTAAATATATCTTTCTGAGCAATATTGATAACATCAAGAGATGTTATGCTTACCACTAGGATTATCGCAGAAGTTCTTATCATCAACCCCGAATACACACACCACCCGTGAGACAATATTCGCTCAACACGGGTACCAGTATTAATTATCAGGGAATCCATATTACTCCTATTAAGCCCATTAATTAATTCCCAGGTGATTGTTTTGAAACTCTGTGAAGAAAAATGCGAGGCAGCATTATGGTCTAATGTTATCAATCATTTTTTTCAATTCGTATTGTAAAGGGTCCCCTAATGAGAAGTTTCAGTTTGATAAGTAAAAAATCTAAATTTTTTAAGCGAAACCAACGGATGATTATGTAATTGTAAAGAAACAAGTATGACATAAATAATAGAAAACAATATTACCAAATGACTGACATGGCTACGCTTGGAGCACCAATTCCCAGATTTGTAGCTGTATGTCCTCGATGATTTTAAGAATTCCATTTCTTAGATCTTAAATCGAATGTGGCCCATTGTTATGGACTTTATCTTTTACTTGTTATCGAAGACAAACGTCAAAAAGTGTTAAATCGAAAGATCTGAATCGCAAGTTTTGATCGCCTTTTCGGGAATCCACATGAGGAAAGTCTTCACCCAAAAGAGCGTTGGTATCGTTATTTGTATAGCTCGTAGTGTCGTTTTGTTGAAAATAGACATTGTCCACATCAATATCTTCCAATGGGCATATAAAATCAATAATCATTGTTCGATAGCATAATTCAATCACCGTAAAAGTTAGGTTAGGTAAGGTTAGGTAAGAGTGGCAGTCAGAATTACGGACTCACTTAGACCGTTTAGGTAAATTGTAAAGGGCGGAAACATTGCTTATGTGAAGTCCCCACCGTCGAGCCAATCAGAGCTCAATATAAAGCATTGCAATTTGACATTGGCAACGTCAGAAAGTATCCGCAACTCAAGAGCGCCCATTGTGGGCGTAAAAGTTGCTCCAGCCTCATTTTGGAAAAATCAGGTCGAATGACCCCGTAAGACCCAAAACTGCAGTAAATAGTCATTCTCTGAGAATGGAAAAGATTTTAAGCAATAATTATTGGGTTTTCCGGGCACTAGATGAAACAGTTCTGCTTGCAAAAATTGACCTCGTCGCTCAAGATAATTTTTCAATGAAACTCCGGATCAGTTTGATACATTTCAGGGACCCAATCAGCAAAGACACGAAGTTGTTGATGTTTGTTTCATGCCACTTCTTGTGTTAATTGAACCTAAAAAGTCTTAAAACTCAATTCTTTATGCAAAATACGGTGTAATGTCGTTTGTGGAAGTTCTTATTTCAAACATCGTCAAGAAATTTAAAAATTTTGGTTTTGAACGGTGAGCACTAGTTTGATTCTTCATAGCATTTATTTTCCCCAAACAGCTCATAGTTTACCACCAAATCTAGAGTTGGTGGTGGAGCAGGTCCTTCACGTGCCATCGTAATGTTTAAAGTTTTTGTAGTGAATCTTTATACTTTTTTGACACTTTTATCCGTGGGAAAAATCGCACTAGTGCGTTACCTGCTGTTTGTTTTATGAGTTTTCCGATCTCGCATAGTGAGAGAATAATTGATATAATTTGGATCTATGTGCCGCATTCATAATCGGCCAAAGATTGTCTCTTCAGCGACTGCTGCATCAAATCAAATTTTTTTTCTCAGCAAAGATCTTCCGTTTATACAGAAGCTATTGTACTTTTACAGTAAATGACAGTAGGTTAGGTTAGGTTAGGTTAGGTTAGGTTAAGAAGGCTGATGCTATAGCGCCACTTGGAGACCCAGTTGGGTCTATTGTGATTCCCTTCTGTTGCCAGTTAAAAGTAATATTTACCCCCGACTAGTACCCAGACCTGACCCTATTATTCGATATTAAGCCTCTGGATTCCCATGATGAAACCCCTGATATCCTCCAGTTAACTCTTCCCGATATCACTAAGGCTCTCATGGAAACGTCTGCTCAGCCATCTAGGCCTATGACATTGCAGTTTCGGGCAGTGGCAGATAATATGCTCAATAGTTTCTGGTTCCACTTCATTCCCGTACATCCTACAGAAATCTGGAGTGCCAGTTTCCCAAAAACTGATTCCTGCTCTGACCGAGCAGTGGCAAGTCAAATCACCTATCACAATTCCCATAGCCTTCCTATTCATATCCAGTAGCTGTTTGGATCTTCCTGAATTAAGTTTTGGTCACATAGCCCTCGAGACTCTATAATCATCTCTACCTCGCCATGAATTCTTGGTCCTACTTTTTACCTAATTACTGAGTTCCCTGTAGTAATGACCTATCGGCAATTTCACCGATCTGTTACATATTCCCTCATCTAACACCGACCCTATTCTTGTCAGCTCATCGGCAATTTGATTTCCCTCAACATTTTTGTAGCCAGAAACCCAACACTGACACTATATTTGTCCATAAGCAAGTTGAGGGCTCTCCTACAGTCACTAACAAGTTTAGATTTGATATTGTGTGCCTTCAAAGCTTCAAAGGCCTGAGGATCGCCAAGATCTAAGCTTGTAAAACACTGCATTCATTCGTCAGTCTGAAAGTAGTATGAGTGTTCGTCCCCAAGATACAGACACTAGCCTGTCCGTAAAGACCAGATTTATCGGATTTGACCCAATAGTCCCTATACGGAATTACGAGTGAGGGTGTTCTACTAAAATCAAATTCAACGACCTTATAGTCCGTGAACTCAGGGGTAACGGACTATAAGGTTTACTGTGCAAATCCACAAAGATCTCTTGTTTAGTTTCTCGCTGACAGCTCGAAGGTTTTATAAACCAATACAACTTTCGCTAAAAATTTGTTAGACTATTTACTTCTTTTACACTAAATTAATCTGCTCAGCTGTTACGGTTTTGCTTCACTGTGTGCTGTAGCATGCATGAGAAGCGACTTGCCGCATTGTTTAACCAACAGCAAGCAAACCTAGAAGACTGCTCATAGACTCCTTTCGGACTCCAGGGAATAGCTATTGCAGCCACTACCCCCTAAACCACCAAAACAGTGCATTTTTACATTTGTCTGCTAACGAAGGAAAATGAGTTAGTGATATGATGACTTGTTTCAACTTGAGAGAGTGTAATAGAAAAAGCAGACAAAAATAAAATATCATTGGCCCAGCTGCATTAAACGTACAACGTTTGTTGGATGGATGTGTTGTTGTTGCTGGCAACTTGTAACACGTATTACAAATTTTGGTTGCATTGTCAAATGAAACATTTGCTTCAGAAGAAAAAAGTTAAAATAATTTCCCCAGTGAATCGCATTACAAGTCTCATGACCAAATGTCTGCAGCATTTGATGGCTGTCATTAGCACACACTCACGCACACGATATACAAATATAAATCGGCGACTTACACTTCGACCCACTTTACTAAAGTTGCAAACTAAAAAAAACATTAGGAGAGGGTAAAAAAGTTCGAGTTAAAAAGTCTTGCTGCTGAAGTGACCAAAAAGTTTTTCACAAAACTTTCCCAAAACATATTGTGCATGAAATTTAAACTCATTTGCAATCAATTGCAAGGACTGTTTTAACATTTCTTTATTGCTTAAAATATTAGTGTTCTTTTTGCTACATATTTCTGTTTTTTTTCTTGTTGAAATTATTATCGTTAGTGAAAACACTGAACATTATGGCTGCTGATGTCCCAACTCTGCAAGGCACGCACAAAACTAACTAATTGATTGACAGAGTGTGATTGTCGAATTGAAAGACAGGCAAGGCAGGCAGGCTGACTGACGGACTACTGATTTGATTTTCATTTTAATTTATTTTTTTCCTTTTTGCAAAAACATTAATGATTTTGGGGAATACGAAATGTACATTTGAATCTTCTCGTCTTGCATTTAACATGTTTCAATATAATGTTGATGAGTTTGTCTGGCAGGTTTAATTTAACAATGACTTAACAATTGTTTTAAAAACAAATGTTGTACATATTTGCATGGCTTTATAATATTTTAAAATTTGTAATAATTATTTTAACAAGCCTTGATTGAGTGATTGATTGGTAGCCAATTCAAAGTTTTTATTTTGTATGTTGCATGTACAATTAAATTACCCCAAACGGGAAATAGAATTAAATGACTGCTTTTGCAATATAAAGCTCACAATTTGAATATCTTAAAATATATATTTGGGATGATTATATAACATAGAGTGTAGGAATATTTTTTTTTTATAATTAAACTTTAATAAAGTATTTTCTAGACTGAAGTTGTCATTAGGAGACCATCATTTTTAATTTGGTAATTCATTTGGTTGATGAGGCAAGTCCGAGAACCAGTAGAAAATTTAAAAAAACGAACAATCGAAAAGAAAGTGACCTTATCAGAGTACCTATCACCGTACCCGAATACCTAGATGATTGGAGTGGTCCTTTCAAAAAGGAATCATCTTGATTACAGTTGAATGCCTGCGGGAAGAAGGCAACCACGTAAACAAGCCAACCAACCTGAATAACCATTCTTATTTTAGTTGTCAACATTGACGTCACGACAGTACTTGTTTAATCGTTGTCACAAACAACTGGCCGCTATTGACAGGCAAATGCTATTTTTTAAACCTTCGGGAACAGAAATAGAACATCTATAGCAAAAAATTGTTCTCGAGAACGAGTACGCCACCCCCTATTTTTTGTTATTGTATTGACGTGCCGTCGATACTGGCAACTGGAATTAAAGTTTGCGTCCTGGCACATTAAAATTTTTTGCCGTTAAAGTGCAATGTAAACAAGATTAAAAAAAAAAAAAAAAAATAATGAAGAGGTTAGTTAGAAGACTCGAAGGTCTACTCTGTAATTCGAAACGAAGGAAAATGCTTTTGCATTAACATGCTAGAAACATTCAAATTCGTAAGCATTTTCTTTCGTTTAGAATTACAGAGTAGACCCCCTGATCAGGCGTAGTAAGCATGAGATGCCGGATGCCAGCTTTAGTTTTTGTGTGCTGTACAATCACTCTTTGTTAATTTGACTAACAGAACCCTAGAACCCTAACTTATGATTGCGAGCACAATGGGTTAGGTTAAAAGATTGCTAGTAAAGGAAGAGCGAATTGCAGCCCACTTGGGTCCAAACATAACCATGATCATTTTGTGATAGCTGTCGAAAAAGGGAGAAACAAGGATAGATAGGATAGTTTCCCGTTAGTGTGACATAAATGTAAGCATCAAATTAAATTGCGTGTAGCATGCCCTAAGGTCTAGTTGAGTTCCTACAGTTATCGTATCGCATACTTTTTGAGGTAGATCTAATGAAGATGAGCAGCCACTGGAGGAAAAGAATTATTGGTAGCTGTATGTTTAACACTAGTTACATTTAAACAACAAATTAAGATGCGTCTTTCCTTTGGATATCTACCGCTATCACATGTTCTCTTATATCCTCTTCTGGTTTAAAGCAGTCCAAATCATTGTTGCAATCATTCTCATTCTAGTGGCATCCTGAAATGTAACAGGAACGATTTACATGTTATGTTACAGGTTTTGGCTCTGGTCGACCTTGTTCATTCTTGTGTCGTTAGAGACAACTGCACACATTCTCAGAGAGTATATTGTCTCATGTAGAATGCTTGTTTTTTCATTCTGATGATGATATTCCATGAGCTGCTCCCAACTCTATGCTAACTTTTACAGGGAAAGTTATTTAAAAACTATCTACAAATTGTTAATAATATATTCTGAAGCTAGGAAGTGAAATTAGTTTCCAGAATAATCTCATATGAGGAGATCATAACGATTTCTCCGAAGATGTAAGTTTGTAGTAAAAGGGCATTGGCTCATTATGTGCCTACGAATGATTAAACTAAAAACAACTCAGTTGACAATTTTTAACAATGGTGACAAGTCTTCCAATTCTTAAATAAGGAGTGCTATACAAAAACTTGTGATAACTTATTGCCAAAAAGAGAACCGGAAGCAGGAATGGAAATGACTATGAGCGGCATTTGTTATGTTTAAGATTAACATGAGCGCTTGGACTTTGACGATTACCTCATGGTTGTGTAAACGTTAGATAAACTTAAGCATTCATCAACACCCTTTTGCGTGTGAAGGAACCTAGTCGCATGGGACTATCTTAACGCAAATGGCTGAAAATATTTTATTAGCCAGCACTGCTTCAGAAACATAGCGCCAGGAAAAGTCCTGCCCAACGTAATCAGCATCTGTTGGATAACAGTATCTTGAAAAGTGCCTGGAGGACCCCTTCTACAAAAAAGCACTAGCATTAGTCGAAAATCAGTCATGCAATACATTTCTTCCAAATGGATTTCGTTAAAACCCCAGATAATACCCCTTATTGCAAATGGCGGCGTCGACGTCACATCCAGACGACAGTAAAAAACGGCACTTGTCTACTGTTTGTCGACAAGGATTGACTACTATAAACATGGTACATTAATTCACAAAGCCTTAGAGATTAGTAAGAGATTGTCAATAAGAGCCAATTTTTACCGATAAAGATTAGACAAGTGACAATATTTACTGTCGTCTTGATGTGACGTCGACGACGCCATTCACAATAAGGAGGAATAAATACATTCCCGAAGAAGACCTCAACAATCAATGTAATCAGATTATATTTTTTTTTGATGTGAGGCTTGTAACAAAATCCATAAAAAGAGACCGCTGAACACTTACTTGGCGATGGGGAGCATCACTTACTGAGCCTCATGGGAATAAAGTCTGTCATGAGGTTTCGATTACATTAAACGGTGCTGCCATAGCTGTGAGCATCATCCATTAAGCTCCAAGTAACTGCAACCAAAACAGGGCTGCCTTGTTGCCTTCTTTTTCATTCGGTTCAATTAGAAGTGATGATGTTCCATTTGCAGACGACCCGATAAGTAAACTTTTTTTTATACTATAGGGTCTTTTTAACAGAGGTACACAACTTTGAAATGGAATAAAACAAAGATGAATATTTTAAATTGACATGCAATTTACTCTTTTTCGAAACATAATCCTCTGGTATTATAATTTAAATATGACTTCTGGCATATGACCGCCACGCATATGGCTCGGACGTAGTCTAATCTGGAGGTCCAATTTTCGATTAAATTTTTTTTAAATATTTGTGGCCGATTATTGGCAATAACGGGGCTAATGTTCTCCTGCAAGTCGTCAATCGTTTCGTGCTTATCGGCGTAGACCTCACATATCCCCACAGCAAATAGTCTAGCGGCGTTAAATCGCACAATCTTGGAGACCAATTCACGGGTTCGAAACGTGAAACTATGCGGTTACCAAACGTTTTATTCAATAAATCAATTATGGCACGAGCTGTGTGACATGTTGCGCCACCTTGTTGAAACCACAGAACCTGCACATCATGGTTGCTCAATTGATGAACGTAGAAGTCAGTAAACATGGCTCTATAGCGGCGAATAGACTGATTCGGGCCTTCCTTTACGCTACGCTCAGCAGCAGCAATGACTTCTTCTGTAAGCACTGTACGATGTCCCTGTGGATACGTTTTATTATTTAGAGCAAAAGTGATGCGTAAACGATCCATAGTTAATCGAATTAACTATGGATCTGACCGTAAAGTGGACGTAGTGCGTGATACGTATTTCGAAAAGAACCAGGATTTTCAAAATAAATTTGCAAAATTTGGAAGCATTGTTCAGGTGTCAGTCTATTCATGTTGAAATGTCAAACCAAAGTAAACGTGAATCATTTGACGGCTGGAAAAATGGTCGCCAGTTAAGAAAAGTGTTGCCAACTTAAAGTTTGATACCTCTATAAAAAAAAACATCCTCTACTTGCAAATACATCCGTTTGCGCGCTTTTTTTATGTACTGGGCGTTACCATAGATATTTTTTGTGGGTCTTCAGCGAAAGTAGGAGGTCTGAGAGAGAGATTGCTTCACCCAAATAACACAGCGCCATGTTTTGTTAGGTTTGTACCCTCCGAGGGTCGAAAATTTACCGCAAACATTACGAGGGTCGAAAATTTACCGCAAACATTACGAGTTTGGTCGGTTATTTATACTTTCATACTCACATTTTTAGTGCATGAAATTCTATTTTGTATTGTTTAATTGAATTGTGTATGAAAATGAATATCTGTTTCGGTAGGTGTACGGGTAGTTTTCCAGCCTACCAGTCAGAGATCGTTGGATCGACTTCTTATTCAATGCTCGAACAAAAAGTACTTGATAAATGTAGATTGAAGAGTAATAAAGTTTTCAATTGCATTTATAACATTGCATACATAAATAAATATAAAAACCGGATAAAGTAAGATAACACTTACGGCCTGTCCCACGATGTCACCAGAAATCGTTCGATCGAATAATTATATTGAAAACAACAAAAAATTTTCTAATGTTATTGTTGTTTGCAATAAAAGTTGTCGATCGCACATTTGCGGGTGACATCGTGGGACAGGCCTTTAATCTAAGAGTAGATAAAATTGTGATATAAAGAGCAAATTTTTTTTTATTATATACTCGTACATATCGAAAAGATATTAATGTAATGCATGTAGGATGTGCAGAAAGAATCTCATGTCTAGATATTTACCAAGTGGGACATCACGGACAAAAATCATGGGATACCGAAGTAGGTTGGTAAGGAATAATTCGACTCTCTCTCTCTCTCTCTCTCTCTCTCTTACCAAACTGCTTCCAGATAGATGAATAGTTTTGCTGGGTGGTATCCGCTGAACACGGTAATGCTAAGTCAACAGTAGGGAAGCCAAACGGAAAATCCCAAGTTCCGGGATTTTTCGGGATTGGCAAATGTGATTAATCAACTTAAAAATATGTGATAACTTAATCGTATTAAAAAAATATTTAACTTTAAAGACAATTGTGCATTGATATATTATCAACATAAAAACTTTTAATAAGCATAAATAAAATAAAATTTTGTTATCAAAGTACTATTTAAAAAAAATCCCAAGTACCGCGATTTCCAAAAATCCATTCCGATTGGCATCCCTAGTCACCAGTGGGTGATTATGCATGCGTCACTTGAACTTTCCTCGATAACAAGTGACAGATATTAACACTAATGCACATCAGACAAAAGTTTATGACTGTCAGACACGGGACTCAAACCGAGGACCTTCGGTTTTGTAGTCAACTTGTTAACTTGTTTAGCCAACGCCATCCTAAGTTTTATACTCAATCCTGTATAATATGTCGCTCGCTTAAAAAATACTTATTCTTTTTGAAACAATCTTTACTTAAACATTTGCATAATGTTAGTCTGATTTCCTAAAAAGTGCAAAACTTGCACTTTTTACTAAAACGAGATAATGAAAATGTGAAAACTTTTTGAGGTGAGAAAAGCTCCTTAATTTGGAGTACCCAAGCGAAAACTTTTCGAGATCTTGTAATGGGTAGTACTCTTTCAATGGCTTACAAAGTAATGAGTGGTACTTATTTATCTAATTTTTTTTTAATGACTGTCCTGCAATAAATAAAATAAATATTAAAATATTTATATCATTATGTGAAAGTACTCATTGTAGTACTTTCTAGTTAATAATGAAAGATATCTGAGAAAAATTTATTGATCGTGAAAATGAGCTTCGAGAATAATAAAATAACTTTGGTTTTATTTTCATCTGACCATAACTTTTTTTTACAAACTTAAAGTATATTCGCATAATCTTTAATATACTAATAATAATATTTACATATTTGTTTTTCAAAATTATATTTTTAACAATCCCAAAAAGAAAGCTACAAGTTATATAATTTCGTTAAAAAATTTCATTTATTTTTATTACAAACAAAAAATACCCATTAACTTTGGAATACTTTTAGGCAAAAAGTAATCTATAAAATGTTGCATATTTGTAGGCAAAAAATAACCCATTAAGTTTTGAATATTTTTAGGCAAACAGAATCTAATAATTTTTGGATATTTGTGGGCAAAAAGTAAATGGTACCCTATACCTTTTGAACTTCTCAGACAAAACAAATGGGTTATGCAGCCATTTGTTTTGCATTCTAGTAAGCAAAGAGCTTTTTGCTGGGTAGCGCGTGGCGCTAGTGTTCAATTCCCTATTCTTGATTATGAATCTTTATTGTAAATGAATACAACATGCTAACGTTTTGCATTCTCTATGATCTTCTAATTCGAAAATTTGAACTGTTGTTGCATGTTAACAAAAATCATTGCCATGAACCATAACTAAAAAAACCAAACCGAAGTAGCATATATTTCCATTCGAGTATAAATATTTTTTTTTTTTTTTGTTAAATGTCTTTATTAATACTAGCTTTTATTTAAGGCTTATTCCAATATCATACACATAACTATACATACATATTTCCTAAATTTTTATGTTTGTGACCCTCAAATAAATTGTCATGTTTTTAAACTTAATAAAACTGCATATTCTCGTTGCAAATTAGTTCTCGACAGACCTTGTTACTTCTTCTGTCCCAAAGCAAATTTTATTTTGTAAAGCTTTCACAATAAACTTTAAACTTATAGATTTCATTGTCCTTGTACTGCAAGCAAGATAAATTTTACTAAATGTCCATATAAACAATTTGCAATTTTATTTTTCTACTCTTTGGTTGTTGTCATTGTACGATATGCATATACATGACCACAATATAAAACCCTCTTAAATTATTCTAATCTTTATTTTCTTTAAAGCCATAAACAATCTGAATGCATGAAGACTTAAAATTTTTAATACATAAGAAGTGGTCGCCTGTCCTCCCCTTTGGCTTCTACTGAAATACTCGTATGTACTAAAAAATGTATTGAAACCAAGGTTGGAAACCGAAAAAAATAACGGTATCGGTATTGATACCGGTACAATTATTTTTTAAATTTCGGTATAGGTAGCGGTATCGGTATTTTTTTTATTTCGGTATCGGTATTACCGGTACATACCGTTATCGAGTTTATAATACCGGTATACCGATATTACTGATAAATTTATTACTTCAGGCATTGGACATAACAAAAAATCTTTTTTTTATTAAATTACTTCAAAAAGGGAGTATTTTTACATTAACATACATACATAAGTATGTATGTACTCGTATAAAAGCGTATAAAATTATTTGTTTCTATATATGTTTTTATATTATTATTAAAAAATAATTTATTAAAAAGTGAAACAAGGAGACTGCAGTTAAAACTTTACATATAAAAAGTATACATTTTGATTAATTAAACAAAATAGTAAGAATAAAAGTTTTGTCTATACTGTTATATTACACTGTGTGAAAAAATCAAAATCTGCAGTTACAGCTAAAAACCCGGTTTTTCGTAGCCCTAGACACTTATCAACCTCTAACGGATACAGAAAGAAGAGACTAAGACCTTTTAAAGCATATATTTATATATTGTTTACGTAAATTTCAAATATATGTCTTAATTTTTTCACCAAATATAATTTTTTCGGTTTTCTTCGACACTTTTCTACTTTGGACACGTTCTTAGGCAATATTTTTGTACTGCACCTATATTGTTTACAACTTTCTTTATAAAACATAATTGAATAAGAGTAATTCGCAGGACTGTTTTAAATATTTTTTTAGGAGACTTTGTTAAAGAACTACCTGTATGATGAATTTCGCGTTCTATTTATACGTTTTCGGTATATTTAAGCTTCCAGGATGATGAAAGTACAATTTAATAGATGCATATCAACACAGTAGCTTGTTTCTGTATTTCTCGCATAGCAAAATTTCTCACATGAAGTGTGAAACACAAAATTAAATCGCTTCTCGAATTGTGAGAAAAAAGTGTTTCTGTATTTGAATGTGAAAACAGACAGCACTGAATCTGTTTTCACTGGAATATTTCCAATAATCAAGTGTCAAATGAAAACAAAATGTAAAAAAATATTATTTAATAACGAAAAAATTAAGTAATTTACAAGAAAATGAAAATAATATAATGAAAATGAATATAAAGTGAATGTAAAATTCTTGAAATAAATAAGTTTTTTCTATCAATTGTCTCTACATAAGAATATAATACGAAATAAAAATTATCATATCGACTCGTTAATAATTATTTTAGTTCAACAATTCTTTGCATATCTTTTCGACTAAATTATTTTTCATATTTTTACACACAAATTCAAAAATTCATATGTTTTTGTTTACATTTTGTTGTTCTCGCACCAATTCAAAATGCGAGTTTTTTTGACAGTTCTTGCGAGAAAGTTTTCACAAAATATTACAGAAACACTTTTTCACATCCTTCCAATAATTGCTGGAAATTTATTCAAATGACAGATAGTTCTCGCAAAGTAAATATACAGAAACACTTATGTGAGAAAAGCCATTTTTTTCAATTTAAAATGTTTTTGTTACGATTCCCTCGTTTCATACGGGAAATTTTACGATGCGAGAAATACAGAAACGAGCTACAGAGTACAAAATTGGTACAAAAAAGTACTTTTCTTCACCTCAAGAGGAGAATCTTTAACTTCAAATATAAAAGTTTAGAAGTTTCTTCTCTAACAACCTTATATATTACGGTGAAGTGTATAAACAAGACCAACACCAAAGAAAGAAAGTTAATTGAAATATATTTTTGCCCATATTATGGTGGATTGAAACTGCTAATTTTAGTTGACTTCGAAACAGTGCACGAAAAACAAAGGTTCTTATCTATGCTATATTTTTTGAAATCATAGTATCTATTACAAAACATTTTAAATATTTTTAGTTTTGGCCTTGGTATTTTTTCGAGATTCTATGTTTTATGAACATTGCAAAAATATTGGTTGACAAATGGGATTGGTTGGCGTCTGGAACAGTGTGCACACTTAATTTTTTTTTAATTCGGTAGAATCGACATAAAAAATCGGTAGATTTGAATGAAATTCGGTAGAAAATATTTTTTATTCAAAGAAACATAAAAAATAACAATTCAAAGAAACATAAAAAATAACAAAATATATGTGATTGGAAATTAAACTGCCATAAACAATGAAGCATTTCCAATAAAAAATAAGTGACATCCCCAGTTATTTGCCCTTACCCTTTGTTTAGATATGCTATGCATACATAAAATAAAATACATAAATAACAGAAATTCAGTTTTGTACATAGGTTTTATAAAGCTACTAAAATAACTTTTATTTGAGAAACATTTGCTACTACAGAGATTATATGTACGATTCATTTATGAATTTAAACTTTTGCGCAAAAATGATTAAATCATTGGGAGGAATAAATTTCAACCCCAAGGCACAATTCTATGTTCTGTTTTAATGATTTTCATAGCAGAAAATGACCGCTGTGCGACCGCACGCTATGTGGCAAAATATCCAATTTACACATATATCGACTTAAATTACTAAATAACAATTTGTTAAACATAGTCTCTTCTCCGCGGAAAGCTTTCCACATTTTAGAACATAAGTACATGTGATTAATTTTCCGTATGTGTGATCAACTTGATCTTGTAGCATAATTGTTAATCAAAATGTTCGTTCAATATTCAGTAGATTTCAGGCCTTGTTCGGTAGAATTGGTAGATCATTAAATTTACAAACATATTCGGTAGAATCTACCGAATATCGGTAGAAGTGTGCACACTGGTCTGGAATAGTACAGCAAAACGAACACAATGGTCGAAATAAAAGCCAAAGTATAACTGATAAAAAGCAGTTGTATCATGGTGAAAAAAGTTGTAATACATAATAAAAATTTGGCAACTATCATTTATTTTTTGGCCGGAATCGGTATACCGGTACGTACCGGTATAGACGTAAACGGTAGTCTGGATACCGGTATTTTCTAACCGAAATGGATTTCGGTATCGGTAATGATACCGGTATCTAATTTTAGCGGTATTTGAATCGGTATCGGTATTTTTACGATACCGTTTGCCAACCTTGATTGAAACGTTTCGTAAGATATGGCTGTAGTTAAGTATAAAAATTTCAAAATGAAAAATATGTCTAAATAAAAAGATTAGAGAAAAATAAAAACTAACACCCAATTGGGTGTTGCTGGCAGTTTTTATAACTCAATCCTGCATTCAGTAGTGATATCTATGCCTCCCTGTCTCTTCATTACTCTATCTCTCTCTTTCTGTCTTATTGTTTTCGTCTGTTAAACAAGGACTTGCTGTGGTGTACCTCCTTTTTCTGGTTTAGTATGATTTTTTCTAGCTACAGCTACTTTTGTGCTGTTGTTGCATAATAATATAAAATGACATTTGTCTTCATGCGATAATCTTATTAAATAGTTGCAGGCAACAGTTTGCATGTTTGTTTGTATGACTTGCACCAAGTTTACATGCATGATGCATGCAGCATGTCTCATGCCATGATTATTTTTTTTTCGTAGCCTGTTTGGCTTATGCAATTTTTCAACACGTCTATAGGAAGCCAGAGAAAAGCAAGAAACAAATCTTTTGCTCCCTGGTGCAAATGGGCCAGCAAGAAAATTATGGTATTAGAATAAGAGGCCATCAACAAAGAAAAATGCTAAAACATTAAATTCGCAAAACAAGCCTGCAAGCAAAAAAAAAAAAAATATTGCAAAATAAATTTATATTTAGGTTTGTTGTAGTTTTCAAAATATGTACATATCCTGCCACACATGACTTGAACTTAAATGTAGCTTTTAAACTTGTTAAGGATACACAGTATACAACTAGTTTGGATTTCTTAATATGCAGCCAACGTATTGAAAGTCTAATTGTACCCTGGAGTATGCACAAGTAGCAGCATAAACAGTAGCCATAGTAATACAAACATACAGCATACGAGAGTATTACAGCAAATGTAATGGCAAAATCGACCATACAACTCAAGCACGGACACAAATCCATGTATATGTGTAAGGATATGTATGTGTGTGTGTATGTGTGTGTGCTTGCAGGCACATGCATTTGAATTACTACACTAGATACATACATAAATACAAAAATGCATACATACAAGTATGTATGTATAACAACATCTTAAACACTGAAAGAAAACTCCCTCTGAGTTCAATTACACTGTTCTGCACGAAAATTGGCCCTGAGACCGCTTCAACTGATTCTTATGTAAAATGACCTCCGCTTTGCCCCATCACCCATAATTTTCGGGAGATTACTCCTTCCCCCACTTTTTTATTTACCTAGGTAATTTAAAAATTATAAATTTATTGAACAATACTATCACAGGATTCAGACGATAAAATTTATGACGTCTATTTTTCTTGATTCCCTTTTGAAGTTTCTACCAAAAATTATATGCGTTCATACGATGATTATTTTTACATGTCTACTTTGTTTTATTGATTTTGATTTTTATTGATTTTATTGTTTATACATGCATTTGCAGTACATACCCTGTCGGAGAATGTGTGGTTGACTACAAAATAGTTAACTTATAGTTAACTTTTCTTAGACTGACTTAAAGCTAACTGTAATGTCATCCAGAACAAACCCAAAACTAATTCTTAAGTTGAGTACGTAATCAAATTTGATGAGAGCCAAAAAATTTATGCTCAGCTACTTTGAAACTCATTTCAGTTTTATATTAACATTTTGCTGTTGTTATTTTAAATGGTACCTTAGCCGAGTGGTAGCGCGTTGAGTACACAACGTTTGATGATACATGTTCGAACCCCGGAACAATTTTTTTAATTTACTGACTACCAGGTGATTTAAAAAGTCAACTTTAAATTAGTTGAAAGTAGTGCAGAGTGAGACAATTGACTACCGCCTAGGACATCGCAATGTTAAAATAATCAGTTGATTACATTGAAAGTAATCCAAGTGTCAGTCAGTACTATTTCCGAAATAGTTAGCTTAAAGTTAACCGAATTTCCGACAGGGTACTTTTTTCATAAAATTTTGCTTCGAAGAACATACCAATATAAGAATATTAATAATAAAACGTAACAACAAAAACACAAATTAGTGTAAAGAAAAATTTGAAAAAAACCATAGAAAATAGAAATCGAGACATTTTGGCTACCCCTCTTTCTTCTCTACGCCGTTCGCTATCAAACCAAAAATTACGTCGAAAAATAGACTTCATAAAAGTCTTCGTGTGAATTAGGTTTATTTATAAATTTTTCACAAATTCTTTTTTTTCTTCAAAATATTTTGCAACCAAAGTCTTCATCTTTACCTTCATTTGGTGCTTGCTTTTCTCTTGTAGTCTAAAGTTGAAGTTTCTCTTACAATAGACCAGCATATACTGCCAAGATGCTAGCATTCAACTTTCTGGAAATTTTTTTCTCAAACTGAGCGATTTCTTGATGAAATCGTTACCCTTGTTCATCAGAATCTGCTCCTAAATTTTCAGAAAAAATCAGAAAGTGTTCTTGCACTCACACCTGAGAAATGTTACACTCCATAGCGTCATAGGCTGACAGCAACTCCTGAACATGTTACCACTTTTGTTACCCAAAAAGTTCACACACAAATTTTGAAATGCATGTCAAGCTCGTTTTTTTTTAGTTTCAGGAGTTCAACTAACGTTGAGTCTTGGAAAAGTTGTCTGACTTGGGATTTTACCAACACTACTTCTTTGACTTTAGTGACACTAAGCCGAGGAAATTTAGTTTTTTAAAATTTAAATCCATTACCTGTCTTGTTCAGTTTGATGTGGAGAGCTGGCAAATAAATATTTTCCTTCGATAGTAGTGGATCGTGGGCAACATTTTTGTGTTCGGGAGTTCAACTTTCTCGCAGTGGGCAGTTTCGTATAATGTAATGTTTGTCTCGGCCTCGGATGTCACACTCACATAAAGAGAAGAATATTTTTGTGAATCTGTATTATAAGCCCATAAGTAGAGCAACAACTTTTAAGTCAGCATAAATTTTCTAATTATAATCACGATAACTTAAATACTTTATCAAGGATTCGTTTGATGTTTTCGAAGGTATCTTTCATATCTGCAGAATTTGCAACTGGGACTGATGATAACTGTACTGACCAACAGTACAACTTTCCAACAGTCTCTACTTGTCAGAGTCGCAAGGTCTCTTCAGTTCTGTGATTAATTCATTTGAATCTGGACAGAACACTTACTTTCGTCCTCCGAAATAAATAATTTCAAGGTTGACTGTCTGGTCCTCTGAGAAGCGATTTTTACTCCATTTTCTAGGAGATTCCACTGCTGAAATCGATACCGAAGCAGCTAAGATTTACTGTTAGACAATTTCAAATCCCTGAAGAGAGCATTCAATTCCGACTGTGTGACGAAATGAGGTTGTCGATGGGCTAAATCAACTTGAAAATCCTCATAATCTTTGCACGTTGCATTTGATGGTCCAGGCTGAATCTCAATCTTCGAAATCTGTTTCTGGTTCTAGCTTATAGGTCCTTGGGGGGGGGGGGACTGGAATTGGCAAAGATTCGTTGTGAGGTACTGGTCGTAGAGCTGAAGGAATATTCGAATGTTCAATAGTGTGCTTCTTCCAGAGATCCCGTTGATAGAAGTCCGTGAGGTGACACATGGGCACAGCAAATGATAATCATTTTCGGGTCCCTTTAAGCCACTCAGTCGAGCTACTGTAATAAGTAGTGCAGCAAATTTTTGGGCGCCCAATGCTTGTCTTGATCGCCAAAGTAGATTTTATAAGCAGTTTTAAGAAGCTGGGAAGGCATAGTTCAATAGTAAAACACAAATTTCTTGCTTAATCTCAATTCACAGTGAAAAAATTACAACCGTTTTACTCAATTTAAACAATATAAGAGCACCGAATCCTCGTGCGCAACACCGAGATATTGATTTTACGGTCACTAGAAATAGATTTCAGGGGACTGAAGCTAGATAAAAGTGGTAGTGCAGAGCTGTAGAAAAATTTAACAGCTAAAATAATTTTTTAGACATTCTAAATTGAATTAAGGGCCATAAAATCATCGAAATTAGTGCGGGGTGAACCTTCGAAAATGGTGGGTGATCATATTCAGATTTAGGAGGTCAATTTACATAAGTATCAGCTGGAACGGTGTCAGGGTTCCTTCCTTTTTTATTTTTTGCATAACAGTGTTGTTTAACCGGATATCAATATTCAGGTATTTGATGGAAAACGAATAATTTTCAGGTGATTCATTTCGCAAAAAAATTACTGAATTTCCAGCAATTACAAAAGCATTATTGAGCCAAGCAAAGATTATGGACTTTCAGAAAGCAGATGAGGGTGAGGTGTGGGTGGCGTTGGCTGAAGTAGTTAGCACGTTGAAAACAAAACCGCAGGTCCTCGGTTCGAGCCCGGTATCCAACAGTCATTAAAAAACAACTCCACACATTTTTGTGATGTGCATTAGAGTCCCTTTGTATCAGTTGTTGTAGAAAAGTTCAAGTGATGAAGGAATAGTCACTGATCGCTGAACAATACCGATTTCAGCAGATGCTAATCCTAATGTAATATCAGAGCGCCTTCCTTCGTTGTGTAATAGAATCATCGGCGAAATAAAATAACCAATAAAATGGCTACTAAAACACAGCTTCGAAAAAAAAATTTAATACCGCTCATTTAACAGCAGAGGCGCTGCAGCACTGCATTATTAAAAACGTACAGAAAGCAGAGTTGTAAAAAGAATGAAGCTTTCTGCCTGCCTTCTCTATCACTATCCCTTTCCTAAAGAATGTAACATCTAGTAATAGTAGTAGGCATTCATTGCCTGAGTGTTACTTCACTTTAAAAAAAAATTATTGAAAAAAAATATTGAAATAATTAGCCTTATTATGAATAGCAACGTGCGGTTGATAAGAGAAGTTTTTACAACAAAGTTCATAAATCAGTATGTATTACGAAATGTCATCTGTTGAAAAGAGGTAGCCATCCCAGTGATGCAAAATGTGGCACAATTGAGCCACTTGTGGCTTTTTTGGATGTTTGATGGCCCTGTAGTACTCTCTAGGCTATTTTGGCCCTTTGAAGCTCAGAATACAACTAAGTCCTTCAAAGCTTTGAGTACACTTTTTAATTGAGTTTTCTACGTTTCAAAAACTACTTTTATTATTGGCGATTTTTATTGAAATTGGTTTCTGAAATCTGCGCCAGATTATGTTTTGATAGGGAAAACCAATAGTATTATACCACTTGCTATTAAAAGTTTTTCAAAAGGAAACAGAACAAGTAAATAATCAACATGGGGCAGTAAAGCAAGTTCCAGAATTTAGAAAGCTCAAAGATTTAAATAGAAGTAAATTTTTGCAAAAGGATTTCTACCATTCAAAATCGTTTAGCTAAACCTTTGCATACAAATTTATACACAATTATTCAAGGAACTCTTTCTATTCCCATTCCTTAGCATATCGTCGCCTTAGAGTGCAAACCTGCTAACTCACTTCAATAAAATTTTACAGGAGAGACAAAATACTGTTAACATTTTCTATACATTGGTTAAGAAATTAGCCTAATACGTCAAGTTTTTTCGACATGTAGAGTTTCTAATTAAAACAAATATTTAGGGCAATCGATACGGTATGTTTTTCTCTATCGAACGACATTAAAATGTCATATCTTATAAAAAGTGGATTTAGCAGGTTTGCACTCTAAACCGACGATATGTGAAAATAATCTTTTCTTTCGACTGAAAACTTATATTGAAATCAACAAATAAAATATGAAAATGCGCTTTTGTTTTCAATATAAATTTTCAGTCGAAAGTTTGCTTTCGATATCGTGAAACAGGCCATAATAGAAGAAATCGTCGTCATGCAAAAAATAATGTGTGATGTTTAATACAATTAAAAGATTTAATGAAATCTAATTCAAATAATTGTTATGATGAAGATATTTTAAAACTTTACACAAACAAATAATGTTTTTAAACAGGAGTCAATTGAGGAACTATTAGACTAAAAATAATTAAAATTACAAAAAGAATGTTTTTTAACTAAAACTTAATTGTTTAAGCAACATACATACATACATATAAAATATGTTTTTACTTTAATTTAAAAAAAAGCCCCCTTATGCAAAAAATATTTTACTTGAGCTTTAAAGTTCGTAGTAGTTACCCAGGACTTTAAGGCTAACATTGCTTTATTAAGAAATTGTATTCAATAGACAACTTTAATTATTTTGTAATTTAATATTAAATACTGGTAACTCCACCGTGTTCAACAACCAATTCACAGCTTATGATGTTCAACATCGAATACAATTTCATTCGAGTATTCAAATAATTTTTTATTTTATTAAATAAATTTTTATTATCTTGAAGTAAAGCAACCTAATTTAGAAAATATGAGCTTCTGACATGAAAGGAAAACAGATAAACATTTCTATGAAGTTAAAGTAAAAATAATATGATGAATAAAGAAAAAGTGTCACAATTTATTTTATTCGATTGAAATGAGTATTTGAATTAGAGTTCGACCGATTAATCGGCTTCGGCCTTCGGCCAAAAATTGGTAATCGGCCAACATTCGGCCTATGGCAAAAATCGGCCGATTAGCCGAAGCCGAATATTTTTCATTCCAAGCTTGAAAAATAACATTATTTTTGGTCGTTGCTCGCCGACAGTTTCTATTGTGTTTAACGTTTTGAAAGGGTTGCTTTGAAATACAACCCTGTTGCTTTCTATTTTCTTTTACTTGGACGTTCTTGTGAGTGATCATATGAAAAAGCAATCTAGAAATTGCAAAATAGTTTTATTTTTCTTGTTATGTATCCAATAGATATTACAGGTATTTCAGTGATCTCAAAAAAGCAAACTTTTTTCTTAATTCATATAAAACAAGTATCATTTTTTAAAATTTAAAACATTCGGCTTCGGCTTCGGTTTTGGCCGAAGTTTAGGATTTTAGTCGGCTTCGGCAAAAAAAAAACGCCTTCGGTCGATCTCTAATTTGAATATCCATCTTTATTCGATTCGTTTTGACTGTATGTACATTAGAGTGGGTAAATTTTTTTCTCGAGCGAGCGGTTGTCAAAATCGTAATCTACGTCAAATTCTTAGAAGGCTTGCCCAAGAAACCATGGGTCTAAAATCAAAACCGAGCTACCCATTTTTAACGAGAAACTTTTATTTTCGTATATGAAAATTTTTTTTAATTTGCCTAAATTGTATTGAATATTAAATACTTAAGGAAAAACTTCTCGTTAAAAATGGGAAGCTCGATTTTGATTTTAGACCCATGGTTGCTAGGGCAAACCTTCTTATAATTCATCGTATATTACGATTTTGACAATCGCATCGTGAATTTTTTTTAATCCATACAAATTGACCCACTCTAATGTACATCACTAAAACATTTTTGTATAATTGTATTTATTTTAATATTTTCTTTATGGATTTTGCTATGTACTTCGAATCAGTTGTATAATTTGGTGATGTTTTCCATAATATGACAGAAATAAGAAATTTAAGATAATAGCTAACACTTCTAGCTTTATTTTCAGATGTATCATGAATCAATATGTGCTATATTAACAAAAATATTTAAGGTACAAAATATACATTTTGGAAATATCAACTTAAAGTAGCCTTAACAAACTTAGGTGCCTACTTTAGAATTTTGATATAATAATTTTTTTGAATACAACTTTACTTAACATTGCTTAGCAAAGCTTTGTTAAGTTTTTTGAATACGAACCAAATACTTTAAAAAATTTTAATTTTTGTTTTTGCTCTAAACAAAATTAATCACATGTATTATATTAATTATATATACTTTTGTTTTTATTTAAATTAACAGATTACAGTCAATTATATTAAAAAAAACCTTTTTGGCCCTATCAAAGGTATTTTGGGCTTTTTAAATAGTTAGTTTGACCCTAAACTCAAAATGCATCACTGAGCCACCCTAACTTTTCAACGGGCAACTACAAAATCACTATTGTGAATAGCTATTAACGGAAATTTATTCCAGTGATGCCAGTAAACATTTTTGAAATTCCCTAAACGTTTGAAAAAAAATCCCTTATTTCCCTCCAGCCAAAAATATTTTCACTACATTTTTCCCTACGCGAATAATTTATTATTAAAAAAAAAAAAAATTATGTACATGTACATTTTGTGAATATTGTATTGTACTCGTATGCCGAGTATTCACTGTGGCATTTTGTGACATCGCAATAGTGTGTATAAGTGGCTACGTTTGTCATTTCGTATACACGCAAAGAAAAAATATTGTTGAGGTAACCATAATCAAACAGCAACATACTATGATTGAATTATATGGTTGCAGTCAAATCATATTATTGTCAATGGAAAAGCAAAGTTTAAATAATATTATTTTCTGAGATAATAATAATATTATCTACAAGAACAATTAACTTTGTTATACCTAATCTTATTATTGTAAATAAGACAACACTATTGTTAGATGTGACTAAAACATAATTGACACTTACCATACCATGTTCTAATATTATAATAATATTGTTAAATACGACCATAGTATTATTTTATGTAATAATAATATTTTGTTTTTTAATCATATATTTATTGGCAAATCTTTTGTTTAAAACGGCTGTGCGGTAAATCCGAAATAAAAATAAATTAATACCTATTGTCGAAATAAAATGTATATATGTATGTATAGAAATGTATACTTACATATAGATATGTGTATACACGAACTACAGATATACATACATACATATGTACATATTATTTTTATTTATCTACCCTTTTGTTTATACTTTCCTTTTACTTATTTAACACCATGCGTGCACTACCGATAGCTTACAAAAGAGACACTGAACTGACAGAAGATGTTTTTGAAAAAGAGTTTTTTTTTAACTTAACATAGTATGGTTTTGGATAACATTATATTGTTGCTTACATCATATTATTTTTACACAATAATACAAATTATATTGTAGTCATAAATTTTTAACAAAACTATATTGTTACAATCTAACCATATCGCACTTTCTATGAATATAATAATGTAATTATTAAATTCAAACATTACACTGTTTATCGTAACAAAATTAATGTTTAAAATAACAATAACAAGTACTCAACGACCACACATTTTTTTCAGAGAACATGATATTGTTTTCTCAACCATTTTACAACCATATCTTTTCTTTGCGTGTACTTTTCGTTATGTGGCTTTACTTTCCATATAAAAAACACTTAAAGAAAATGACACCACAATGAATGCCAGATGTGTACTCAGCATTAGTGGGGTACCAGGTAGAAAAGTAATTAAAGCAATAATTAACAAAAAAATAAAAAAATATTAATTATACAAATCCTTAAGTCTAGATCACAATATCAACACAATGTACCAATTTTTGTCGGCTCATTGAAATAAAGTCATAATAAGTAAGCATAAATTTATCTTATTACTCAATTAATTAAAATATAAGGACATAATTGCACCACCATGCATGGGTAATAAAGTCATATATATATATATTGTGGAATTGATTGAAATTAAGGTCACTTGTTAGATTGTATGGCTCTTTTTTTTAACTATTCCTTTTGTTTATCTTAAACATAAACGCTTTTATTTATTTCTTTTTAAGTTTTAAGACGACTTATGGCTGTTGTATCATCTTTTCCGATCCAATTTCTGGCAAAAAAAAAATACAAATCACAATTAAGGTCAGGCAAAAATTTGTATCACTACTAAATTACATTTTATGTAGTGTGTTCCAATAAGACGCTTCAATAGCCCACCACTTTAGCAGTTGCCATGACTCCAGCTGTAACTCGTTGACAGATGATAAGTAAAAAATCGCCCTTAATAAATATGAAACGATATGCACATTGTAATGATTAAAATTCATTACAAAAGCTGTGAACTATTCGCAAATCTAAAACATATATGAGTCGTCGAGAAGCATTTTATCGACCAGCAACTGAGAATATTGTTGTTGTAGCCCATAGTATTGAGAACAACTAATGTTTTTTTTAGTTTGAGATTATGGCATCCGATATCGTACCATATTATTACATTGTTCGATAGCGAATACCATAATCTTAAACTGAAAAACGTGATCTAAGCAGCTCGTTATCGAAATCAACGATTAGACCACAGGCTTCTCTATTACTCGTCTATCTTTCGAATTGGGCATTTTACTTTTACGATTTTGTTGGCCGGACTTTGAAGATATTGATGTAGACGACGTAGAATGGTAGAATTACCGAAATCGTATCGTGCTGTTGCGTATCAGCTGATAAAATCCGTAATTTTTAATAAGCATGTTGATGCTTATTAAAAATATGTTGGCAACGTTTGTTACTAAAAAATCGAGAGAAAATAGATTTTAAAGTAGAAAACGTCAACTTCTGGCTTACATACTTTAAAGCAAAGAGAAACACAATAACAGCTGACACATTCGCTGGCAGCCTCACGTCTTTACTAACTAGGGCTGAGTTTACATCTGGCATTTCTTGTGTGTCATTTGCCTAAAAAAACGTAACCAACTAATTACTAATGAAAAACTGTTTGATTCAGACATGTATTTATTGACTTAAACAGTTTCCAATCATGTTGGATTCTATACAATTGTCTGTTAGTTATGTGTGGAACTATTTAACTTAATAAATACATGTCTGAATCAAACAGTTATTCATTAGTAATTATTGGTTACGCTTTTTTACGCTTGTGTGGCACTTGGCACACAAATGTAAACCCGGCATAACATCTAGACTTAAACGATACGACAACTTTAAAAGTAAGATGATACGACTTTACTAACGAAGCCATTAGTTTCAACAAGACAGCGCTACGTGGCACGGAAGTAGCGGTACCATAGCTCTCTTGTATGAAAAAAAATTCCTGAACATGTGATTTCTCGAATCACCAATGTCTTGCGATTTAACACCTTTAGACTTTTTGATGCACAGCTACATGCAATATAAAGTATATTCCCTTATGGCCAGTGTTGCAAGCCTGACAGAAATTAGCTCCATGGGTAAGATGGTACGACAACTATTCACCAATATCTATTGAGAATACCTTATAACCAAAAACTCGTCTATATATGCTACACCATAAGCATTTTACATTTTCTTTGAGTGTATTTCTAACTCTTCCTTGCCTTTAGGTAAATAAACATTTCTTTATACTCCATTATTGCACCACAATTTTCAAATCCACAGAGAAATCTAATGTACACAAAAAATAAAAGAACTGCAGCAAAAGCTGGTCTTTAGAAGTGGTATAATATACCGCACTCGCACGGAAAAAAAGATGAAAAACCACCATTCACAACCCTCACCGCAGCCAAAGAAGCAAGAGCAACACTTTATATAAAATAGTATAGTAGCAGATAGGAAGCAGAAAACAACCGAGCTAGATTTGAAAAGTGCGCTATTATAAATGAATGATGGGTAGGTTTGATAGACATTGGATGCATTACAGATAGAATTACGCTAATAAATAGCTGGATTATCCCTGGTGTATAGAACTTAACCCGGCATCAGTACCAAACCATTTGACATGCAGTTTAAAGCATCACTGACCACTGTCTGTTGGATATTTGCTCTTATATTACGTTAAATCATATTAAAATTATAGTTATTTGCAAATGTTGAATGCACTAAGTTTCCTTGTTGCTTTCACAAGAACTCCTCGTTGATGGTAATGAAAATGATGAGCCTGACAGCTTTGCCGCTTGTGTATTTCTTAACGAACGTGAGTAGTAACCAAACATTGACGAAAGTCCATTTGTGCTCATATGTTGGCTCAAGTATTGTTCATGTGATATATTATGAGTTTCTCAAGTGCTTATCTTAAAGTTTTAAGTGACATTGAAGAGTTACCAGTTCTGAGTTGACAGTATAAAGTTCTAAGGGCTTGACAATATTGCTTGGTTGTCATCTTCAAAGAAGAGAAAGGAAAAAAATGGAAAAAGATTTCATGCATTTGGGCAGATGAATGAGACTTGTGGGAAATATGTAGAGAAGGATTTTTTGTCACAACAGAGGCAGGTTAGTGATGCATTAAGAAATGAGGAGAAGCTTTATGACTTCGTAGTAAGACCTGATGGAACTGTGGTTTCTTTTGTTGCTATAATTAAAATAGTTTGAATATGTGGTTTTATGGAATATTTTAGGGAGTTATGCTGGAAATATTCTTGTTCTTATGCTTCGTTGCTGAAAATCCGGTAGAATAAACCTGTAGCTTATATATTTTATAAAACACTATATTACAAAACTCAACAGAAACTTCATTATTTAGAAAATGCTAAATACTCACCTATTCTGTAACTATTTGTCAACTTCACGACAATACAATATTAAAACTGGCGCTAATAGTAATAATGAAAACCAACTACTCAAATTGGACTACCGTGTGTTGGAAATTATTGTAAAGCAAGCAGACCTTTGGAGATCTTGGATGGACTGAACGTACCTAAAAAATTATTTTTCTATATGAGATGGTTTACTCCACAGGTGGTCCCATTTTTACTAATATGCGATAGGACCAGGGGGATGGGTACCCCCATATATATATATATATATATATATATATATTTAATATATTGGTTCCTTTTGCTGCTTATAAGGACCAGAGGACCTCAACAAACTCGTTCCAATAATTCCTGTTCAATGCTAGGTATTTTACTTCACTCCAGCTTTTGCCTAATTTGTGTGAGCAGGGCCTCTTCTACGTCTGCTTCCTTGAGGTTTCCAGTCTATGGAATTACGGGTGATATCAGTGGATGGACGACGTAGTGAATGACGCCAAATCAAACCCAATTTATGCATAAATATTTCAAAATAAATAAATATTGCTGTCTAATTAGTTCGTGCCCAGAGTTGTATATTCGATGTTGGTGTTGGACCAAAAAATTTGCAATACCCTTGTAAGGCGCCTGTTCACAAAGACTTGTAGGATGTTAAGATCTGCTGCGGATCTATTCCAGCACAGACCTGACACACGCTTTAAAAGCTTTAAATGGAGAGAGATGGTGACTTCCATATTGTAATGAGTTGGTCAAATGATATTGCCTAGCTTTTATGGTACTGTTAGATGCATCATCTGAAGATCCGCCCGTTAATGAAAGAATGCTTCCTAGGTAGCAGAATTGGTTTTGTATACAAAGTGGCCTGTTGTATGTAGGGTTGATTTTCATTGCCTTCGACTTGGGTATATTTATTTTAAGGCTTGCATTTGCTGCTTCCGTTTCGAGCATTACTATAACTATTACAGTAATTATGCGTAAGAAGGTATTTTCATCTGCGCAATCTAGATCAGAAAGACGCCCGCTTAAAAAAAATTGTTTTTATGAGTTCCTTGTAGATGAGAAGAACTCCAGAAACGTTGACCCAAATGCAGGGGTTCGGAAATACTGTAGTAAAGATAAGAAATATATTCCATGTTTACTGAAATGCTGTTATGATTGGCTGGCAGCTTCGTCCATTTATCCAGTGTTGCAAGAGTCTAATTCTTGTTCTTAGTGTTAGTCTCCTCCACTCAATGAGGAAGACTGTGACTGTTTAATCTGTGGCTCCCATGCTCATGCGTTTACCATGAATTCTTAGACTAACCAGCGGAAACTAGAAGGAGTAAGGATGCCTTCTAGAAGGCCTCTGTATTCCTTCTTTTGGATGTAGAAGGCCTGCTCGCTCCATTCCATACTCATATCTTTTTTACACGCGTTGCCATTGCGGAGCAGGCCTTCTGTTCTTGCATCTTTCGCCAGAGGTTCTGGAAGGCCTTCAAATTCATGGATTTTGCTCTTGCTTTGGTAAAAAAACAAAACAAAAATTGTTACTCCTTTTCTTCTCCCTTCTCATAGAAGGGTGTGTAGAATGTGTATCGTATATTTTATGCGAAAGAGTCCTTTAATAAGGCCTGCACCAAAAAGATCTTCTGAGTTTTACCGCTGGGTATAGGCTAGTATAGTATTCTTTAAAAGTATTGGTCATATGCTTGTTTCTACCTGGCACTTCACTTCCGCCGGAACTCTGTGCAGATGTTGTCTATCAACTTTGCCTCACTTAAATATGTCGCCGTAACTTGTTCTTCTCGGAGAGGAGCACTAGCTTTAACAAAGACAAGCCTATGGACTAAATTTTGAATTGGAAATCAAATTGTAATTATTATTAAGTTATACTTAAATACAAAAATTCGTTATTTAGTGCATATTTAAATAATACTTAAATGTCCAAACTTGTGTACTGAAATCATGCTTAAGTTTTACGAGCATACCATACAAATGTTTTTGTGCGCACATACAATATATATTTTCATATCATGGAATAAATAAATAAAAAAATGATTCGGATGCTCGTTTGGGTTCATAAAATGAGCAACTTTAATTTTCTACATGTTGATAACCTGAACTAACCTAACTTTTTGTGTGTTTGTGTCAAACAGCTGTTGTTTTGAAAGCTTTCCATAATATTTTAAAATTTTTTAGTACGGCTGTACTTTTAACGGAATTTAATAATTTAATAATATAACTTAATTTTAAGTTAAAATTAGCTAATTATGTACTTAAATATTAAGTTAAAAACTAGGGGTAAGCCTTTGCCGCAACTTCATTCTTCAATGTAGAATATTCTCTGAAGATTAATTTTCGCTACTACAAACGTCACCTTCTGCTAGCAGTCATCATTGCAGCAGACCTAACCTTTAAACTTATTTATTCTTTAATCTGAGGATTAAGGAGAAACTTTCCAAAGCTTTTAAACTTCAAAAACAATTAAAGTCAACTGCATTTAAATGTAACCCTAGACATCTGCAGTTTGCCACACATAAAATTTAATTTTAATTGCAATTGCCATTCACTTTTCCATGCAATTGAAATTCAATTGGAGGAATTAATCTCATTACTTAAACTCAATTTCAAATAAATTGACGGAAAGAAAAACTTAAAAAAGTTGTTGTTGTTTATACAAAATCCATATAATTAAGGATTTAATGGCAAGTGTATCATACCGCTATAGTTTCAGCTAGTATAGAAATATATTTATATACTTCCCAAAGCCTTAGTACTCACTTCACAATAAAGTCTGGTAGTTGTTTGAAATTTTTAAAAGATTAACGTTAAAGAAGGCCTTATGTATATTAACGTTTTTTCAAAACTTATTTTCTACCTCTACAAAACTTAATTGAATTGTCAAATGAAATTCAGTTGACCAACTGTATGCAGGAAATATATAAAAAAAAATTTAAAGTCCTTTTACAGGCCTACACTTGCAAACGTAATAAACCAATTCAACAACCCACCACCAACCAACGTCTCTGGCCCCTCAATGGTCTCAAAATAAATTCATTTATTTTTTTCTTCTTCAAAATATTTACATATTTGTAGGCTACGGAAGGAGAATCTTAATGGCAGTTGTCGTTGACGTTTGTGTTATTGTTGTTACAATTGCAATTGTTGTTGTTGCTGATATAAAATGAAATGCATTTTGCAGTTTATTTCTCTAAAGAGTTGAAAGACAAATGTAATACAATACACTCTATATATTTAAAGGACATTTTGTGTATGAATATTTCGAAACACATTAATATAGAATCCAAGCAACGTCGTCGTCCTCATCATCATCATCGTCAGCGTCTTCATCATCACCATTATAATTTGCTAGCATATCACAGTCGTTGTTCTCATCAGTGCGAGAGAGTTGAAAGACAAATGTAATACAATACACTCCATATATTTAAAGGACATTTTGTGTATGAATATTTCCAAACACATCAAAATAGAACCAAAGCAACGTCGTCGTCCTCATCATCATCATCGTCATAGTCTTCATCATCATCATTATAATTTGCCTGCATATCACAGTCGTTGTTCTCATCAGTGCGATGAATTAATGCATGCCATCCAGGAAAATGGGCTTTAATAAAAAGTTTACAAATATTCACATTTACCTTCTAAGCATAACCGAGGCCAAGCCAATAATTACTTAGAAAATTGAATAAGTTTGTGCAAACGGGGCAGTGAAATATATATTTTTTAATTTTAACGATATTTAAAATGGAATTTTATGCTGTCATCGACTTTATTTTGTAAGCTGGAAGGGAAAATAAATCACGAACTAGAAGATCAAAGTTTGAAGAATTTTTTCTGAATTTGGGAAACTGGGACGTTATAGAAATAGGAAGCAATTTTTTGGTAGCCAAATATATATGGAGGATTAAGGTAACTTTTTTTGTGAACTTTATACTTTTTGGTTTCAATTAAAAGAGGGCTGCTGAAGAGCATGGAACGCCTGCAGAAATCTGTTATTGTAATGTTTTAACTAATGGGTCTGTTTTAAAACAATGTGTAAGCACACAGGGTGCATATAGAAAGAAATACCAATGTAAAATCAACATGCAAAAATTCTAAAAATTCTGAAATGTGCTACTAATTTTCTGGTAGGTATTGTCGAGCACAATAACAAACTGCGTTTGAAATTTTCCAAACACCCCCAAAATCTTGAGTTACGGGTAAGAAAACGGTTTTTTGTACCCGTAGGCACTTATCAAACTCTAACTTAATTAAATATCAATCGATTTTAAATTTAGAAACGGATTTGGAAAGTAGAAACTAAGATCAAACCAATTCACATATTCCATTTGCAATAAAGTTACGTATATAAGACACCACACACAGTGGACCAAAAACACAGAAGAACGCTGATGAGAAAGGTTTAGTGGCCTTCGAAAACGGCTGGCTGTTCCGTTCAACTATGTGTTGTTGTCAGAATATTTACAACTAACTTTGATGTTATTTGTTCATTAATAATTATCACATGTAATTTGGCTTAAAAAGCGTTACGAACTTTAGCCTATTCAATTCATAAGAATATAGAAACTAAGATCTTTTGAACCATATATATTTTGATATATTTGTGATTTGAATAGGCTAAAGTTCGTATCGCTTTGTTATCCAAATTACATGTGATAATTATTAATGAACACCAAAAGTTAGTTGTAAATATTCTGAATAATACATAGTTGAACGGAACAACTAGCTGTTTTCGAAGGCCACTAAACCTTCATCATCAGCGTTGTTTTGTGTATAAAATTTAATATATACTTGCATATATATGAACCATATTGTTTTTGACTTTATTTATAAAACATAATTGATTAAAAGTATTTCGCAAGTTTGTGTTAAAATATTTTTTAGATATTGACTGAGTTATTAAATATTTTATTAGAAGATTTTTTGTTAAAAAAAACTACCTGCATGATGTGTTTCGTGTTCTACTTGTGCGCTTTCTGTGTATTTAAGCTTCCAAGATGATTGAAGTACCAATATAACAATAAACACAATGGCGTAAGTAAATTAGTTAATAAAATAAATTACTTACATTAATTTAATTCATTTTGTTTCACGTTAAAATAACTTTGATTCGACATGATTCTTCTTGTTATTTCTGTATCGCATTCACGTTGTTTCAACTTGAAATAACTTTGATTCAACATAACTATTCATTTTAAATAAACAGTACATGAATGTTAAATCAGCATGAAATAAACTTATTTCAAAAGGAAAAAATTTCTTTAAAGATTATTGTAAATTTTGTTTTGTTGAATTAATTAATCTTTAGGAAAATCATTGATGAAAAATGTTAAATTAAACTTGTTTTCGTAGATTGTAATTTACAATTTTTCTATATACGAATTACCGAAGTATATTTATTTAACACAAATACCCTTATCGGGAATAAAAGGCCGAAAATTTTGTTTACATGAAACATTTCCCGTGAACAAAAACTGGTGAAAAAAATTAACAAATAGTATACTGAAACAAGAACAGCAACGCAAAGATTGGCGCTCACACTTTTAGGGAAAGGGAACACATTTCAAGTGACATTTTATTTCCAATCAGGGTGAAAGTCTTTGTTTAATTTGAAAATGTTGCTGGCTATTTTTGGTCAAGCAATGTCTATTTGCGTTTCATTCCTGCTTCAGGAAAATCGTCAGTAGCTAATTTAAATTTTTTTTAGATTAAAGTCTACTGACAATTTCCTTGAAGCAGAAATGAAATGAATTTAGATAGTGCTTAACCAAAAAACAAGAAAAATTTTTATAAAATATTTTGTAGTTTTAGTTTGCCCAAGATAGGCAAAAAAAATTTGTGAGGAGACGAGAGATTGAAATTTCAGTTAGATGGACACTTGAATGCCTCTAGTTTCCAAGGTTACAAACTGCAAAATGATGTGCTCAAGTCGAATATATTACTTGCAGAAAATATCACTATAAAAAAGAGGATGCGTTGAGCTCATTCTGAAGATTGCCATACTCCTTAAAAAATTTTTGGGTGGGGTACTCTCCTGCATTCTCCGTAATTGGCAGGGTCTCCTAGTCTTAATTGCTGGAAGTTTCTACAGTGTCATTTGATCAGTTATAATAGCCTATATGTTATCAACATTGTTGTATGTTATAATGATACCATTTTATTGCATATTTAATACATTCACAAAGTGTTTCCTTAATCGTCTCACTTGTTCTTCAATTTGTGTGATGCATAAAATAAGCATTTGAACCACATATTTGAAATCAAAAACTAGATATAGAATATCATAATACAAAACCAGACATGTAAGCAATTTTAATGCTTTTACAGTGCAGAAAGAAGGTAACTAGCGGTCTCGACAAGCCATGGGCATCATGTCCGACATCGCCAATGGCTAATGAAGACCGCTCATGTCCAATGAAGACCGCTCATGTCCAATGAAGACCGCTCATGTCATGCTCTGACATGGATGCTCGAACACATGTCTGAGCAACAATGTTCGCCATAAGATTCTCAGTTCGCAACCATTTGCAATAGGAAGAAGAGAGACAGAACAAAATTAGTAAATATTCCATCTTTATTGCACTAGCGCAAAATACTTTGATATGACTAAACATGGACATCGCACGTATTCATCACAACAAAGAAGTTGATGACTTTTTCACAGTTACTCTGGCGACGTGGTGTCCAAGTCGATGGCTAGTGGAGACGTAAAGTTAGGTTATCACACCTCCCCGCTTTTAGAGGACAATCATCTATTTTAACTCGCTGTCAACTTTAACATTTTTGTCCTCTTTTTATCATCTTTTTTGTTATCAGTCTTTTTTTGTCTTCTTTAATATAAAAAGAAAGATTAAGATTTGTTTTTAATGAACTTTTACGATAAGAAAATATCGTAAGTAAATTTTTTTACTATTTTTGTTAATGTCATCTTTATTTTTTTTTCGAAATCTGCACCTGTGTTCTCTAACTTGTGAGAATTTTTCGTGACAAGAAAAATCAAACTATTATATTGGTTTTCTTGCATATAGAACCTGAAATAAGCTTCGTAGAATCATGAGGGAGGAAATAATTTTTTTGGAACTCATTCTATGTTTCGCAGAATAATAAAAAAATTTAGTTTGGAAAAGTTCTCACCCAAGTTATAGAACATAATTAGGTACTGGTCACTTTAAGGAAACGGACTTTGATGTTAAAAATAGCGCTGTTTTATTTAAAAATCAAGGGCTTCCAAGTAGGACATCGCGAACGAAAGTTATGCCTTGCTTCAAGCAGGAGATACAACAGCAACCAGCATCTTTCGCTAACAAACCTGTTTCGGCCGAAGCAGTAGTTTTTTCTTGGTAATTTTTTATCTAGATTTTAGACAGCAACGGTTTTTCTTCTGGACGATTCTGCAATTCTTCCAGTGACATTACGTGAGTCTATTGTTATTAGCCACATTTGAATTTTCTACTTTTCTTTGTCATATTGAATATACAGTAGTATTTAATTTGTTTATGAGTTATCCGCACTTTTTTTGTAAATAGCAATTAAATTATCACAGTTTTCTTTTCAATTGGAATTACACAGTAAAACTTAAATTAGACGTGACATAACCATAACCATACAAAACAGCTGTTCGAATCAAACTTAGGGGCAACAGTGTATTTGATTATAGGTTACTCTTCATAACGCCATAGCCATTGCTACGGAAACCAATTGAATTTTGGTTTGCTTATGTCTATGGCATTATGGCTATGGCACGTCTAGTTTAAGCTTAATCCCTCCGCATCGAAAAATCCATATGCATGCTAAAAGTGTTCGCTTGTCTTTGACTACCAAGAAATAATTCATCTTAATACGAAAATAGTTTAGAAAAGAAAAAGCAGCCACGGCCACCTTTGCAAAGAATAAGAAAAATATATTTTTTAATTTAGTTCTGCTGAGGTCTTACAGAGTGACATCATTTCGACCATGAAGCTGATTATTTGCCATAAAGTTAAACTTAATTATTTTCACAAGATCTTATTGATCTTACCTCGTATCAAAATTTATGTATATGCGCCCAAATGTATGCAAATGTATAGAATTTAAGCTAAACATGAAACCACAAATCTATTGTGCTTAAGAATGGAAATCTGTCTCTGTGTGTGTGTGTATGGGTGTGTACGTGAGTACAAAGTCCTGTTTATAATAACACAAACATGCATGGCACATTAATGTGTTTGCAGGAATATTTACTTACACGTATGCATGTGAATACGCTTGAATGTGTGTGTGTGTGTGTACAAAACCAACTACAGTTTTAATGTGTTTGTGGTTGCCTACATAAGTATCATTTAAAAGCAAAAGTTACTGCCAAACAAAATTTCATATGGAAAATTTTTATGGCATCCATATTTTATTGAAATTGTTTCAGAATTGTTCACTCAGGTACTCGTTAAGGCTGCTACTCACTATCCCACATAGTCAAAAGACTTTTGAGAAAATGCAATCCTGATCTAATGAGTTGTTATTGCATTTTGGAAATTTTCGTAAGCTCCACTAGATCTACCTGAATTCACTAACTTTTTTTCGAACCGACTATCATAATATTTATCGATTTCCTTATTCGCTTGCGGTAACGATAATGTGATTCTGTAATTTCTTTTTTACGATAGTGCATTGTATATCATGTGGCATCGCTGCGTACAAAATGTCAAAGTAAGCGAAAATCACAAAGAAGAATTAAAGAAAATCTAAATAAATTTGAGCTTATTATTTTACTTTTTTACTTCAAACGACATTCTCAAGTTAACCACAAGTATGCTTACTTTAAAATGTTCCTTGTTTATTTGACAATGGATGCCTTCTTCTTTCGAGAACTGCAGTTTCGTTCCTTGACAAAATTTTGTTCTCGAATTGGTAATATCTGAGAGCCAAAAATTAAGAACAGTTTCCTTATAGTCCAGAAAATGACAATGACAGGAAAATTTTAACAACAGCAATGGTTTGGCCTTATATTGATGTAATATCGACAAATTATTCCAAATTATTTTTTGTTGAGAAACACAAATGGTAACCCAAGTGGTCAATATCTCATTTCTTCAGATGTTTTAATATATTGTTACAAAAATTACCCTGACAATAATCTCATATAAATAATACAAGCATTTAACATTAGGTAAAGAACAAAATGCACAAGCACACAAACATACAAGACAGTGCCCGGTTGGCCATATCTTTCAGACTTCTTGCAAGCCAGATGCACGACAAGGCTAAAACGTGAAGGAACTGTTAGCGACAGCTACAAACATATCACTGAAGAAATTTTCGAACCAATGTCGGCTAAGTTCAAACATAGCAGCAAGAGAGAAACTTTCCTTAGTCCTAATTTACACTAAGCAAGTCTTATTGCTACGCTGATTAGTTTGTATAGGAGAGAGACGAGGGGAACATAAAAGTTTATTTTCCCCTCGTCTCGCTTTCCTAAAAAACTAATCAGCTTAGCAATAAGACTTGCTAAATATAAATTAGGACTTAATATTGGCCTTGTTCCCGAAGAACTTGCCATTTCCTTAATATTTTCATGAAAAATGAAATTATACACAATTTGAAACTGACTAGCTTCCGGACAATATCCACGAACTAGTTTGATATGTGACCCCTTCAGTAGTTTTTCTTTTATCAAGGCTTTGAAAAAAAAAACTAATCGATAAATATCGTTCATGATAAAGGTCAAAATTTCATTAAGTAGTCGTTGATGAAAGTGTGCTCTATGAGAAGTTGGACAATCGGGTGTTGAAGTAAACAACTGTACGGTCAGGTTCTGAAAACCATTTCGTTTTGAAACTGACGAATTTCAGGAGCAAATTAAACCAGAAAACTCACTTGTTGCAGCGTTTTATTTGGTTGTAAGGTTTTACATGCTTGGGAGATTTTATCCGAACATAATTTCAAATGCACTAAGTAATGCGATAAAAAGATAACTGTTTTCCATTTTTGAAATTGTCAGACAATTTTTGTAGCTTCTGCTTTTTAAGAAACATACAACCACATAGATACAGAAGAACTCAATGCAACAACTGTAATGTTATACTCTCTGCTTGTTGAGAAATATGCAACCACACAAATACATAAGCCAATGAAGACGCCATATGTATAACAACAACAATAAAAGCAACTGTAATTGGTTCTGCAATGATGTCCTACTGCCAACGCACAAACGAATTGAATGAATTGTAACACGAACTAAATATATAGAAACGAAGATGCATATACCAAGATGGAGATAGTCATCAGAGTCGTTTAGGATTGTGCAAACAGTCATCCACAGTCAACGAAGTCAGAGATCTGATCGTAGCTTTCGATAACGACTTGATTTGATTACTCTTTTTCAGTTTGAGATTATGGCATTCGCTACAGAAGAATGTAATAACATGGTTCGATATCGAATACCTTAATCTCAAACTCAAGAAACGTGGTTAAATTAGCTGGTTCGACGACTAGACCCCAGCATTGTCTGATGAAGTGCAGAGTGAGTTTTGTGTACACAATAGCGAGGTTAACATCGTGGTATTCAGTTGTGAATTATTTTACATTGTGTGTGCTTAAAAGTTTTGAATATTAGCGTTCAGTAAATAAAATTTTCTTATATAATAGAAATTGTACTTTTGGGTTTTTGTATTGAATTTTAAATCTTCGAATCTACAAAAGCAACTTTTTCAAGTAATGGGTCTGTTCGTAAATGTATCCCTGCACTGCGAATGAAAAATTTAAAAGTTCTAAACTTGTCCACTGAAAGTACATAACGTCCAAATAATGGTCAAATATGGTGTACAAACATGATTACTACTAAAACAGATTATCAGCGAACTTCTATTGCATTTTAAATAAAAGTTTGCACGTATGATGCAGAGAATTGATGCATTTACGAACACACCCAATGCTTTAAAGCAACTGAATTATAATTTTTCTAGGACTTGAACAAAGTTTCTTATATCGCAGTTAATTTTTTAATGCTAATTGATATGCTGTATCACACAAATTAAAGCATCCTAATACTTGTCAAATGGACGTTAAGCATAACAAAAACGGGTATGAAGTCAACATAAGTGGCAAAAATCATGTTCACGAGTTTTGTTAACCAATTTTACATTAAAACTCACACCGGGTCTTAATAGTGGGTTAAAGCTACACTATGCGGCTTTAAGACTTTAAGGAGCTCACCAATTCTAATAGCGAGACTGAAGTACACCCTCCTATAGTTTTAATAAGTGCCAATCCTTTATACATTTTTTAGATTAACCTCAAAGACTTAAGGAAATTTGATGAGAATTAAGGTTGTCTTTGTCGGAATAAAAGAAGGTTTGCGTGTATATTTCCACATGGTCCAGCTTAATTGTCAAATTTTGTTCAACAGGGGGAACTTGAGAAATCGACAGGAAAGTCTCCGAAAGGGTTCCCACTAAAATAATACACAAAAAACAAGAAATATGAAAAAGATACAAATAGATAGATATATATAATAGATACAATAGTAATCATTTTAAGGAAGGAAAGGGGAATCGGTTAGACATCTCCTATAAAACTTTTAAAAGACAAAGGTCTGTGTACCCAGCCAAAGGCAAAGATTATCAACTGTTTGATTTGATACATCTTATAAGAGGCAGTCGGAAGAAGGGAAATGTGTGACTTAGGTTAAGGGTTGGCTGCTGAGCACGCTTCATCCGCTCTTAACTTACTAAGATTGCAGCGATGTCCTGGCACCAATCGATCCGACTGATGTGTGCTGATGAAGTCTTAAGCTAACCAAATCTAGTTTTTAGAACTAAATATGAATTGGCTTGACTTTGACTTGGTCCTCTTATCTTTACCACCTAATTCCTTGTAGTCAATACAATAGGCACCATTTTAACAAATAAGGGGAAAGAAAGAGGAGTTCTTTTGGTATAGTAATTAACAGTATAAGAGGGAACTGTGTGATAGATCTCAAATCTCAAACTACATGCAATTCTCACCAGTCGATACAATGAGTAGAATTTTAATAAAGAAGAGGAGGAAACGAGGAAAGTTACCGATATATTCAAGGTAACTTTTTTAAAGTTACATGTGTGTGCATTCAGCCAGTATTTTTGCTTTAGGATTCAAAGTATGTTGTATATCAGACAAATATGAGCAAGTGCTTGATTTTATACATTTTATAAGAGGTAGTCGACGGAAGGAAATGTATGGCTTGGCTTAGCAGTGAGCTTAAAGGTAGGAGGATGAGTCCTAGTTTACACAACGCAAGTCTGATTGCTAAACTGATTAGTTTGAGTTAGTTTTCTGTTTCTCTCTCCTAACAAACTAATTAGCTTAGCAATAAGACTTGCATAGTGTAAACTAACTAAGCACGCTTCTTTCGTTATTAAGTTACTAAAATGGCAGCGATCTGATGGAACCAATCAAACCATCTTATACCTACTGCTGCACTTTTAACCTGGCTTCAAATATTTTTACTTTGACCGATCCTCTTGGATTTACTATATAATCCTTGCAGCCGATATAATAGGTATTATTTAGGCTAAGAAGACTGGGAAAAAGGAGTTCTTTTGTTATACTGATTAGCAACATAAGAGGGAATTGTGTGGCAGATTTTATGCAATTCCTAGAAGTCCATACAGTAACCATTATTTTGAGAAGGAAGAGGAGGTAAAGAGCAGTCGTACCGACATCTTCCATGTAAGTTTTTAAGGACAAATATCTGGTCATCTAGACAGTATTAGGTGTATATAAGAAAAGGAAAAGGAACTGTTTGATTTGATACATCTTATTACCGATAGTTGCAAAAAGGAGTGTATATACTTTAACCTGGCAGTGAGGTTATTGGTTTAAGGCACCTTTTCACTGTTCTTAAATTCTTACAATGACAGCGATGTCATGAAACCAATCCATCCGCCTTAAGTCTACTACTGTGCTCTTGAATTAACTTATTCTAAGTAAAAGAACGTGATAAGAATTGGGTTATTATAATTCGTTCTCTTGATTTCAAAATGATCGAAAAGCCTTTTCCTTTGACAAGGCTATTATATCTAACTTTATGAGCTCACAATGGACCCAATTGGGTCTCCGAGTTGAGGTGAGGTATAGCACCACCCTTCCTAACCTTGTGAGCTCCTGGTCAAGAAAAATTAGAATAGAACATATTAATAATAGAAAGATCGTATTGGGATGCTCTTGAATAAGATGCTGGATATATGACCGCCTCTGCAAAGCTTATTATTTCAAAAATTATTTAAACCCGATCCCAACAAACTTGAAAACTTTCTGATATAGAGAAAAAAAAGGAAGGCATCAGCTTACTAGAATCCAAAGGTATGATCTGTCTAGGAAATAACGTAGCAATGAACTTCCAAAAGACCAGTAAAACTTCTACTTTATAAAATTTCCAATCTGTGGCTTAAAATCACTTTAAATAAAACACGAATATAGAAACATATGTATGTATGTTTGTTTATATTTGTGACCATTACCGTATGCATTTCCTGTTTATTTGCTTATGAACATTTATCCTTAAGCACATACACATGTATGCATGTATGTATGACATTGCAAAAGTGTATGAGGGCGTGTGTGTGTGTGTGTGTTTCTAAAAACCACATTATGTTTATTTGGAAATTGTGTATGGATGTATGTATGTTCGGCTCTGTTTCCATGTACGGACGCATTTTCCCATACACTTAATTCCTGTCCTCATGGTATCCTTGTCATAATATTCCTCATGTTTTATTGTTGCTGCTTTATCCTGCTTGTTTTATCCTGTTCGACATAATGACAGCATTCTGTTGTTTGTTTATTTGTTTTATTTAGGGGGTGGGGGGGGGGGGGTGGGGGAGAAAAAAATTTTATTTTAACCAAACTCTCGGATACGTTTAATTGATGAATTGATGTTAAATATTCAGTTAAATTTTCTATAAATTGTTTTATACTTTTGGGGATTATAAAAACACTGATACGACAAAATGAATCTGTTGCAAAGCATATGCATTTATATCTATGCATGTACGATTATAATAGATTAAATTTTTAAGTAATAATAGCAACAGAAGTGAAGTTTGCAATATTAAATGAATAACTGAGATTTAGTGAACAAAACAATGGCAGAGGCAACAAAAAAGTCTTTGCTTGTATTGGTTGGCTGAGCATTTGATATTAAATTTATTTAAATTAATAACATATTAATACTATTACTAAAATATTATGATTCGATTATAATTAAGAAGAGGATTTTAAATTGGCATGATACAATTGCACTAAATACCATAAGGGAAAGAAACTTTATAGCAAAAAATAGCATAAAATTGTAAACAAATTTTATGCTTAAATACAAGGCGATTTGTTGTAAATAATAATGCAGGATATAAAGGCCACAGGACACTAGATTATTATTTTATTTAAATCTGATTATATGGGACTGTAAACTTGATTTTATATGCCAGGAAAGCACTTAGTTCATAGGAGATCTATTTGAAGAGCACATGGAAGGAATAATAATTATGTATTATTATTAATTAATACTCAGGTATAGAAAGTAAAAGCGGTAGTGAAGAGAGGACAGCAGGTCAAGTATTAAGTTCTTAAGCTTAACTCGTTTTATAACTCTGCTATTGTGCGTTGTGCTAATTTTTATAGCATCATTGCAGCGCCCCTAGTGCTAAGTAGACGCATTATTTTAAGCTAAAAAGCCATTTGATTGGTTATTTTACTTCGAAAACGATTAATTTATATAAATATCGACGTAGTACGAGGATGTGATATGTATTAGCAGAAAACATATACATTATATATTATACATTAGCAGAAGAATCCATGATATCGATAAGCCAGAGGTTACAATCGGCCTCTTGAAGATGCTTATTTGGCCAAAAATAGGCGACTAGCCATGAGAAAACAATTTTTCGCCATGTCTTTTGTCGCCGTACCAGTTAAAAATAATTAAGAAAGTTGCCAATTCTAGAAAGGGAAATGTATTTTGATGGTTTGATTCAAAATATTGTTGGCCTTACAGCTTCAAAGGATCATAAACTTGGGGAAGTAAAGAAGGGTGTTTTTTATAGAGTGACACAAGTTTATATCATAATAAAACAAGGAAATATATTTTTAATATCAATGAAACTGGCTTTATTGGAAATAAAGTTTTATGAAATTAATATTAAAATATGATGTTTCCCATGTGGTCGCCACGGCTGGCGCGTAGAAGGCGTAATATGGAACAGAGAAAAGCAATGAGTAGTGAAAGAGTGAGTAAAGTTGAATCATGACTTACTTATGCGAATTAATTAGTTTTTACTTTATTTTTTTTGTATTCATTTATTTATTATTTTATTTGTAAGAATAAAAACCAATGTTCAGTTCAAGTACAAATTTACAAGTGTCTTTTCTTTATTTTATTTTCTTAATTTAAACTATTTGCTTGCTTTTTAACTAAGCAGCAGTCATCAATTTTATTTTATTAAAATATTGCGACACATGATCCAATTTCGCAAAACATAAAAAGTAAAAAGAATGAAAAGAAAAGGTAAAACAACTTTTGTGTCGTCAACCTTTCAATTAATGCTGATACAATATTTGCAATAAAAATTAATAAAAGAAAAAAAAATATAATTAAAAAGAGGTTAACAACTTTTGTGTCGTTAACTCTTCCCCCTTTAAATCGACTGTCCTCAGTCGTTGTTTTTTTCTGTTTTAGAAAAATGGAATGTTATGTAACCTCGGTGGTTTATCTGGAGCGACCCAAGTAATATTAGCAATTTGTGGTAGATTTTCCAGTTCAAAAGCTTTATCAACTTTGGGTATCTGGGGTTCCCATACTGTAATTTTCTCTACAGTTTTGGTAAAGAGTTTGAGAAAAATTATAAAAATTATGATTAGTAAAAGTGCTCCACAAATGGTCCATTCTCCTATTATTAGGCGCTTTTTCACTGTTGTGATAACATCTGTGTTATTGATTTGGAGCTCGTTTAGTGTCTCCAAAGATAAAAGGTTAATTCGACCTTTTTCAAACGGAGTAGGTTGCATTAGGGCTGGCATGGTTTGCAGAGGTGAAGCGTGCCAGTTGCTAAAAGTCCTATTATGAATTGTGATAGTTGAATTATGGAATTTTATAAGGAATGTTCCTGAAATATTATGTATTTCATCATTTGCAAATATCGGACCATTATAATCGTTTAAAAGTACTATTCCCGACTCTATTTCTTCTATTAACGGAACTTGATGACTATTGCTTAAAGTGCACGATGAGTTAAGATTATTAATTAAATTAGGGATACAATCGCTTCCTGTAATATTGACTAAATTTTTTTCATTACAAATAGTGATATTATTATAACTTTTACATTTCTCTTTAATAGAAAATATTTCCTTTTGATTAAACATAATTTCCTTAAAATCTAAATGTATTATTTTTTTGTTTTTCTTTACTGGTCTTATTATCAGATTTTTATATGTTTCCTTTTTTGTCAGAGGAATTTTAAGTAAATAAAATATTTCTTTTTTATTGTTATTCATTACCGATATCTTTGAAAATTCTAGTGCCTCTTCTGGGCTTAAAAAATTAATATCTTCGTCTACTAGTGTTTTCATAACAATTTTAATTTCTTTTCGATTTAGTAATAATGGATTTACAATATTTAACCTTGCCCATAAAATTGCTCGTTCAATATTTACTAATTCTTCCTTAACTAATCTTATTTTATTCTGTAAATTAATTACAATTTCTTTTTCGATATAAACGTCTTTTCGTATATTATTTGCCATTGCATTAAACATTTCAGTTAAATTATTTAATCTTTTATTAAAGGCTTCATTTATAAAAACTTGTTTATTATTGTTATTATTTAAGTCGGCAATATTGCTGGCTAATACCTGGAAGTCATTATGATCAGGAGTTCCTGCTATGTACTTCCATACAGTTCCTATAGCATCAATTGATCTTCTTTGACGGTTATCAGGAGTAGGTGTAATGTCTTGTAGGATATTAATGGTTTGCTTTAATTCATGGATCAGGAGGGGATATTTGTTGTGGGTTCTTGGGATGTTATTTTCAATGAAAGCTTGTACATTGTTTATGAATTCTTCATACTCCTTAATTTTAATAACGTGTACTATGGTAAATGTTCCTTGTTCTATTTTTGCTGTGCCTTTGTCAACAGTGATAATATGGGAAGATGAATAGTTGATTATGTCGATATCTGCATGAATACAACACAGCTGAATCCTGTAAAAGTACTTACTTTTTAATATTGTTTTTGTGAACTATCTTTCCTGAAGTGGTTAGTATGGTGGTGTTTCTGTTTTCTTTTACTACTTCTTCTCTATAACAGGGAGACAATTTTGATCCTAATCTTTTGTTAATTTTTACATAGACCTTTTCTCCTAATGAATAGTTTTTAATTTTCTCTCTGTCTTTGTTATGGTATTCTATGTCTTTTTGCTGTTTTTCTTTTAACTTATCACTAATTTTTTTCCTTTCGTGTTTTATCTCTTTGGGATCGCTGAATTTTCTATCAAAAAATATTTCTATTGGTCTTCTTCCGGTAGTAGAATGAATTGAAGAATTATATTCGTAAATGGACTTTGTAAGCAGGTCATGAAATGAATTGTGAAGTTTTTCTGTTTTTAAACATCTCATAATTTCGGAGAGAATGGAGTGAAATCTTTCCACTTGTCCATTAACAGAACTGGAATATGGGGGTATAGTATAAATATTTATTCCAAATTGATTTTTTAGCATAAAAGTTATTGTAGCAGAATTTAGGGATTTTTCGTTATCCATGACAATTGAGTTAGGGACGCCGAATGCTAAGATTAATTCCTTAAGAGGTTCTTTTATGTGTTCTATTGCTCTAGATTTTAAAATTTTAGCTTGCGCATATTTTGAGAATTTATCAATAGCTGTAAGGACTAAATTTTTCTCAGTCGAGTAAATGTCAATATGAATAATTTCTCCTGGATTTTTTGGTATTGGTGTATTTTCTAAATTAGGTTTATTTGGATGGCGGTCATATTTTTGTTCCTTGCAAATTTTACAAGCTTTTGCTATTCTATTGGTTTTTTCTGCCATTTTAGGGAAGTAAAACTTTTGTTGGATTTGTTCTCTATTTTCTCTTCCATTTCGGTGTGCTCGTTTATGCTCTGTAATAATTATCTCTTCTTGTTCACTTTCATCTGTTATATCTTTCACTTGGCTTTGGGTAAATCTAACTTTAAAATTTTTCAAGTGTTCAGCATAAAATTCTTGTATGATTCCCATAATTGGTTCACTTGTGAAAAGTCCGTTTATTACGCTTGGATTCAGATATTTCTTTAGAATTAAAAGTAAAGAGTTTTTCGTGTAATGAGTTTGTTTAATAATATGCCTATGGTACGTAGGAAAGGGTATTTCGAATTTATAGCTTTCTTTGTCATCTATAAGTATGTAAAGTTGATTTTTAAAAACGTTTATGGGGCATTCTATGGCTGGTATTAGGTTATGCGAGGAACTTTCAGAACTATGTTGTGTTGCTGTCATGGAGTTTATTTGTGAGGGTCTAGACAGTGCATCTGCGACTATATTGGTCTTTCCTGGTTGATACTTAAGCTCATAATCGTATTCTTCTAAGATGGCCTTCCATCTTTTCATTTTACTATTCGTATTTTTATTACTAAGAGCAAAAGTTAGGGGTTGATGATCTGTAAAAATATTCACTTTTCTAGATCCATACAAATAGTTTCGTAATGTTGTAAGTGCCCAAATTATGGCCAACATCTCCTTCTCATTGGTGGCATAATGTTCTTCTGATTTATTTAGCGTTCTTGAAAGAAATGTTATTGGTTTGCCCTTTTGTGATAAGACTGCACCAATTGCATATTCGGAGGCGTCTGTGGTCAAATCAAAGTCTTTCTCAAAGTCTGGATGTGAAAGAATAATATCTTTTGAAGTAAGTGAATTTTTTATCTTCTGGAAGGAATCTATTGCATCTTGACTTAGAAATATACTTTTATTTTTGGATGCGTTTTTCGAAACGCGTCCATCCTCCCCTCTTAAAAGTGTTGTCAGGGGTTTAGCTAGTTTCGCATAGTCTGGTATGAAACGACGGTAATATCCTGACATACCTAGAAAACTTCTTAAATTTTTCAAGGTCTTGGGTGGGGGTATATTATCTATTGCTTTTACTTTATCAGGATTGGCTTTAATACCATTAACGCCCACGATAAAGCCCAAAAATTCTATTTCTCGTTTTGCGAATTCACATTTGTCAAGCTGAACTTTAAAATTTGCGGACTCTAATGTTTGGAAAACTTTACTTAAATTTTGAAAGTGATCGTTCTCGTTTTTTCCAAATATAATAATGTCGTCAATATAGACATAACATATTTTGCCTATATGGTGTCTCAAAACGTCATCTAGAGTGCGTTGGAAAATTGAGGGAGAATTCTTGAGTCCAAATGGAAGCCTCATGAATTCAAATTTTCCATTATTGACTGAAAATGCAGTTTTCTCAATGTCACATTCCTTAAGAGGAATCTGATGGAAACCGCTTTTCAGATCTACGACAGAAAAATATTTATTTTCTCCAAGATTTGATAAGACTTCGTTTATTTCTGGGATAGGGTAGCGATCTGGTACAGTGACAGAGTTTAATTTTCTGTAGTCTATGACCATTCTAAATTTCTTTTCTCCAGATGCATCCATTTTTTTTGGAACAATCCAAACCGGAGCATTATATGGAGACTTTGAGGGTCGAATTATACCATCGTTCAAAAGATCGCTTATTTGTTTTTCTATTTCATTTTTTAGTGCCATAGGGTAGGGATATGATTTTGAATACACTGGGGAATCAGTGATTGTCCTAATTTCTCCTTCAACACGAGAAGTGTATGTTAGTCTGTGATTTGGTTCCGAGAACAAATTTGGATGTGCATGAATTATTTCTTCTAATTTTGATATTTGGGTTTTGCTCAGATGGTTTGTTCGAAGTTCAATTTTATTTACAGATTGGGATATGTGTTGATAAATTTTAATTTTTCTTGTATGATTTATTAGCATGTATTTCTCTTTTATATGAATTACTGCATTGAGTTTTTCTAAGCTATCATGGCCAAGGATACCATGAAAAGATCTTAAAGATGGTAAAATATAGAATTTTATTTCATGATCTGGTAAATTGAAAAGATTCACTAAAGTGTGGTGAGTAATTTTTATGTTTCCTGATATAGAGTTCGCGAAAAAAGTTTTTTCATTTTGAATAGGTTTGGTTATAAGAGAAGGCTGGATATAATTTTTATTAGAGCCTGTGTCGATTAATATTTTCAATATTTGACCATTCTCCGCCCTACATTTGAAATATGGCAGCGAAGAATGCGCTATTCTAAAAAATGGATATCTGATAAATCTTCCGTTTGTATACTGCTTTCCTCATCCTCTTGTTGCACGTAACTTTGCATGTAATCCTGAAAACTTTCGTTTTGAATGGCTTGTTTGTAATTATTTTCGTAACTATTAGGATGATCAGTCTGGTCATGATAATTATTATCAGAAGGAAGTCCTTCGTCGATTCTAATGTGAAAATTTCTCTGTAACTTGGAATGTGGCATTGGAGTATGTAGTGATTGAGGTATAGGCCTTTTCCCATAAAATTGATTAGTTTGACGAGGTCTGTTTTGGTAATTAATATTTTTGGTTTGAATAGAAGTATCAATGTCCATTGGCTCAGGCCTTTGTGGTTTTGGGGCAATAGGTCTTGGTGGTATGTTTTGTTGAAAATACGGGTTTTGTGACTGGGAGTGTTGTCGAGGCTGATTGTGTAATTGGAAATTTTGATTGAAAGTAGGTTGCTGATATGATCTTTGGTTATTCTGATATTGTAATGTGTTCCTAGGCTGTTGTATGGTAAGTTCCGGATAAAAGGGTAGTCTGCTTGAATTATAAATATTTTTTTGTGTAAATGGTGGCATTTCTTTTCGTGGTCTTATATTATGGTAGTTATGAGCATATTCTGTTCTATAATTTTGGTTTTGTAATTTTAGACACAAGTGCAATGCTTGCGGTAAGTCTGATGGTTCGCGGATTGCTAAAAGTTTAGGTAAGTCTCCGTTGAGACCTCTTATAAAGGTGTCAAGGGCTCTGTCACGGTAAGTTTGCGTAAGAAGTGTTGTTGATTCTCTGCCTATATCCATGCATCCTATTTTGTTTAATATCAATGAAAGCTGAGAATAAACTTCCTGATAAAAATATTGTATTGTATTTCTACCCTGAATTAACGATGTCATTTGGTACTCTAAGGTACCCAAATCACGTTTGTCACCATAATGAAGTGTCAAACATTTTACAATGCTTTTCCAGTTGAGCGGAGTATTGTATGACTCTAGTGCAGCGTCTGCACTACCTATAATTTTGTTACGGATTACACTCAATATGCCGAAATATTTTGCAGATCCTCTAGTGTTATCATAAATTTCTAAGACTCTTTCTACGCTTTTACGCCAGGAGTTGAATTCTGCAGGATTTCCTGAGAATTCTCTTAGACTTCGGACAATGTCCGGGATTTTATCTAGTTCACTAAGATTATTCCTATGCTCTTCTTCTATTACTATGTCTGATCCGTTAGTTATGTTATCGTCTGAATTATGCAACAATTGAATTGTTGCTCTAACCTGCTCTGAGACTAAAGTTGCTATTTGCTGTTGTAGTGAAGAATTCATTTGAAATTGGCTTTGTGGATTGGGTTGTTGGGGACTTTGGTCGGAATTAAGGACGGCTGGTCTTATTAGGTTTGAAGGATTTGACATGATTACGGGATTTAGTGTTCTGTAGTATTAACAAAGCCTTGCAATATTGTGGACCGAAATATAACCGAAGAAAAAATATTATAGAAAATAGATAGCACAAAGTTCTGAAAAAATTTTTTATAATTTAAGTATGATTTTTATTTTTCTTCTCTTTTTCCAATTTATATTGTTATTACTACAGCTCGATGCAATTTAGTTATGAAGATCACTTGATTCTTATTTTTCTTTTTGAAGCTATTTTCAATTTATAATACTATTATTACTACAGCTCGATGCAATTCGTTTTTTAGATTTATTCAGTTCTTGTAAATTATGAAACTTGTTTTTTAGATAAATCACTTGATTCTTATTTTCCTTTTTTTCCTTAAATATTTTCAATTTATAATTATATGTTTCTATACTTCAGCTTGATGCAATTAAATTCGTTTTCAGATTTACTTTATCTTTGTAAATTATTCTCAAAAATGAAACGTGTTTTTTAGATAAATCACTTGTTTCTTATTTTCCTTTTCTTAAATATTTTCAATTTATAATTATATGTTTCTATACTTCAGCTTGATGCAATTAAATTCGTTTTCAGATTTACTTTATCTTTGTAAATTATTCTCAAAAATGAAACTTGTTTTTTAGATAAATCACTTGTTTAATTTTTAAACCTTATATTTATATTCTTAAATGACTTACATTAGTATTATGATACCCCACATCTTTACTACCGATAGATCCAGATTATTCCCTTTTGTCCTTGTTGACTACTTGTGGTCCTTCACTATACCCGTTGTAGTAATCGCTGTCTTGAGAAATTCAACGGTGATGTGTCCAGCGGTGAGCTACTTTAGGTCGGGCTGGAATAGCTTTTAATCGTGTGTCCAATGTTGAGCTACTTAAGGTCGTGCTTGGAACAATTTCTTAGCTAAAGGTATCCGTTTTTTTTTTTTGCTCGGGCGCCAATTAATTAGTTTTTACTTTATTTTTTTTGTATTCATTTATTTATTATTTTATTTGTAAGAATAAAAACCAATGTTCAGTTCAAGTACAAATTTACAAGTGTCTTTTCTTTATTTTATTTTCTTAATTTAAACTATTTGCTTGCTTTTTAACTAAGCAGCAGTCATCAATTTTATTTTATTAAAATATTGCGACACATGATCCAATTTCGCAAAACATAAAAAGTAAAAAGAATGAAAAGAAAAGGTAAAACAACTTTTGTGTCGTCAACCTTTCAATTAATGCTGATACAATATTTGCAATAAAAATTAATAAAAGAAAAAAAATATAATTAAAAAGAGGTTAACAACTTTTGTGTCGTTAACTTGCGCACTCATGCTTATTGCAATGTTGTCTACCAGTCATATTCACTCGAAAGTTTGAAGTGTGCATCGAACTCATACTTAGCAACATTTATGACTTTGTTAACTTAATGCCTACGGACTATGCAAAATAAGTATGATTCGCAATGCGAACTTTGCATACGAACATTAAAGTTCTCATTATAAAGTTATGTAGACTTGTGTCCAACAGTTCTTTTTGAACTAGTTTGAGAGCGTTTGAATCAAAAGTTGTTTCAAACCCATTTAATTTACATTGATGTTTTTGATCGGACTTGTGTCCAACTGAACGAACTAGTTCAAAAAGAACTGTTGGACACAAGTCTAAAGTTATGTGTTTCTCTGTTGCTTTTAGTTTGTTTTTTTTGCAGGAATTGAAAAACAACACTATTTTATACTATTGTATGTTACTTGTAAACTGTTTAATGACTAAACTTTTAAATAAACATACATGCATTAGTTGAGTTAACTGAATCAATGTGAAGTAAGATAAGTAGTTTCCTGAAATTAGAAATCAAACTGAGGTGATTTATGAGTATGAGTGTGGTATGACTATGATGTCGACGTCGCATTCATATTTATTTCAACCTATACTTATAAATCAGTATCATCGTCAGAGTAGTAGAGTTTAAATGATGTCTACTCACTTATATTTAAAATTTAATGAGTCAGTATGAATAAGAAAAAAATCAATTTATTGCCGATCACTGATATGGAACACCAATTTTCAACAACTTTGCGGCCGTATTTTGCCGATAACTCGTCGCATGTTGATTTCCAGCTGTTCAATTGTTTGTGGTTTATGGACGTAGACAAGTGTCTTAACATAAGCCCAAAGAAAATAATCCAATAGGGTTAAATCACACGATCTTGGTGGCCAATTAATTGAACCATTATATAAAATAATTTTTTCATCAAAAGTTTCTTTCTTTCTTTTGTTGGAACCACATATCAGCAATATTAATGCCACGTAATAAAGGTACGAAAAATTTTCTAATCATGTCCCTATACCGTTCACCATTGACAGTAACGTTCTTACCATCATCGTTTTTGAAGACATATGGGTCAGCCCATAAAGCGCACCAAACAGTAATTTTCGGTGGATGTAAAGATGTTTCGACAAAACTTGTGGTTTCTCCTTACTCAAAATACGACAATTCTGCTTATTTACGTACCCATTCAACCAGAAATGGGCTTCATAGGAAAATAAAATTTTTAGTGGGAAGTGCACGATGAGTTTGACGAACAGAAGAATTATTTTGATTATAAATTTCAACAATTTGCAAGCGTTGCTCTGGTGTAAGTGGAGCCATAATGAAATTTCAAAGTAAAACAAACAAAAAGCAACTATCAGATGTTAAATGGCTGCTCAAATAAAGCAGTGATGACAACTCAAAGTTGTGACACTCTAAAAAAAATACCCTGTACATAGCATATTTTTATTTTCCATTCCCTATTTTTATAAACATATGTATGTATGTACAATGTACCTATTTTAATTATTTTTATCTCTTTTTATTTTCAGGTAAGTCCGTCGTTAACTTCATAACCTTTTTTTGCATTTCCCTTTGTTTAAGTAAGTAAATGAAATTATGTTTAGTCCTATTATTATTATCGTTTTGGTCCACACTATTCAATAAGTTGCACTAGATAAAAAATATGTACATGTCGCAATTTTTCTTAGAATATATTGCTCATTTAGTTGAAGAGTGTTATAACTAAATACATATATATATATATATGGGCATTTCTCCGGGAATTTCACTTTTTTGTCGCGTGCGACAGCAAGCAATTAACCTTGTATTTCTGAATAACGTGACTCGAGTTTTCTTAAAATTTTACCTAACGTAGAGCTGCTAACGGCCTACACAAATAAATAAAGAAGTAAAAAAAAGTTTCGTTTTCTTTGAAAAAACCCAGCATATTTGCTTGGTGTCGCACGCTACAAAAAGTTGACATTCGTGTGGAAATTCCCATATCTTATTTCTCGACCTGAATTACTGTGGTTTTATAGATGCTGTATCTATTCAGGTCATTAAATTTCCTTAACAGTTCCTTAAGGCAAGCCATGCATGTAAAACAAAAATTTTTTGAAAATGAAAAAATTCTGGCAGAGGACATAGTCGTAGCCTCTACATTTATTTTTAAATAGGACCATGAAGGGATGTAGAGCGAAATTACTTTCTCCTTGAAACTACGAGTATCTATCCGATTCCTTGAAACTATCTGTTGTTCGATTCTGATGAAATTGAAAACATAGATCTGAATTTAAAGGAAGATATGGTTCGTATATTTTGTCAAAAATAGTACCATTAAGGGAAGGTAAGTGCAAATATCTTCCTCTTTGAAACTATCTATGCGATTTTGATTACATTTAAGGGTGGTAAGGGGAAATTTCTTTCTCTTCGAAAGTATCTAACCTATTTTGATGAAATTCCAAACATAGATAGACCTGAGTCTAGGAAAGACATGGTTATACATATTTGCTAAAAATAGGAGCACGAGGAGGGCTAAATGTCAATTTCTGCCTCTTTGAAACTATTTAACCGATTTTGATGAAATCCATAACATGGATAGATCTGAGTCTGGAAGGACACAAACACTATATACGAGGGTGGATCATTACCTCAGTGTCCTTTTGAATTTCCCGCTCCTTGATTGAAATGGAACCACTGCTCCTGTTAAGAGGCAACTGTCAGTTGACTCCTGTCTAAATTTGAACAAGCTGTGTCATTTAGTTTGTGTTTGGCAGCCGTTGATAACAGACTACCTCGCCTTTTGAGAAGAAAATGGAAAAAGTGAATTTTGTGTGCTCATTAAACCTTATTTTTTGCGGAAAACAACCATCAATCAAAGCGTGGAAAATCTCGATAAATACCATGGGGACTCAGCACCATCGATTTCAATGGTAAAAAAGTCGTTTACTAACTTTCGTTGTGGTCGCACAAGTACAAATGACGCTGAATGTTCTGGACGGCCGATTGAGGTCAATACACCCGAAAATGTTCAAAATATCCACGATATGGTGTTGACCGATCGAAGATTAAAAGTGCTTGAGATTGTTGATACCATAGGCACTTTATATGGCAGTGTGATTTCGATTTTAAATGATAAGCTGGGCTTAAGAAAGTTGTCTGCAAGATGGGTGCCGCGTTTACTCTCAATTGACCATAAATGTATGTTTGTGACAACTTCAAAGGATTGTTTGGAGTCGTTTAACCGCAATTCGAATGAGTTTTTGTGGCGTTTTGTAACTGTGGATGAAACATGGATCCATTACTGTACTCCGGACCAGCGGTCTAAACCTGCTCCGAAGAAGGCCAAGGTAAGTTTGTCGGCCAATAAGGTGATGCCAACAGTTTTTTAGTATAAGCCACATCGATTACCTTCAAAACAGAAAAAACAATAAACCGCGAATATTATGCCAACTTGTTAGACCGATTTAATGCGGATTTAAAAAGAAAAGGACCCCATATGGCCAAGTAAAAAGTCCTTTTTCATGAAGATAATGCACGAGTGCACATGTGTGAAGTCTCAAGGGCAAAACTATATAAATTGGGCTACGAATTGGTACCCCATCCGCCATATTCTCCGGACTTTGCCCCCAGTGACTACTTCCTATTTTCAAACCTAAAGAAATGGCTCGGTGGAAAGAGATTTAGTTCCAATGACCAAACAAATGCCTATTTTTGTGGAAAGCATACACAAACTGGAGAAACGTTGGAATTAAAAGTAGATTATGTTGAAAAATAAAACAACAAACTTTTGGGTACCATTGAGAAATTTTAAAGTTAATTTTTTGTGATGCATACACACAGAAAAATTTAAATAAATTCAACCATTTATTGTACAATGTTGTCAACATATTAGAAGAAATTCCTTTTTGCGCAATATAAATGAAAATACATTTAATTTTATCCAATATATTGGGTAGTATAAATAAAAATAGTAGTTGCTTTTTACTTAAAAATTTCTTTTAAAACCCAAAAATGCTAGTTTTATATTCCATAATATTCAGAATTTTGTGTTTTAAAACAAATTATTAAGTAAAAATCAAATACTATTTTTACTCATACTACCCATTTCGCCACCTTCTAATATAAGGCGATTTTATTGTGCAATATTAATTATTGCACAATACTTTGGACTATATTAACACTTGTATGTATTTTACTTAATATTAGTAATCATAATTATTATTCAACTGCCCATAGCCTTTCTTTATACATACATATAACATTAACTAGTTAAAATGTTACATGAATAAATTTCAAATTTATACTTTCTAAAGGTAGTAAATTATTATACTTGTCTGGTATTAAATGAAATTCCAAACAAATAAGCATATTCAAAATTTACAAATAAAGAAATTTTTATTTGTTATTACATGGAATTTCTTTTGCATACACTGAAAAAAACAAATTGTTGCTCATAAGCACAGAAGGTTAGGTTAGGTTAGCAGGCTGCTGGTAAGGAAGGGTGAAATTTTAGAGTCCAGCTCACTTGGGTCCAATACAATGATCCCTTTGTGTTACCTGTTAATTGAAGAGAAGATAGTGAGAGAGGATGATAGGGAAATGATAGTGATGGAGAAGACAGCTAGTGAAGGAAGAGATAGAGGATAGAGGAAGGCTTCATTCTTTTACAACTCTGCTCTTTGCACATTTTTAATAATGCAGTGTTGCAGCGCCATCTGGTGTCAAATGAGGTGTATTAAATTTTGAAGCTGTGTTTAGTAGCCATTTTATTGGTTATTTTACTTCGCCAATTATTCTGCTACACAACGAAGGAGGGCGCTCTGATGTACATTAGGATTATTATCTGATGAAGTCGGTATAGTTTTTAGTGAGCAGTGCCTTATGCCTGCATCACTAGAACTTTTCACACAACAACTGATACAAAGGACACTAATGCACATCAGAAAATGCGTGGTGTTGTTATTTTTAATGACTGTCGGAGACCGGGCTCGAACCCAGGCTGCAGGTTTTTTGTAGTCAACGTGCTAACTACTTCAGGCAACGCCACTCTTATAAGCACAGAAACTCTTTACACATTTATGTTACATTGCGATAATAAACTATATTTCTAGAAAGAAATCTACAAATCCAGCTAGATTTCTACACAAAAAAATATCTTTCGAAATAAAAAACTTACTCTCAGTGTACATATGTATGTATGTATTTATGATATTTCCTTGTCAACATTTGCGCATAATATTTCTTTAGAGCAAAAATCCGAAAACACATAAGCATATTACAATTTGCAAAAAGACTTTTGACAGCTTGTCTGAACTCTTATGACATTTGCATCACATACACTCATACACAAGCACTAATCAAAAGTTTTGTGTGCGTGTATGTGTGTGTGTGTGTCATGGTAGTGCAGGCAATCATTGTGTGATGAATTCTCATTTTAGCTACAATATAATAATATACTGCAGATATTAAATGTCAGAAATAGAAAAATATATCGTCACCTTAAATGCAAACGGACGTAACTACACTTTCATATTTTTTACAGGAGAAACAAAAACCGTTACAAAATCAATAATAATAAAGTATTCCTGAAAATTTTCTTCGATATTTACTTTTAGTATGGATACTTATATGTTTTTAACCATTTATTTCATTTACATATGTATATATTTAAGCTTTCATGTTAGTTGCGTTCTTTGCAATACAAAGTAGATGCATTCGTAATTACGTCCGTTTGAATTTCTTTAATAAAGTCGCCATTTTTGATGGCAGAAATCTAAATATTTGCGTGAACATGTAATTTGATAATATGAACCATAATCAATCAAAAACTCGATTTCGAATTTTTGTGTAGTCACGTCCGTTTGCATTTAAGGTGACGATATACTAATGAGTTGTTGTAGAATTTTAAAATGAATAAGCAAATCGTAAAAATTTTTGAAGAATAGACTTATATTAAGACTTATCAAACACACGAGCTTAACACGGATACTCCACAACATCCCAATTGGTGAAGCTAAAAAATATTTCTGTTGGGAAGGGGGAGGCGGATGCGAGGAAATATTACGACTGGTGATCATCTGCTTTGTTCTCGCTAAATCTAAATCTCTATTGCTAAAAATCTATAAAGTCGTTTGTCCTCTGCAAATGCAAGTTTTTAATGAATTGTACAAATTATGTCATCGCCAAAAATGTTTAATTTTGTATTTGTTCAGCATTTAAACGATCGAACTTAGCTTTAACTTTAGCGAATCATAGAATAATAAAATAAGACATTACCATGTGAACTTGCTTGCCATTCTTGCCATATAATCAGACTTATCATTGTAATGTTATTAGTAGGATTTGCTCAGTATGGCCCTATCTCAGTATGGATGTATGTACATAAGTGTGGCCCTGTAGTCCCTTGTTTTGTTTATACAGCTGTCAGGGAGACCAGCTTATCAGTAGGCGCTCAAAAGAGGTGCCAAAAGATTTTGAGAATTTAATTGAAACAAGGCAAGTTGTTGCCAGTTTATGTTCACAAATTAAAGTCTGATTTATTGAATGTTTAACTCTACTTATATACTATTTTACATTTTACTATTTTTGTGTTTCTTTATGTATACTTTTGCTGACCATCTATAATAACATAATTTTGTAATGAAAACAAAAGTCTGTCATTTAAATTTAATAAAGTAAGCGTTTTGTTAATTATTACAATGAACTGTGTTGCAATGCAATTATATTATGATACAGTGTATTACAGTAAGTGAGGTACACTACATCATGAATCCTACATGTGAAAATTCACGAATAAAATTCGTTCGTTCATCAATTCCATGATAATTAAAAACTAACATATTTTCACCTTTTTCCCTTAAACAAATCTTTGTCAATTTTTTTCGGAGTTTAAATATGTAAACATTCGGACATTTTCATTACACATTCTACTTATGATACCAACTGTTCGCACCGTTCGGACATTTCCATGTGAAAATTTATTTATGATTTCCGATTGACAAATTTCAATAATCGCTTACAAATTACACTACATAAAATTTTAAAATACCAAGCCGAAGTTGATGATGCGAAATAAGAGATTTGATGAAAATATTGCACAATAAACACAGTAACTCGTAACTCTAAAGAATCAATGATTGTAGTCTAACGTTTCTTTAATATTATTAAGTTGGTAATCCAATAGGGAAGAAGCTTTCACCAAAAATGTCTTGTAATTCCATGCTAACGCTTAACTGTTTTGAAAATGTTTGTTGGGATACGGCAGGTGCTTTATGTGTTTTAATTTTTATTTGAATTCTGTATCCTTAAAAGACGATATAAAATTATTTTTGGTAAAGCTATAGCAATTTTTGTAAAAAATATTATTCAAAAAGTACTTTTTATAAAAGTTATAAGTTTTTTATAAGGTACTTTTTTATAAGATACTTTTTTATAAGGTACTTTTTATAAAAAGTACTTTCTTTACAATGTAATTTTTATAAAAGGTACTTTCTCGAAAAGGCATTTTTAATAAAAGGTACTCTCTCTAAAAGGTACTTTCTCTAAAATGTACTTTTTATAAAAGGTACTTTCTCGAAAAGGTACTCTCTCCAAAAGGTACTTTCTCGAAAAGGTACTCTCTCTAAAAGGTACTTTCTCTAAAATGTACATTTTATAGAAGGTACTTTTTATAAAAGGTACTTTTTTATAAAAGGTACTTTTTTATAAAAGGTACTTTTTTATAAAAGGTACTTTTTTGTAAAAGGTCTTTTTTTATAAAAGTTAATTTTCTATAAAAGGTACTTTTTTATAAAAGACACTTTGTATGAGAGGTTTTTTGTAAGAGGTAGTTTTTATTAAAAAACAAAATTTCCAAACAAATGAAATTAAAAAAATTTCGGGAAATTTTTTACTTCTGCGGCTACCTAAGCGCTACCTAAATGGTTTTAAGAATCATTCTTAGGAAGTTCATTTGCTCTAGAGTCTAGGCAGTTATTGATTGAATTCTTAGGTAATTTTTTGTAGTTGAGCGTTTCCTTGAACTTGGAACGGTTTGATATCTATGGACCTGAACAGGGGGAAAAAGTTAAAAAAAGAATCGAATTTTTTGCAGGGACCGTAAATAACTGTTCTCGAAAAAAATTCGTATTGGCGAGCACTTTCAGAATTTATAGGGAGCTTAAAAAAACGATCTCATCTCCAGAGTTAAAGAGTTATTTTTCAACGGAAAAATAAAAGATCAGATGAAACTCTTAAAAAAAGAGTTTTATTGTTTCCCTCTAAAATGAAACTCTTTTAAGGAGTTTTTTTTCCCCTCTAAAATAAAACTCATTTAGTTTAATGAAGTCAAAAAAAATAAGTTGCTTAAGCTTTTTTTTGGTGGTTATGGCACGATATGTTTTTATTTTAATTCCGATTTATTCAATTGCAATGCAAGGTATTGGGAGACAGTTTACATAAACTGAGTTTTATTTTCGGACGGGAAAAATAAAACTCCTTAAAAGAGTTTCATTTTGGATGGAAAAATAAAACTCCTGAAATGAGTTTTATTTTATGACGGAAAAATAAAACTCGCTTTTTAAGAGTTTCATCCGACCTTTAATTTTTACGTTGCAAAGTAACTGTCTTAGATGACGTTTAATTTTTAATTCACAAAATACCTGCTATAAAATAATTTTTTGATATCGATAACTGTTATTTACGGTCCCTGGTTTTTTGCGATTTTGATCTCTTAGATGAATTTTATATGTTCACAATTGTTCTCTATGACAAGAGCTACAACTTTTCCTTAGAGAGTAAGTCAAACTTCCGAACGGTTTGATATGAACCTGAGAAAATGCAAAAATGACACCGAGGCCCCAAATCTTTGGGGTCCATAAAAAATGTGCGTGATTTGGGGCAAAACTGGGAAACCCGGGTCTTTTTTTTTGGTCTTTTATCCCGTAGTGGTGTCCGTATATGGTTATATTTTTTCGCGTTGCACTGTGTTATAAAACTTTTATTTATTAATTTTATCCATTAAATATTATTATTATTGATAATAATAACAATTAAAAACTGTAATAATGCAAAGCTATTTATCGGGCAGATAATCCTATATTTAACTAACTAAAGGTTGTGAAAATGACCCTTAGAAAGATTTTTAACACTTTAGAGCGAAACGCACTAGTCTCAGTTTGAAAAATTGCTTTTATTCAACTAGTGATATTTTATATATTTTTTTTATCCAAAACACATCATTCAATTAAATTAATTGAACATTAAGAAATGTATACTAATAATGAACCAAATATAATTACGAAATATATTTATATTTACTGTCAAATGCTTTTCCATTATTCTTTTTACTTAACGAAAAAAGTTCATGTTCTCTAGCCAGACACTAAAAAATGTCGTGCATGTTTTTTGTTTTACTTGTAATTCCTAACATCATTATTATCTGCCATTAAAACATTTTCTGCACTTGCATATTAATAAAATTTCTTTCGTCAACAAAGTTCATCAACTACATATTTTCAGCGTCGTCAAAATTTTCTCCTACAAATCATTTAATGTAGAGGAAACAAGTACTAGAAAAAATTAGTTCGAAACAATTTCACTCATTTTTAAATTTAGTTTATGTTGGGTGTTAGTGTACATGTATTTTTTATATATTATTTCCTTATTAACGCTGTTCTATTGTCTTTTGCCCTTGCATTTTTTCCGCTTACATACATACATCTGCATCTCTCGTAATCTTTTTAGGCGCGCTGTTAGTTGTTTTATGTTTTCTACGTAATGAAATAATCGTACAAATGGAACGTCAGTGCTCGAAAAAGAATTTTATGTGATTTCTTTTCTTTTCTTTTCATTTTGTTGTTTTGTCTGCTTATTTATGTGTATATGAATGTTTAATTACAGGCGTTCAAGTTTTTTCTTTGAGTGTATAAACTTTACAAATGATTTCATTTTGAACATGACAGTTTTGTACAAACGTTAAGAGCACACGGAAAGTAGTGACGCTAACAGCTTGAACAGGTCAGAAACCCAGTTAACCAATATATATATGCAACTAACTGGGAAATGGTTGTAAAATTCTCTAATCAAGTTGGGTAGTACTCATACTCTCTTGAATTAATGAATTAATTAAATTATATGGGTAACACCGAATACTGCCATCGAAAAGACCTATTGTATGCCTTGCTAAAGGCTAGAGCACCTGACCTACATCTTGTCCTCCAAGGAATCTCAAGATTGTTATTGGCTCTAGTATTGATAGGTCCCAATCTTCCAACAGGTGATTGGAAAATGGCTGTATCTTGTGAGACACCCAGCAAAAAATTACACATTACCATCAGAACTACTTGTCATATAATGACTTACTTTTCTGATTGCCAAATGTCCTTACTATGAGTAGCTTACAAATCACATTACATAAAACTTAGAGGTTGGCGTTGGCTGAAGTAGTTAGCACGTTGACTACAAAACCGAAGGTGCTGGGTTCCCCTGTATCCAACAGTCATTAAATAACGGTCACTGAACTATACCGACTTCAGTAGATACTAATCCTAATGTAACACCAGAGCGCCCTCCTTCGTTGTATAGCAGATTCATCGGCGAAGTAAAATAAACAATAAAATGGCTACAAAACACAGCTTCAAAAAATTAATACGCCTCATTTAAAATCAGAGAGGCGCTGCAACACTGCATTATTAAAAACATGCAAAAAGCAGAGTTGTAAAAGAATGAAGCTTTCCTCTATCTCTCTCCCTTCACCACCTGTCTTCTCTATCACTATCCCTTTCCTAAAGAAGATAACAGCCAGTAATAGTAGTAGGCATTCATTGCCTGAGTATTACTTTTCTTTAAAAAAAAATTTTTTTTAAATGATGTACAAGTTAATAAATGAGGAGAATGATTCTTTTAGATGTAATAGATGAACATGTTGCCAAATAAAAAACGTAAGTACTTCGCAAGAATCGATTATTTTAGTCTCACCCCTGGTTCAAATCATTAAGTTGGTAATACAGTAGGGAAGAGTTTCCACCAAAAATTCATAATTCCATACCCGATTACCTTTTTTGCAATTTTTTGCTGGGCATTTAGCTTTACAGTCCTTCATAATGTGCTGTGGAGTTTTATCTTCCTAATCCCAGAACCTGCATCGACTGTCACTCTCAATGCGCAGTCTTTTTGGATGTTTTTGCAACCTGAAATGACCTGTAAGAAAGAAGGTGAGCATTCTAAGATTATTTTTTGCTTAAGCACATGAGAACTTTGAAAGGATTTTGGTTATACTTCCCAATTATTAACTTTGCATGCCTTAATCCAGGGATTATTGAAGCAGAGGTGTTCTTTGGAGGCCTTGATCTCTCTCTCCCAATATATCTTAATGGATTTTAGCCAATCCAAGTCCACAAAATCGTTCTGTTCTGACCATCCATGCCCCCCTTCAGGCCAGTTTTCCTCCTTTTTCGATTTCTTTCGTTCTTCTGATCTTTATTTTAAGTACAAGTTATAAGCAAAATTATTAAGCGCAAGTCCCGCGAGTGGAGTTTTTAGGATTCCTGGTCTTAATCAAAAGGAAAACTAGTGACTACCTTAAAATCAACTCTAGTTGGTTCATTTATTTCATTTTGGCCTAAATCGTCCTAGTTAGCCAAGTTTTGGATCTATAAATAGGATCCACAGAAAATAATGCTATATCTATCCACTGTATTGCATTGAGGTACTCTGCCTTTAACACCCCCGAAAGCCTATTTGCCTAGTAGTTGGCAGAATGACTCTTCATTTTCTTGTTATTCGCCGACTAGTTTACCAACGTGCTAGCCAATCGTCAGAGTCTCATTAGCATTGTAAATCTGCACTTCCTATTTATATCTACCATCTGGGCTTGGCACAGAAAAGAAAAATCTTCCAATACATCTCTTTACGAGGTGTCGTTTTGCTTCATCTCGGTATTAGTTGTTGATTAGTGATGTCTATAGTTAGAACAGATCTACAAAGCTTGATCGATTTATACTCGTAGCACAAAGCAATCACTCTTATTCCGGTTGTCGATATAAACATCACATTAACACAATACCAAAAAATTGGGGCTTGCTTACCCGCTCTCAAGAAAAATTTTGTACCACTGACAATCTATTTCTGTTTCCTAAGGTCTATAAAATAGCCTGACCTGAACTGACGCCTGCCAATAGGCCATTTAAAGTGGCATCGACGACTGGAATAAGGGTGAATACAATGCTATACATTTGTAGTGAATACACTAATTGTTTGAGATTGATATTGATTTTCTATAGCATAGAATTTAGAGAGGAATTTAGTTATTTTTTGTAAGAGCTCAAGTTTTAAAGCCTCGATGATTACTCATCAGTCGTATCAGCTATTAGTATTGGAACTGATGTCATGTAGATTGCAAATTTAAGTATATTCCGGCTTACAGACGGAGTAATAGTACGTAAGACACATTGGGACAATGTTTTTGGAAAGCAAACAGCCTCTAAGTGCCCTCCAAAATTATGAGTTCCGATAAATGCTTACAACATTTATTGAGTGGGTAATAGGAAGACCTCCGTGGGCTTGTGCACTCACTCGCTATGAGTCAGACTGTGAACCATTATCCCGAAGGTTTCAGCTTTCATGAAACCTTAAGGTCCTGGACAATGGTACACTTATACCCAGGCTCGTAAAAGAGTTTCTAACATTTAATTAGTACATACTTGCCCATTGCTCTGTTGCTCCAATTACTAAGTAGTAACATATTAGTTCTAAGGTTAAGCAGCAAAATATAAATATGTGATTTCTGCACCTGCAGCCCGTTAAGTTGTCACATTCACTGTCGTTAGGAACAATGCTCCTCGATACCTTTTGCAATAAAATCGCAAAAGTACAATTTATTTCTGTCTCTCTCTTCCCCCAGGGGAGTCTATTTTTGACTACGGGCTTGGCAACTCCGGGGCCCCAGCTGGCGTAATGTGGCTTTTTCCATTGACGTACCTTTGGTACATTACCCATAGAACTTATGTGTTACTACCCGATCTCTGGCAACAGAGCAAATGATGTGCACATATTTATACAAGGAATACAGGTTCCTGTTGATGTCAGTTAAGTGCATGATCACCTAGAACTGCCCCTGAGTTCAAAAGATAGTAGTGGTGAAGCCTTTATGGTGGAACTGCGAGGTCTGATCAGAGGCTACTTGAGCTGTGCCGGCAATGGTTGATGAATTCTCTTGGGGACTTCGCTATGAGTGTATACACAACACCTTAGCGTGGAAGATAGAGAATTATCGTGGTGGCTGTGGTTGCTACCAAACGATACGCTGGGAGAATAGTCTTGGCTTCCCAGTGTTAAATCAATGCTAGTGGTTGGTATGACGCGGTCAGCCAGACACTATTCTAGGTGCTGTTGCCAATTAACAGAAGCTGCTATGGGCACGGACATAGCAGCAGAGTTTAGATAGCTCAAATTACCTCAGCAAGGTAATTAAATATAGTACAGGGATAACTATATATAAGGATTGCAACCTATGTGCCTTTGTGGAGTGAACATAGGTGCATTCCTAAAAGGGTGCATGGGGGCGTTGGTCTGGCGTCTAACCCACACCCGTGTCTAGGACACCGTGATATAAGGCCGTAATGGCAGGTGCTCACGGAAATCTGAAACACATCTGTCTCTCTCTCTCTCTCTCACTGGAAATTTGGCTAGAAACAAAAGTGGTGTTTACAAGTGGGTTCCCTGAAATATTTACCTTAGCAGAGTTTTCAAGTTCTCTGAGGTAACAGAAAAAAACTAGAATCTCGTCAGACTCCAATAGTTCTTATTACTGTTACATCCGTAAAAAAAGAAAAACTTTCGTTAAGACAAGGGTTCGAATCGCAGTGCTACTACTACACTCAGGCAATGAATGCCTAGTAATATTAGAAGATACTACCTCCTTTAGGAAATGAATAGTGATGGAGAAGATAGGTGGTGAAGGAAGAGATAGAGGAAAGCTTCATTCTTCTACAACTCAGATTTTTTGCACGCAATGTTGCAGCGCCTCTGGTGTCAGTGAGGCGTATTAAATTTTCGCCACTTTATTGGTTATTTTTTCGATAATTATTCTGCTACATAATACCGATGAAGGAGGGCGCTCTGATGTTATACTAAGATTAGTGTACGCTGAAGTCGGTATAGTTCAGTGACCTGTAAGCCTTCACTTTAAAATTCGAGTAATCAGTTAAAGAAAATATTTGGTCACTCCCAACACAATAACGCTAAAGTGCTACTTTTTTCAATAGAAAACGGGAACAAAGCAATAAACTTAAAGAAAAGGAAAAAACTGCATTGAACTCTAGCGAGACAAAGGGACAGGCAAATAAGAAATGCTTAGAAATTTATGATGGATTGAGAATTATTGGAACTAAGAGAAAATATTAACGGGGAAGAAAAAAACAAATAAAAGTCAAATTGTAAGTATCCTGGAGGCACCAAAATTTATAGTTTAAATTACAGAGTTCATTAAAAAAATTAAGTCACTAAATTTAAAACTAACCTTCGTTATGGTCTATCAAAAAGAATTGCTGTACTTAAGCATTTTTTTAAATACGTTCCTTCAGAACCTCTGGTGGCTCCAATAAGCACAGGAATCAAAATTCGGCGGGTGAGGTTGAACTTTTGGGCGAGTTTTCATACTAAGTCACACCCGTCACATAAAGAGATTACATTTTCGAAAATCACTCTTATCGGCAATAAAAGGCAAACATTTTGTTCACGTGAAATGTTTCCCGTGAACAGAAAATGGTCAACAAATTTAGAAAATAGTATACTGACACAATAACAGCGCAAACATTGGCGATAAAAATCTTAGGGGGAAGGGTAACACATTTCACGTGAACTTTTATTCCTGATAAAGGTGAATGTTTATTTTAAAGAAAAATTTCTTCCAGTAATTAACTGCTGTATTTTAACAGCCTTATTTATAAAATCTATTAAGGCTTTATGAAAATTTGTTTTAAAAACCTTTTATAAAGCCTTAATAAGTTTCATAAATAAGGCTGTAAGAATATAATTTGGGTTTGAAGCGAAATTTTCGGAAAATGTTTACTAAAGCACACTTGAAATTCAAATTAATATTTTGAGAATTCAGCCGTAAGTATTAAATACAATCAAAAATAATGCTATAAAACTGCTATTTGTGAGGTCACACCCGTCACAACGTTCTGATGGGCATTTTGAGTAAAAATCACTTTCTTTAATTATCTATCTATTATTACATGTTTTTAAGATTAATTTACTTGGGAAAGGCACCCTTTTTTGAATTATAAAATTTTTATTTTTGACATATAGTAAAAAATTGGAGTATCCTGGTCATATGTGTCAAGGCAAAATGACCCATAAGTAATTGATTAACCTAAGGTATAACCGTTATAGACCAAATCATGTTATTAATTTGCAAGTAATTTCGCTTACCGTTCTTAAAACTTCTTTTTTGTTTACTGGGACTCCAATTTCAAATATATTTACATGATAAAGATAAAACTATCTTCGGGTGTTTTTTCCCCTGTTCATGTGTCTTGCATCTTGTGTTTATCATCTGTTCCTTGGATGTCAAGTTATTTTTTCTTTTTGCTGAATTGTTTAGTTTAAGTTGATGTACTTGAAAAATGTAAAATAGTTTTAAATAAAACATGCAAAAATAAACAAAAAAAAAAAAAAATCACACCCAACATCTTCTCAGACTATGGAGCGATGTAGTACATGTCAAAATGAAAACTTTTAATCAAGAAATTATTCCACAAACAGCTGAAAGATAAATTATAATTTAATTAAATGAAATATCAAATTCAGTTATACTAATGTTGTTAAACTTATGGCCTCTTCTTCTAAAGACTAAGTGAAATACATAAGTCGAGAGAATTTAATTAAATAAAATATAAAATTCTGACAAGGTCATAAGAAATGAAAACTTTGTTTTATTTTCTTTCACTTCCTTTACAACAGCGGATATACTCGTACAATCCAGACATTTAACAGCTGGACATTTTGCAAAAGTTTTTTCCCACACATTTTTGGTTGGCCTGCTTTAGAGCAGAGTTTAGTGGATTTTAAAGCAAGTTTATTTGAAATTTATAGTACATACAGTATGTGTCTTTGTTGTTATATACGAAGCTCATATAATTATACAACTAAGTTGTGAGACAAAAAAATTTAGGCGGGTTGTGATAAAAAGAGAGTTTGTTTCGTTTTCCATGGCAATTTCTTCCCTTATCGAAAGCGGAGAGTGCCTGTACAGGGTGGCTCAAGATTAATCACCATATCGGAAAATGTTATAAATTTGGCAAATGGCGTTGTACGTCACTCATATTTAATATTCTTGAACTAGGCAGTAATGGAGCGCTATACTCCTCAATATCGCGGAATAGTTATGTCGGTCGATAGTGTTAGAGCTACGTGAATTTTCACATGCCACGTCAACTGCGCAGACATTCCATCGCTTAGCTGCTCCACGCGGACAGACTGGATCCGTTCTATTCAGAATATTACATCTGTTGCTGTCGATGTCGCTGAAAACGATGAAACATCAACCAGATGACGCATCATGCTATTGGACCCTACAGCAAATTTTAGTGCTCCTGTACAAAGTCTCGTGTGCTTTACTGTCGAGCCATCCTCAATCTCAACAGCGTAGAGGACAATTTTGAGTCGAAGATCATCATCAGCGACCAGGCGGATTTTCAAAATCTTAATTTTTGGCCCACCGAAAATCTTTGTGTGATGCACCTGAAGCCGTTAGGTTAGGATAGGTTAGGTTAGGTTAGGAAGAATGATGCTATACCGCACCTCCACTCGGATAGCTATTTGGGTCCATTGTGATTCCCTTATATTGCCCATTAAAAGTAATATTTACCCCCTCTTTGTGACCCTATTATCCGTCATTAAGTCACCAAATTCCCATGATGGAGCCCCTAAAATCCTTCAGCTTACACTGGCCGATATCAGTAATGCTTTCATGGCAACGTCTCTTCAGCCATCTACGCCTGTGACGTTGCAACTTCGGGCAGTGGCAGATAATATGTTCAATGGTGTCTGGCTCCTCTGAAATCTGAAGTGCCAGTTTTCCAAATGCTGGTTCTTACTCCATCCGAGCAGTGACCAGTCAAAGCACCTATCACGTTGCATCGCATTCCTATTCATATCCAGTAGCAGTTTGGATCTTCCTGAGTCAAGTTTTGACCACATAGCCCTCGAGTCATGAACCAATTACTGAGTTCCAGTACTGACCAGTCGGTAATTTCACCGATCTGTCACACATTCCCTCATCTAGCGCCGACACCATTCTTGCCAGCTCATCGGCAATTTCCTTTCCCTCAACACTGATGTTGCCTGGAACCCAACATAGTCTGATACTATATTTATCCATAATCAAGTTAATGGCTCTAATAAAGTCACTAATAAGTTTCGATTTCACATTGTCCCTTTAAAGCTTTTAGCCCGGCTTGGTTACCTTCTCACCTTCAGCTACATTCCTACAAACCAGTTCCCTTGCCCTTCCACTCAACATGCGGAAGTTAATGCGGAAACAGTGATTGTGTCGTATTTTTTGGAGGATTCCATCGGCAATACGAAAACTTTTACTGAGGAACGCTGCAGGGTCATGATCAGGGAAACCAGAAATATGCTCTAAAAAAATTGTTTTATGCGCATTCAATATGCACTAAAAACTTGAAAATATGCACAAAAAACTCAAAAAATATGCTCTTAAAATAAAATAAATTGGTTTATTTGAAATGAAAATATATTTTTAATTAAAAAATTCAACAACATTTGCATATAAAATAAGCAAAAAATTATCAAAGAATAACTGCCGTATTAAAAAAAATAATCTGGGTTTGAAGTGGACGTTGAAACAAAATTACTATACATATTTTGACTAAAGCAAATAATACATATTATTTTTTTTTTGGATAATATCGTAAAAATTTAACTTCAAGTTCAAAAGAGATCACGATATCAGAATTAAGACTTTGGAACTATATTTTCGATAAATAAGACAAGATTTGCATGTATAATATTTATTGCAATAAACAACAATCTAGGTCAATATAGATTTGCAAATAAAATCGTTGCATGCCACATCTAAATAAACTTTTATATATTGACAATGTTCCTTCAACGTCTACTCGGGGAAGAGTCCGTCATAAATTGAAAAACCGAATGTTTTATTGAAACTAACGTCTGTAATAACTACGAAAATGTATACACTACACGGAACATTAGACATGAGATTTAGATGGCGCAAAATAAAAATAAAAATTTTGTGCAACACTTAAGCTTGTAAGCAAATTAAAATAAAAAATTTTATTTATTTTATTTTATTTATTTTATTTTATTTTATTTATTTAATTTCAAAATATGCCCTAAAAGCGTAAATTATGCTCTAAAAATTAGAAAATATTCTAAAAAATATGCGCATTAGAGTGATAAATACAAAAACATGCTTTAAAGGGTAAAATATGCAAAAATATGCTTTAAAGGGCAAAATATGCAAAAAATATGCACTAACAAATCGATGCCAAAATTAATAAAAAGTTCTGAAACGGATAAATATCTTGTCAACGCGTGAATACGTCGAACAAGAAAAAACATGCAATTGCATATTTGCGGTTTCCCTGGTCATGATAAACCATTCCTTTCTGCTGAAATTGAATAAGCGGTGCTTGATGAATATGTGTGCAGTCACAAAAGCAGGAGCCACAATGGATATTGGGCACAAAGTGTTTCCTGGTCGCGTCATCTCTGCATTTGGTGATTTATCACGGACAGCGAGATGGCCTGATTTAACCCTCCCAGACTTTTATAAACATAAACATTCGCTTGGAAGTACATAGTAGACTTCTAGCTTCTTTATTATCGCGTTTGTGGAACCTATGATTGATCTTTACATCGTTCACTTCCTAAGCCTTAAGGAAAGAGTATTGATGAGGATAAACCTAACTACTTTCCTTCAGACTCTTCATTTGCCTTCAAGTGTAACCTCCGTATGGCAAAGCAACTAATGTTCAATGCCACATAAACTTTCTTATCCATCACAATTAAATTTATGTCAACGATTAACGAAGCAAATAATAATTTTTATGCTGCTCTTTATGTATTTAAAGGAAGTAGGAGTAAGTGACTCTATGTGAGGTATGTCAAAACATGATGAAAGTTTAAATGCCACATTAAAAACAGCTGCACTTTTTAATTGTAATTTATTAGAAATCATAAACTAATAAGAAAATAAGTCACAATTACTTACGCGAGAAATGTGTGTATGATGATGGCAATAAATAAATGTAAAGAAAGGGAGGAAATGTAGGAGGAGTTATGCTCAAACTATATCTTAGGAAATCCTGCAATTAGCACACTCTTGGCAATTATTCTTAGGATTTCATATTGGAAAAACTTATAAAAAGATTCAGAGGTAACATTTGTTAATGTAACATTGCTCCCTAAATATCCTTTAGTATAGAAATAATGAGAATATTGAAGTGAACTGCGGTTGTTGAATGAGGTCGACATTGATTATTTTAACTTTTGTATATAACTTGGTAAAATTCATTTGTAGTAAAATCCTGACCCTGCTTGACTCTTAATAATATAATAAACAAATCGATAAAAAAGCAGTCATGAGAAAGAATATGCTTAATATATTTGACAGCGTTTTTTCTTCTATGTTCTCACTACAGATAGTCATTCTCTCAACAATGCTATCATACTTTCAATCAATTTAACTAAGAACAAAAGAAAATAAACAAAATTTAGAGAGCATTTGAAGTTAATGTTGTCTCTGTTATTATGGGCTATGTTAATTTGACAGCGATATTTCCTGAAGTTGCAGACCTATTCTGAGTAATTAGTTAAGTGTATTCCGAAATTTCAATTAGGCAATAGATAAATACAGTTGGTAAAACATCAACATTCCTTAAAGTTATATTTAAAATTACGGATTGCATGAATATTGTAACGATCTTTGATAAACCCACACTATATTAACGTCGTGCCGGGAAAATTTGGATCTATAAAAATGAAGAAGTCAAGAGCTACGAAAGGGCAGATGAACGTACCAATCATGGCAAGATATACGTATTCCCGTGGTACGCCGGTTACTTGACCCTGCTGGAATGCAGGTTTGCAAACTTCAGGAACTATTTCTTTCAGTACCTGAACCTCACTAGGAGGAACGTGTCACTAATTCATAGTGAATTTTATAAAACTGTAATCGTGGACTATAAGAAACCATAATCTGTTAGAACTTATAGAGTGTAACTAAGGCCTACTGATCTCTTTTAAATGCTGGCTGCTAAGGCATCATTTGTTAATGGATTTTCATCATAAGCCAGTGGCTTCGTTTGATCCACAGGAAATTATCGAAAGGTTTAAATCTCAGAACTTCGAAGGCCAATTGATAGGTCCATTTCTCGTAATCAACTTAGGGCTAAATTATGAATTCTATAAGTAAAGGGTCCGCCAGATAACTTTTTGTTTTTTGGAAATGCTATGCAAAACATCGAGTTTAGCTTCGGCTGTGTGGCACGTAGCGCCGTCCTATTGAAACTTAATGTTGCCAACATGCTCCTCTTCAATTTTTGTGAACAAAAATTCGTTCAACATGGCCCGATAACGATCGCCATTGACTGTAACTGCCACTCCTTGCTCATTTTCGAAAATTGGCCCAATTATGCCTCTGGACCAAAATCCGCACCGAACAGTGACTCGTTTTGAGTGCGTCGGCTTTTCAATGTATGCGTGCGGGTTTTCTGTGCCCTAAATGCGACAATTTTGCTTGTTTACATACCCGCCAAGATCAAAAGGAGCTTCATCTGAAAAGATGATTTTTTGTGGCAAAATCGGCATCTTCTGTAAGCAATATTTCACAGCGTTGTTCAAGCGTATACACAACCTTATTCGCTCAGAGGAAGGATAAAACTAATTATCTGTCAAATCAGACATGATCTAAGTGCTACCATTCACGAAATAAGCACCAGTTGAAAAAAAACGTTAGATGGTGGACCTTCATAAGGTTGCGGTTAACGTATGGCATGCAGCGCCATCCTGTTGGAACCAAATCTTTCCCGGTTTAATATCATGAATATTTTCATGCAAAAAATCATTTACCATGGTACTGCAGCGATCTTTATTGACTGTAACGCGTGGTCCGATTAATTTTGGAAGAAATAATACCCAATAATGCCATGAGCGTCTAAACCGCACTGACTGGCACATTTTTCTGGATATAATGGAGTCTGTGAGGTCTGTGAGGTCTGTTGAACATTGATTGCAATCCACATGCGGCTTTTTTTGATCATTAACAATAATAAAATGAGAAACCTTCCGTTATGCAGTAATCAATTTGAATGTTAGGGACACTTGGAAAGCTGTTGGAAGAACCGATCTGAAGTTACAGCTTTATCTGGCTTAGTAAGATATTTGACTTTAAATCACATCCTTGAGAGTCCAAAGACTAATGGCCTTTGAAAACTACTGTATCATAGTCAAATGGAACTGGCTTAGAGAGGTGGAGTTGAAAGATTTCTTTCATTACAGAGCGAAAGTTCACAAAAAGTCAAATTCCATTACCAAACGAAAGTTCCCTTGAAGCCAAAAAGAGTAACGGCCTTGGAAATTACTTTATCGTAGTCAAATACAACTTGTAAAGAGAGATAGAGTTGCACGATTTTTATATTAGAGACCGAAAGTTTGCATGAAGTGCAATGAAAATTTTCTAAAGAGGCGGACTTGAAAGATTTCTTCCATTAAAGAACGAAAGTTGTCATTAAGCCAAAGAGACTATCGGCCTCTGGTTTATATTTAACTGGTTCATAGAGGTGGAGATGGAAGATTTCTTCTATTACAAACCAAAAAAAAAATCCCATTGAGTCCAATACAAGTTGTCTAGAGACGTGGAGTTGAAAGATTTCATCCTTTAAAGAACTAAAGTTGTCATGTATTGTAGTCAAATGCAACTGGTTTAGAGAGGTGGAAGATTTTTCCATTACAAACCGAAAAGTCACATCAAACCTCAAAGAACTTAATCTGCTTAGAAGCAACACGCTTGGACAGGTACTTATTCTTTTTAAGAACATATGCTTACACAGTAAACAAGTAAAAATTAAAATGAAAACAAGAATCCCGACACCAACCAACTAACTTTAAACCGTTAAAGATCCCAAATAGTCATTCAAAATTAGAAATCATAAGAGAAACCTGAAGATGATTTTTAAATATCTGTCGAATGATACCCATTTTGATATAGCTCGCCGAACTTCTATTTTGTTCGTATTTACACAATGACGTCTCTTGGCCGCTATATTGAATTTTTACTGCTGTCATATCTTGAGTGACACTTCCTGGATTAAGACATTAATTGACGTTCGGTTTATATCGTGTAGCAAAGCAACACACATAAATACATACGAGTACATAAACACCATATCATTCTTTGCGTCGCGCAGCCGGGTAGAAACAATTACCAACGAATTCGGTTCTTGCGAAGAGGGAATTCGGTTTTCTTATTAGGAAACTCAAAACTTTCATTATTATTATTAAAGGGTTAAGAGAAGATAATCACAATGGACCCAACTGGGTCTCTGAGTGGAGATGCGTTATGGCACCGCCTTTCCTAACCTAATCTAACCTAACCTGAAACATTCATTTTAAGAGAAATTAATTATAATTTATACCATAATTCAAATAGAAATCTGTTAATAGTATGATAACTCGTGCTTCATATCGTTGGATGATCATCAGACGATTCTGGACTCAAGTAATTTGATCCTAGGATATAAAAATATCCTGTGGAGCCAGAAAGCGAATGAGTAAGCCTAACCATCCAAAATAAAATTATCACTCTATTGAAATGTAACAAAGTGCCAACAGTGCATAACTTTAAAGGACTGCTAAACATTACAAAAACTCAAAGCAGCCAAATGAAATATACTAAACAATTAAAGTTATTTATTGAAAATTAGCATGTTCAACTAAATTTATTTCAATTCGTGCTTTGATAATTATGTACTCGTTTATAACAAGCAATCAATTTACGAGTAAATATTGCACAATGGGAGTTAATGTTGGGTCTTCCCATTTCCTCTACGAAAAGAAAACATGGCCATGTGTATACTTTTGTAATATAATTCCACAAGGCCTTTGACAATAAATTACGCATTTAATTAATATTTGCATGCACGCGCGTGTGTGCGTATGTGTGTTTGTAGGGCTGAGTAACTGGGTGTTTGAGTGTGTATTTGTTTCAATTTAAATTTTGTAGCATAGTGATGAGTGGGAGTCCTTTTCGACCATGAACAGCAACATATTTTTCGTTCATGTGCGTATATTTATGACTTGGCAGCTGTGGTTGCTTGTATTTGTGTTTGCTGGTGGTGTGTGTGTGTGAGTGCTGTGTGTTAAATGTATTTGTGGTTGAATAAACCTTAAATACAAATACAGTTTGCAGTAAAACACAAATGTATATGTGAAGCCGAGGTTTTGCAAAAAACGTTTCTTGATTATATATGAAAAATTTTTGAACTTTGAGTTACAATAATAAAACGTACTTTCGTCGTATTTCTTAAATAATTTTTTTATGGTTCCATTTTTTTCAGCCATCTATAATGATCTGCGACCTTCGTCGCAAGTTTTCTTACCCAACTTTTTAAAGTTGCCTTTTGGGATCAGTTTTCATTTATATTATAGCCTTCTTTTAATTAGCCAGATTTTGGTTATCCAAAGGAATTGATCATCTCATTAGGGTGATTACTGATAAGGAAGTGCTGTTAGATCAAGCAGATAGTGCGTTAACTACAAATCAACTGACGCTTCATGACGGTGTTCGAGCGCCCGAGTTCAAACCCTGGCCAGACTCAGTCATATCAGCATCATAGATTTTCCTAATACTCCTCAGTGTATATCGTCGGCGAGGTTAGGTTATGTTAGGTAAGTGTAGCAGTCAGAATCCCGGACTCACTTGCACCGTTTTGGTTCATTATGATACCACGGAGACTCTACTTATGCGGAGTCACCAACCAAATATAAAACTATTAATACATTGCAGTTCTACACTGGCGACGTCAGTCTGGAGCTCAAGAGCGCCCATTGTGGTCATTCTCTTTCTTGCAAGTCTAGGACAGTGACACAGAAAATCTTCTACACTTTCATCTTCATCTATATCTTAGTAGCTGCGGCAAAAGTCATTGTGTTCGACCTTTAGCCTTTAGCCTACCTATCAGATAGTGTCCGTTTAGTACTGACACTAGAATTGAGATTTGTTTCCGATATCTTAAAATTAAAGAAGCCTGTTTTTTTCTTATTTATATGAGTCCATAACTGAATGATGATCACGCAATCATTTCTTGTGACCCACTTTCTATTTGTTTCATCTTCTGTCTTGCGCCTAAGTTAGATTTTTCAAGAGAGTAGGGGTAAGCACACGAATTAAAAAACCAATGAATTAGCTTAAAATAATGCACCTACTTAACACCAACAGCGCTGCAACGGTGCTAAAAAAAATAGCAAAACAAACAATAGCATAGTTTTAAAAATGGAAACATGAATTAAACTCCACTTCTCGCTGTCTAACTGCCACTTCATCATCCGTACTCTCACTGTCAGTTTCCTACTCTCAGTTAACAAAAAGGTACCCTTTATTTGGAGCCAAGGAAGCTGAAAACTTTTTTCGCTTCTCAGTAACCTGCCATCCTAACATAGATTAGTGAAAAAACTGTCTTCCAAGTGTTGAATGGGTAAAAAGAATAATCGTTCTGGCAACAGGAATGACAACAAAAAAAGCCCTGGAAAGGTATTGGAAAAGTTTTATTTTCTGTTTTATAGTCGTACTACCATAGAAGTCTTTCTTTTCTCAGCCATCCTAACTTAGGAGGTTAATCAAAACACTATCTACCAAATGTTGAATGGGTAAGATGAATAATCATCTTGGTAATATTAGCGACCATAAAGCAGCCTTCGAGAGGTATCGAAAGAATTTTCTTTTCTCTTCTATAATCATACTAATATCGAAAATAGTTATAGTAGATGTACTAGAAGAGCATGACATTTACTGTTGTGTCTTTTTTTCTCTTCAGACCTTGAAAATTTATGGTAGGTTGACACAAACTGCTCAACAGGCCGTATCAATATCTGCAGCTCTTCAAGGTGAAGAGTCCCTAGTCGATAGAATAATGTAGGTAGGCGAAGTCGGCAAATGAAATCCGTATGTTCGGGATTAAGGATTGGATTTGAAGGTTAAGTCAATCGGGCTTGATTGGTAAGCAATAAGATGATTTATGTACTCGTGCTGGGTAAACAGAGATTTTTATATCTTGTTCTCCGGATAGTAGTTATGTACGTGAAACTTTCTTGCTAAAATTGTTAGGGGATTTATCGCAAGATAATATTACTTTTTAATTATAGCAACTATCAATTAATAATTGAGAGGAATAATGAAGCTGAGCTTAACTGATTATAACCTATAATTTGTGTATTAGATTTTTTTTTTCAAAAACTGACAATGAAGTCCGTTGGAGCATCGATTCTTAATCGCTTCTAAATGAATAAATATCTTAATATTTGTTAACCTGAAGGCAAGAGAAACCAATTCTTTACAAGTGCTCTGTAAAATATTTTTACTGGTTGATACATAACTCCGGTCTCTTACATCTTAATCGATACTAAAATTGTAGTTTATTATTGATTGCTCTTCTTTTCAATCTAACCTAACTTAACCTTAAGTTGCAGCATTTTGCACTTTAATTCTAAAAATGGAAATCCACTGTGAGGATGTATGTCTTCTTCCTAAGGAACATTAAATCCAACTGCACGTGCCTTAAATTTTATATCAATTTATATCAAAAGCTCTTGGACACATTTCGATCACTTTATTAGTTCGTAGTAAACCTTAAAAGTTGAGGTCAGTTTGCACATCATAATGAAGGCTTAACAACCAATAAATATAAATGTAAATAACATTTTTCAAAATAATAATGGTAAAGAATTTAGTGCAAAAACTACGTTAATTATAACAAAAATATATTATTGAGGGTCTTCCCATAAGTGGTTTCATTTTGATATGCGAAACGTATATTTTTAAGCAAAAAAGGAGGTTGTACTATTAATAAAGGAAAGCAATATCAGCCAAAATGGTCTTCACGGTTACTCTTGCAGGACCATATTCATTTCATGAAATTTTCCCTGACCTTCATTTTTCCTGAATTCCATCTATGAGGATTATAATTGATTGGGGAGTTTTGGCATAGACCTCATATTTTGCATTGCTTCAAAGCTAAAAGTCTAAGGAGGTTTTTAATTTGAAATACCTTCCTATAATTTAACATTTTAAATAAAGTGATAAAAATATTGGCATACTGTATCTATAACAAATAATTTTACATAAAGTGAAGTTCATTTGTGGTGGTCTCGTGTAGTTTTAAAAACAATCAATATCAATTTTATTATTTATTGTTTTTGAGTTCTTTTCTTTTTTTGTATTTAGTTTAAAATACACATTTTATTGGCTTTAATAACTTCTAAAATAATCCCTCTCTATGTCCAATTATTGTTGTTTGTTGTTCCAACACATATAATTTGTCGATAAGGTTCATTTCAGTTCAAATAAAAGTTCATTGTTAACTGATCCACAAACAGCAAATAGTAATGAAATAAAAGTATAAATAAAAAACGACATTATAATTTAAACAAGTAACAACAAATACTGCAACGACACCAAAGGCAACACTAGCAGCAACAACAACTAGCAACAGCAGCAACAGCAATATTCATACTCGTATGTATGTTGCAAACAATTATAGTTATTTAAACTACAAAACTGTAAAAGAAAAAAAAAAAAGAATATAAAAATTTTACACTATAAAAATCCACTGAAGTGTAAAGTTGTGCTGCTAGAGCTCTGCTATCCCTCGCCCTCTCTCGCGCTCGCCCTTCCCATTTTCCTTGCACTTTTCCCACTTTTGCTGCGTTGCACACTGTCGCGAAGGCGGCCAAAAATTAAAAATATTAGTTTTGAATTTAAACGAACAAATTACTTTGTTGCGTGTGTAATATTCTAATTAAGTAAAATAAAAAATAATTTTTTAAAAAAGGTTTATATTTTAAAGTCAACAGTGTTAGGCCGGTATTCAACTATTTGAAAATATGGTACGGACACATGCAAACTTTAACAGGTTAATTAAAAAAAAATTTTGATATTGCACTACAACTTACAACAAAACATAAGGGGAATATTGTTATAATATGGCTACAATATATTTTTTCTATATTTTGTAACTCATATGCTATGTTCCGTTGCTTATTATGTAAATGGAAAGAAAAACATCTGTGAGTGAAACAAGTACGACTTAAGTGGTGTATAGAAAAAAAATATATCAAAATATATTTTTCATACTTTCACAATATATTTCCACAAGTAACTAGATTGAAAATTTTTTGTGTTCTTGTCCACCTCTTCCCCCCTTACAATTTAATTTTACAATATTTTTTAAGTTATAATTTGTATATTTTAAGTATATTATTTAGTTCCAAGATATTTGTGAAGGACACTAGTCCTTGAAATTTAAATAGCCAAATTATAGTTGTGATTTATATTATATATTGCGTCTAGTTAAACATTTAACTCACTATAAGTGAAGACAATTTGTGTTGATCCGTTTTAATTTTTTTTTTTTTTAAGGAAATTTTTGAGGTTTGCGTATCCTTTCTCTGAATTGACCTACATTTTTACGAAGCATTAAATATGTTAAAATTAGTGTATTTACACAATTTCATTGAGTTACAATTATTTTTCTCTTAAATATGTTAAAATTAGTGTCTTTACACAATTTCATTGAGTTACAATTATTTTTCTCTCTGTTATGCAAATTTTTTATTTCAGGATATATGGGAAGGACACGAATCCTTAGAAATTAAATGGCCAAATTTTATGTGTGATTATATTTTACCAATTAAAGCATGTGTTCCAAATTTTATTTCTTTACGATAACTCCTTCTATTTTTGGCCGCTCGTTATATGAACTCACGACACTGTGTGTTGTTGCTTGCTTGTTCCTGCATATATTTACATATTTATTACCAAATGTATAGAACTGTTCATGTATGCACAATATGATTTTGAAAACTACAGCAGAAAAAAAAAACATATAAAAACTGATAGCGAAAGAGTAACATATTCCTATATCGACATTTTATTGACAGTTTTCTTAAGTGTATTGCAATGTGCACAAGCACACACACGCGCTCATATATGCATATGCATCAGTGATCGGCAATGAACCGTTTTTTCGCTATTCATACGGACTCATGAAGTTTTAAATATGTATAAGTGAGTAGACAGCATTTAAACTCAACTACTTTGATTTACGTATACTCAGAATGACATTGATTTATAAGTATATGTTGAAATAAATATGAATGCGACATCAGCATCATACTCATACCACTCTCACACTCATAAATTACCTCAATTCAGAGCTGGTCACCGAGAGAAACACGAGAGAAATGTAATCGCATATGTGTATTCAAGCCCATTGAGGTTCGGCACTCTGGTGCTACTTTGGGCAGTTCAGCCAGGAAAATAGTTATACTACTCACATTGATTTTAAACTGTTTGTTTAAAAGCTTAGTCATTAACCAGTTTGCAAATAGTATATAATAGTAGTAAATAGGGCTTTTTTCAATTCCTGAAAAAAAAACAAAAAAAGCAACCGAGAAACACATAACCTCATAATGACCAGTTTAATGTTCGCATTGTGAATCATACTTATTTTGCATTGTCCATAGGCCTTGAGTTAAGGAGAGTCGAAATCAACAACGTCATAAATGTTGCTAAGTATGAGTTCGATGCGCATTTCAAACTTTCGAGTGAATATGATTCATAGATAACATTGCAATAAGTATGAGTGCGCATAAGTGCAAGAAATTATAAGTTATGATTCAACTCTAACACACTTTTTCACTATTCATTGCTGTTCTCTGATATGCATGCATATGAAAAGGTTATATTTAACTTCAAATATATTTAATGCATTAATACTTTGCAACCAAAAACCATGAGTTTTATGAATTCAAATATAATATTTCAAAGTATCGCCCCCACATCATGTGTGTTAAAGCAGTCTAAATAAATTATTTGGTGGTAATTTCAGACTTCCCATGGTTCGGTGTTTTTAACACAAAGTAACAGCAGCCAAAGAAAGTCCTGAATTGTAGTAGTTTTGAAAATGTTTGAAGCTTTAAATGCATGCATAATACATTAATCTTTAGCTATGGCGTTGAAATTTTGGGATATACTTTCTGATGTGAGGCTAAATCTGACTGGCCCCTTTTAATTTACCCAAAAAATTTTACTAAAAATAAGCCCTCTGATCTCTTTCCTTCACATATAGATTTCATTTTATACGAATGAACCAACTGAAATTAGCCAATATAAAAATAAATTTTTTCGTGGGAATTTTAATTCGATTTTTTTTACTCTTTATAAAATTCAACGTCTGTATTGTTAGAAAAGTCAAATGGCATGTAACGATTTCGGAACATTAAATAGATCAAGGAAAACTTCAATATGCTATAAAACACTAACCTTTATTTTCAAAGTCGACGCTCTTAACAAATTTTGATACCACATATGCTATTTCAATTAAATTTTTTTTAGAAATCTGGGGCCAAATTACGGCATTCGATACGATTTTAAATTCAAAAATATTTCCATATAAACTCTATTGAAATATTTCGTAATTTCGTTTGATAACGAGTGCCATAATTTTCTCCCTGAATTCTGATGATAAAACTGTTTCGCCTTCAAATACAGTCGTTGTTCCGTTCTGCTAGTGCAACTCATTTATTAAGAATTATTTATTTCAAAATACAGTGTAATTAATAGATTAATAAAATGAAACCTTATCATTCATAAAATGAAAAGTGTTCATAAATGTGACGTTAGTTTTAAAATTTTCTAGCAAACTCTTCATTGAATGAAGTATAGTAATGCGAAGCCACACCACCAACACTTAGCAATTCCTCCTAAATGAAGATCAGGTGGCAAACGTTGACACTTTCTGCTACCTGTGCAGTATGATATCGACAACTAGTGGTTCAAAAGATGATGTGTCGAACCGCATAAATAAGGCCAGAGAATCCTTTCATCAGCGCAATTCAATCTGGAACTCACACCATATATCCAGATGAAAGAAAATTAACATATTTAATAACTGTGTTAAATCAGTGGTATTATATGGCAGTGAAAGCTGAAACGCAGACCGGCGCTATTTCAATGCTCTACAAACATTACTTTACCGTTGCCTGCCCAAAATTCTAAACATTTTCTGGGCAAACGTTAGCAGCAATCACCGACTATGGGCTGAGACCATACCTGTTAAGTAATGATTACTAACTTGACTACTTTTTTTTTTTAAAGGTGAAGTAATGATTAAATTACGATTATATTCAGTTTCGTACTTAATAATCGTGATTACGATTACTAATAATGGAAAAGTAATCTGAATTCCTTAAAATTACTAAAAATAATTAAAAAGAATCAAAAGTAATCAAAAAGTTATCCGACTACTTTCAAAGATTACTTTTGATCCTTAATAAATAATAAAAAAGAATCAAAAGTAATCCTTAGAAGTAAGCGGATTATTTTTTGACTACTTTGGATTCTTCTCTTCTTCTCTTCTGAATAATTCTTCTTTAAGTAATTCAGATTACTTTTCGATTATCGTAATCAATTATTTATCAGTAATTCTTTTAAAGGCAATTATATAATCATTACGATTCTTTTTAAAATGTAATCTAATTGATTACTAATTTAACAGCTCTGGCTGAGACTGGTCAGTCGCCAATAGACACAGAAATTAACAAACGTAAATGGAGGTGGATCGGAGAAGCGTTGCGCAGACCCCAGGATGACGTTACGAAAAGCGCCTTGGAACGGAATCCTTAAGGCAGGCGAAAAAGGGGACGACCTAGTCATACCTGGAGGAGGCAGCTTGAAATTGAAACGGGCAAAGCAAACAAATTGTGGAACGAAGTCAAGATCATAGCAGCGAACAGGCAGAACTGGAACGAATTCGTCGAGGCCACAGGAACAACAGAAACTAATATATAATACACATATATTTAATTTAATTAACAACATTTTTCATGTATATCATGACAGCATTTCATTACTTTACTCAAACGTAACGTAAATTTTTTGATGATATCGTATCATTGTATTAACAACATAATTCATTGGTGTAATAGCTCCGATTCATTAATTTAATGTAGTCATTGCATTTTATTTATTAGTTATTTAACTTACGTGTGTTTATTGGATACCGGCATCAGAAAAATTTTTTAATGTATATAATTGGCTTCCCTGGCCAAGGTTTGAACTTGGAACTCATGGCGTGCAGCCTCAACAAACTTAAATATTCATTAGATACACAATGAATATGATTTGAAATCAAAGTTGTTGCATAATGATTTTACATTAGTATTTTATTCTGTGTGCAACTCGTACTCGTACCTTCGAAATCAATAATCCATTAATATATGTATGTATTTTATTACTTGTAAGTAGTAGGGAACTGTTCATACTGGCGCCGATTAAAATTGTGAAATTTGGGTAATTAAAATTTGAAATTTGAGAATTTCAGTACAAAATTTTAAAATTTGGGTAATTAAAATTTTAAAATTTTAAAATTCTTGGAAATTTGTGAAATTTGATACCCTACGAGGGTGGGTCAATAAGTCCGTCCAACTTTTTGTTTACATAAGGAATTTTTTGTTTACATAAGGGGCTTTGTTTGTTTAATACATACGAGGGTGGTTTAATAAGTCCGGGTTTTTATGACCGTGGGAATTTATATGTATGTTTGGATTAAGGGGTTTCATAAGATTAATATTTCATAAATATATATGCCGACGGGAAAATCATGAAAATGATTTTTCTTAATACCAAAGGGGGAGTGGGGTGAAATAGTGAAAATTAATTTTTCCTAATGCCTACGGCAATATATGAATATTTTTCTTAATGCCTACGGCAATACATGATTTTCCTAATGCCTACGGCAATATATGAATATTTTTCTTAATGCCTACGGCAATACATGATTTTCCTAATGCCTACGGCAATATATGAATATTTTTCCTAATGCCTACGGCAATATATGATTATTTTTCCAAATGCCGACGGCAATACATGATTTTCCTAATGCCTACGGCAATATATGAATATTTTTCCTAATGCCTACGGCAATACATGATTATTATTTTTTTCAAATGCCGACGGCAAAACATGATTGTTATTTTTTCCAAATGCCGACGGCAAAACATGATTATTATTTTTTTCTAATACCAAAGGGATAATTGCCAGTGTTGCCAGACTGTAGAAATTTGTTATCGTAATAATATATCAGTAATATCAGAGAAAATATTTATTTATGTGATCACATGTATGTGAACACCCCTAATACTTGTGTGTGGGGGGGGGAGGGGGTCCAGCTTTATCGTCGTTGGTAATTTAATATTTTGTGTATTTGTTTAAGAAATATGTATGTATGTATGTATGTATGTATGTGTGTGTGTATATGTATGTGTGCATGTATGAATGTGTGATCGTGGGTACTTGTGCGTGGAATATTTTGTAGAATAGATATATATTTTGCAACGTAATCATTTTCTTTGTCTACGATTATTTTAAAGCAGCAAACTAAGTACAGTCAGCAGCAGAGAAACAAAAAGTAAAATTTATGAATGCTGCAAGGATACTGCTTCTAATTTTAGTATAAATACGCCAACATTTCTAACCAACACATCAGTACGTTATTGTATTTACAAGAAGTGTCATCAGCAATTGTGTTAAAGTGAAATAATAATAAAATAATTAAAAATGAGTTCATCAGGTTATCAGTGTAATACATGCAATAAGGTATACAAATACCAAAAGTCCTTTTTGGAGCATGTTAAAAACCATAGTGTGCAGGATCAAGTGGTCGTAAGCCGGGGCATAAATCAAGAGCTACCGCAGACATCTCTTCAAAATCGCCAAACTTCATCATCATCATTCATTCATCAACAATATCCTTATCTTCAGTATCCTCAATATCAGTTACCATTAAATTTTCAACAATACGGTATGCCATGGAATAATCAGTTTTTGGGATACAATTATAATCCCAATGTGATGCAATGGCAGCCTCTTAATTATCATCAACAAGAGTACCAACATCAACAACAAGAGTACCAGCATCAACAACAAGATCATCAACAACAAGCTCAACAACAACAACAAGCTCAACAACAGGGTGTGGGTATCCTTGGAGGTAATTTATTCGACGATGTTATGGACATAAGCTTACCGGAAAGTGATGGAGAAGTAGAAGAAAGAAGAGAAGAAACTCTGCCAACTCCAATGAATACTTCGCATGCTAGAACAGAAGATGTCGAAGCGAATGTGCGATATTATAAAATATCGAAAGCATTCAAAAACCATATTGCCACTTATGCAATTTTAAACAAAAAAGACCAACTTTTGTTGGAAGAATTTGTTGAAGAAAATAAAAATGTTTTTATGGAGAGACTTCAAGTGAATCTAACTAAGCATTCAATAATTAAATTTCATCTGAGTATTGTGGCGGAGTATATCAAAATTGTTGGAGAAGAATTGGAGTTGTGCATAATATCACATGTAGCCAAAATGAGTTTGCTGACGAGGGCAGATAGCATTGAAGAATTATTCCGTAAGCAGGTTGCCGAGATTTCAACCAAAATGTCCGAATTTGAAGAGCGAGATTCTGGTTGGACTTTGTCACGCATAGTCCGAGCAGAAATCAACATCAACAAATCTTCGCTCGTCAAAGGATCGAACTGGATATCCACACCTCAAAAATTAGCAATAAAAAAAGCTTGCATCAATATACAAAATGATGATGACTACTGTTTCAAGTGGTGTATGATTGCTGCCATGGATACAACCCAATACAATCAAGAACGTTGCAGTTCTTATAATATTCAAGACATTGCTGCAGAGACGATTGTTACGCGAAATGGTGTAGCGTTAAATTTCAAAAATTTAAGCTTCCCATTAGGATTAAACAAAATAAAAGAGTTTGAGGTGAACAATCCAGCAATAAGTATTAACGTATTCGGCTATGATGAGGGAGCCAATCAGATTATTGGTCCTTATTATGTCACCAAGGACGAAAAAATTAGCCATGTAAACTTGTTGCTTTTGGAAAATGGTGAAGTTCATCACTACATTTTGATAAAGAACATATCAAGGTAAGTTAAAAAATTATACAAAACTTTAATTTAATAATACATATACTTGTTTTATATATTTTATAATATATACGTTTTACTTATAAACTTTTATTTTATTTCTTATCATTCACAGACTTTTACAGAATCAGACTACCAAAAACCACAATAAATTAATTTTTTGCAATAGCTGTCTCCAATATACTCATACGGAGACCATCATGAGTACACATAAGGAGGAATGTGGGAAGATAGTCACAACTATGCCATCAGGTGAGGATGCCATTCTTAGTTTTAAGGGACATCAACGAAAAATGGATGTCCCGTTTGTTATTTACGCGGATTTCGAATGCGTATTAGAGGATATAAGTAATAGTGTAAGTAGTAAAACAAATTTAATAAAAAAGCACACACCTTGTGCCTTTAGTTATTTTATTAAGTGTCTCCATAGTAATAATTTAGATAAGCTTAGAATATATACGGGGGAAGATGCCTCCAAAAAATTTGTAGAATATTTAATTAAGGATTGTGAAGATATATATAATAACTATTTAGTTAACAATAGACAAATGGATACTTTATCCCCTTCAGATACTTATAATTTTTATAGTGCGGTGAATTGCCATATTTGCCAAAAATTTTTAGGCAAAGATCGTGTTAGAGATCACTGCCACATTAGTGGCAAATTTAGAGGCGCAGCCCACAATAAATGTAATTTAAATTACCAAATTCCCAAATTTATACCAGTTTACTTCCACAATTATTCAAATTATGACTCACATCTTTTCATTAAAGAATTAGGTGAAATTTCATTGCAACTGAAAGTACTCCCTCTCAATAAGGAACTTTATATATCCCTCTCCCAATTCTCAGAAATGAGTGATGGCCATAAGCTTGAAATAAGATTTCTTGATACTATACGCTTTATGGCTGAGAGTTTGGAATCATTAGCCTGCAATTTGTCGGATAATGATTTCAGCACTATAAGGTCCTTATTTCAATCAGAAAAAGAATTTCAGCTTATTAAGAAAAAAGGTATTTTCCCATATGAGTACCTAAATTCATTCGAAAAATTAGATGAATGCCAGCTGCCTTCACGCAGTGATTTTTTTAATAAGTTGAATAATAAAGAGTGTTCTTTAGAGGAATACTCACATGCTGTAGAGGTATGGAATACTTTTGGTTGTGAAACAATGAAAGATTACATGGAACTTTACTTAAAAACAGACGTCCTCTTACTGACAGATATTTTCGAGAACTTTAGAAAAGTTTGTAAGGGTATTTATGAGCTCGATCCTTGCCAGTATTATACAGCACCTGGCCTTTCCTGGGATGCAATGCTCAAATATACAAAAATTGAATTAGAATTATTGACAGACATAGACATGTACAATTTTATGAAAAAAGGTATACGTGGGGGGATAGTACAGTGTAGTCAAAGATATTCGAAAGCAAATAATAAATATTTGCAAGATTTCGACAAAGAAAAGCCCTCAGAATTTCTCGTCTATTTAGACGCTAACAATTTGTATGGATGGGCGATGTCGGAATATCTTCCTCATGGTGGGTTCAGATGGTTATCACAAGACGAGTTGAATCTGGATCCAAACAGCATAGCTGATAATGGAACAGACGGTTATATTTATGAGGTTACGTTGGATTATCCCTCTCATTTACACGACTTGCATAATGATCTTCCTTTTTGCGCTGAAAATAAGAAACCTATGCAAGCGAAGTATAGCAAGTTGATAACCGATTTCTCTACAAAGCAATCATATGTGATACACTTTAGAGTTCTAAAACAGTGCTTAGAATATGGCTTAATTTTAAAGAAAACTCATCGTATTCTAGCATTTAAACAATCTCCATGGTTAAAAGGCTATATTGACCTAAATACCAGACATAGAGCCACTGCTAAAAATGCTTTTGAAAAAAATTTTTTCAAACTACTTAATAATGCAGTGTATGGTAAAACCATGGAAAATGTGGATAAGAGGAGAGATGTTAAAATTGTTAATAATTGGGAGAGGACGAATTGCAATCATTTAGGAGCCCAAGATTGGATATCAAAACCAAATTTTCATAGTTTATCTATATTTTCTGAAGATCTTGTAGCAATCGAAATGACTAGAGTCAAAACCTGCTACAATAAACCAATTTACTTAGGATTTTGTGTACTCGAGCTGTCCAAATGGAAAATGTATAATTTCCATTACGGGTACATGCAACCTAAGTTTAAGACAAACCTCTCATTAAACTATATGGATACTGACTCTTTTATATATTCAATAAAGACTGACGACTTTTACGCTGACATAAAAAATGACATACATGAACAATTTGACACATCGGACTATCCTACAGACAATATTTATAATTTCCCAATAGTAAATAAAAAAGTAATTGGTATGATGAAGGATGAAAATTGCGGTAAGATAATGACAGAGTTTGTTGGGCTGCGCTCAAAAATGTATTCATTTAGTGTAGAAAACCAAGATGATATTAAAAAATCGAAGGGGGTAAAGAGAGCCATATTAGATAAATATAGTTTAGCTACATATAAGAATTGCTTATTTAATAAGATTAATGTATATGATAGTATGTTAACATTTAAATCTAAGCTACATCAATTATATACTAGCGAATTAAATAAGGTAGTATTAAGCTATGGAGATGATAAGAGAAAAATTAGATCAAATAATATAAACACTTATGCATGGTATCATTTTCGTATTAAGGAAACTAACCCTGAATACGAACTTGACATGTTGCTAGATGAGATTGCTAAAATGCAAGAAAATCTTAGTTAATTAGTTAAGAAAAAATATTGTATATAAAATCCTATTTATTAAGAAAAATTGTTGTATATAATATCTTAGTTAATAAGAAAAAATATTGTATTTATATCCTATTTAATCAGAAAAATTGATGTATATAAAATCTTATTTATTAAGAAAAATTATTGTATTGTTGTTAAAATGAATGTAAAAAAAGTCTAAGAAATATTATTGTATTTAAATTCTATTTATTAAGAAAAGTTATTGTAAATAAACTATTGAAAAAAGAATGGAAAATGTGAGTGGTTTTTTTTATTTCTTTATTGACTTTACTTCGTTGGATCAAAAATTTTTGTTTTTTGCTTATTTGCAAATTCTTGTTTTCATGTCGCTTAAACATGCACAGTCTTGTTTTCAGGTTACTTAAACATGCACAGTCTTGTTTTCTTTGAGAGGTTCTGCACAAGAGAAATTGAATTTCACAATATTATGAAATTCAATTAGATATTTTCATAAAGAGAAATAATTTAGATAATCGGATAAAATCCTCATATTTTTTCACTACATACAAGTTTCTGTTATTTTATATTCGAACAGATGATTCCTAGTTTTCCTTTAGAAAAAAATAATACAAATCAAGGAATATTTTTATAATTCAATTTAATTTTATTTTATTATTTATACAATTTTATTTCATTTTTATTTAATTTATTTATAATGATGGAAACATTTCGTAATAGCCAATTATTAGATGTTCTAGTATATTTTTTCTTAAAAAATATATGGTACATCTGCAAGTATCAGGTCCCTCCTCACACTCAGGATGATACCAAGGACAGCTGGGGAAGTGTCCTTCAGTGTTGTCTTCATCTTCCATGACACCATATTCTTCGTTCTCATCCAGCATATTTTGGAAACATTTTATCATCTCCCAATGATCAAAAAGCCTGAAGCTTTCAAAATCTCTTATAAATTGATTAAGAGTACGTCTAATTTGACTCATTTTATTTGCTGATGAATGAATGATGATGAATGTTGGAAGGTTCCTTTAAGACTAATTTGTTCTGTAAATTTTTAAAATATCTATATGGTCTTTAAAATATCTATACTATCATCTCTATGTCATATTTCTTTTTAGAACTCTATCTCTCTCTAACCCTTTTCTCTCTATTCCATATTTCTTTTTTACTACTCTGTCTCTCTCTAACCGTTGTCTCTCTATAACTATCTCTTTCTGTCTATCACTATCTCCCACTTATTCACTATTTCACCACAATTATTTTCGATTAGCCTTTTTGAAGTCATCATCGCTACTTTTAAGATCATTTCCAGTTAAACATTCAGAGTGACAAGAAGTATCTAAATAAAAAATAAAAAATGGACTCCACAACAAATCTAATTGCAAAATTTAATGCTCTAAATAACAAAACTTTAATCCACGTAAAGGAGCTTGATTCTTCAACGAAATATACTATTAGAAATGTGGTACGTGTAACAACTAAATATGGACCAACCCTAAAAGTTGAAATGAATAAACACATAATGTTCCTGCCGAAACGATATAATATTTTAACTGATGACGATATCAAAGATCTCTCAAGCGGATCATATTGCCTAAGTAGAGAAGGTGAAGAAAACCTAATTGTCGAGAGTGAGCTGAGTGAATTTCTAATTCAAAATTCCCAATTTCCTGTTTGGCAATAATATATTAATTATGTATTTTAAATTATGAATAAAAAGACATTAAAGAGTTTTGTAAAATATAAATTTTTGTGTTTTATTTAATATTTTCAGTTATTTCATAAAGAAATTTAAGACATAAATGTCCACAGGTAAATGTATTGAAATTCTGATGCTGATTATAGTTGTATTTTATATTTGCACCAAGATATTTGACTACTTCCCAAGGAGGTTGTAAGTTTCCAAAGCTGTCGAAATATTCTTTTTCATTGTTGTTTTTATAGTATGCTACCCAATGTGTACCAGGTCCTGTTGATACATCTAAGTTGATTATTCCACATTCAATTGTCTTTGTTCGTTTTGGTAGAGTATTCAACATGAAAACTCCTCTAAAATATGGAATTTTTATAGAGAAACGGTTTAGGTCCACATCAGATAGTGGTCTGTTGGGCAGCATCTTTAAGAGTTTTTTGATTTCTCTTTGTGAACTAAACCATAACCTTTTTTATATGGTTTTAAGTAAAGTCCTTTTCCCACTGCTATAGATTCCATCGCTTTATTATGTCTAGTTGCTTCATCAAGTTGATTTTTTGCATTCTTTGTTGCATTTACAGCTTTAGCTATGGCAGCACCCCCAGTTGTTAGACTACCAATTGCACCCAGAGCAGTTAAAATCGGTATTAGAGGTAAAAAACCACCGATTTTTGGAACACGTATTACACGTGGAACTACAATTTGAGACTTTCTTCCTTTTAATGATTTGTTAATAGTTTTTCGTGCAATTTTAATAGCTGAGTTAATATCTAATGGTTTTTCCTTCTTTAGTATTTTCGTTGCAGCTATAATTGATGTTCTAAACAGTTTTTTATCATTTGGCTTGTTCTTTTTAACATTTTTCTTTTTCTCCACACCCATACCAAATTTAGTTTTGGTTTTCATTGCGTTAGTAACCATATATGCAAATGATTTTTCTGCAAGACTACTGTCTTTTGCTAAAACTCGATTCCAAGCTGAATTTTCAAGTATTTTATCAGCTTTATGTCTAGTACTTAAATCCTTATTTTTTGAATACGCAATATCGTGATTTTTACAATCAGAGTCCAATAAGTTAATACCTTTGTCACCTCGATTTAAACGTTTTTGTAGTTTTGTTCCAGGTCCACAGTACTGATACCCCGGAAGATGAAGTTCAACAGGTAGAGAGTTTATTATTTTATCTACTATACCTCCTCCAACGAAGGTGTTTTTATGACTAAACGTTTTCTGATATCGTATAACCATATTATCTAATTTTTTCTATAATAAGAGGTAACATTTATAAAATGTATTTAGTTACAAAAATGCAGTTAGTGAAACAACATAAAAATATTTTAGTTCGTAATATTGACGATTCAGTCAACATCACTTCAAAAATAAAGCATAGCCCCCTCTTACCAAATTCTATTCGTGCTCTAATAGTTGGACCATCCAATTGTGGAAAGACTAATGTTATGATTGGCTTACTAGAAAGTCCTAATGGACTCAAGTTTGAAAACATCTATTTATACTCAAAATCTCTATATCAACCCAAATATGAATACCTGAAGAAACTAATTTCACCAATTAAAGGAATGGGATATTATACATTTACAGATAATGAATCAGTTATTCCACCTGACGAAGCTAAAACTAATTCAATTATGATATTTGATGATGTTGCATGTGAAAAGCAGAATAATATACGTACATATTTTTGTATGGGGCGACATAGGGATGTCGATTCATTCTACTTGTGTCAAACTTATACTAGAATTCCCAAGCATTTAATAAGAGACAATGCCAATGTTATTATAATGTTTAAACAAGATGAGACAAATATGAAGCATGTTTATAGAGATCATGTTGGTGGCGATATGAGTTATGAAAAGTTTCATGAGATTTGTCGAGAGTGTTGGAAGGATAAATATGGATTTTTGGTGATTAGCAAAGATAATGAATTAAATGATGGACGCTACAGAAAGCAATTTGACTATTTCATAACTATATAAACTACTCTTCATAAACATTTACTTTAGTTATTAATCTAACTTTAAGCTTGATACATCTATTTGCTATAACCTCATCTGATACCTGATAAGCTGATCTGAAAACCAGACCAGCTACCTAATAAGCTGATTTGATACCTGATAACCTGATCTGAAAACCAGACCAGGTCCTGAAAAGCTGATCTGAAAACCAGACCAGGTCCTGAAAAGCTGATCTGAAAACCAGACCAGGTCCTAAAAAGCTGATCTGAAAACCAGACCAGGTCCTGAAAAGCTGATCTGAAAACCAGACCAGGTCCTAAAAAGCTGATCTGAAAACCAGACCAGGTCCTGAAAAGCTGATCTGAAAACCAGACCAGGTCCTGAAAAGCTGATCTGAAAACCAGACCAGGTCCTAAAAAGCTGATCTGAAAACCAGACCAGGTCCTAAAAAGCTGATCTGAAAACCAGACCAGGTCCTGAAAAGCTGATCTGAAAACCAGACCAGGTCCTAAAAAGCTGATCTGAAAACCAGACCAGGTCCTGAAAAGCTGATCTGAAAACCAGACCAGGTCCTGAAAAGCTGATCTGAAAACCAGACCAGGTCCTAAAAAGCTGATCTGAAAACCAGACCAGGTCCTAAAAAGCTGATCTGAAAACCAGACCAGGTCCTAAAAAGCTGATCTGAAAACCAGACCAGGTGCTAATAAGCTGATCTAATAGCTGATACCTCATCTAATAGCTGATACCTTTTATTTATTAAACATGGATGAGAAAATTTTAAAACAGTTGGTGTTGACAAGAAATGTCTTGAAGAAAAAGCTTCGTAGTATAAAAACTGGTGAAATAGATACACGTGAACAACTAAGAGATACATTTAAACCTATAACAGAACCACTCAAAGAATTCATAAATAGTTCTAAAAAAATTAAAAGAATTCCCATTAAAGAAGAAAATAAAATGAAGACAGAATTTGAAAATAATACAAGTTTAAAGTCTGAAAAACCATCATTCAAGATAGAGACAAGTACACCAAAGAAACTAGCAGAAGGAACAATATATGATAATACCATATTATTTAACGAAACTAATACTAAAAATGATTATGATGATGATGAAGATGATTTTTACTCACAAACTTCCAATACAGAAGATACTTATACTGATTTATCAGTCTTGGAAGGAAGAAATGAATTAGATACAAACTATGGTCCACATAAAGATTTCAATAATGAATGGAAATTTGGTGATAGTAAACTTACACTTAGTGAACATAAAATACAAGTTGGTGGTCAAATATGGGCTCTAACACCTGGACTATTTTCTCTAATGTTTCATAAAATACCAAAAAATTATGATAAATTTGAACTCGAAATATATAAAAAGATTTTAATTACTACTAATGCATATAGAAGAGACTACAAACCTGATGGTCAAATTAAGGGTACTAGAGGATATAAATATAAACATATTATTAAGAAATTTATTGACGAGAAAAACCAGGATAATTTACCCGAATCAACAGGATCTAAGCCCAAAGGTAGCTATTTAGGTGATGGAATGATGGAATTTAACATCCATAAGCCCAACTATATATACTGGGATGATCCAAATGAGCTAGTAGATCGACTTCGACTACTGCTCGCATCACAAGCTGCAGGTCATAATAATCACAATAACGAGATTATATCAATTATTGAAGAACTACGTGAAGCTAATATAATACATTAACTTTAATAAAGTATATAAAGCATGTCTGTTGATAAATTTGGACATTATTTAAACGATACTAGCAACATAGTTTCTTTGAAAAATGCACCTAAACTGCTGGGGTTCTTTGTGGATACGAACAACAACATTGATGTCCAAAACAAAAGGATCAAAAATGTTGCAAAAGCTGTGGAGGAAAACGATGTTATCAATAAATTGTTTCTACAAACTCAAATCGAAAAACTAGAAGAGAAATTATTAGCATTCTTTAAGAGAGACAGTACTTTAATTCAAGAAAATATTCAAATACAAATTGAGGATCTACATCGCGAAACAAAATTAGATATAGAAGAAAATTATAAAATTGAAAAAGATATTCTAAAAATTAAAACATCCTTTGAAGAGCAAATTGAACAGCTTAATGAGAAAATTTATAGATTAGAAAATTACATGTTTGTATCAATAGCTGAAAGTGCTTCAACTAGATCACAACACTCTCCAAAAAATCTCTAAAAACAACTTAATGTCTTCAAAAAGAAATTTAGTAAACGAACTCCATAAGCAAGCACGAAAACATTTTGTGCGTCGCAGAGTTGTAATGAAAGGAATAGATGATCTTTGGCAAGCTGATTTAGTTGAAATGGGGAACTATTCTAAAGAAAATAGAAATTATCGATTTTTGCTGACTATAATTGACACATTCTCAAAATTTGCATGGGCAGTACCACTAAAAACAAAAACTGCACTTGAAACAACCAACGCAATGGAAAATATTTTTGAATTGGGGCGAATACCAAAAAACATACAAACAGATGATGGTAAAGAATTTTTCAACAAAAACTTTGAAAAATTAATGCATAAATACAGCATTAATCACTACTCAACATATAGCATTATGAAAGCATCAATAGTAGAACGATTTAATAGAACACTGAAAGGAATGATGTGGAAAGAATTTAGCTATAATGGTTCTTATAAGTGGATTGATATATACAAAGATTTACTTAATACCTACAATAGAAAAGTTCATCGTACCATTAAAATGCCTCCAATTAAAGTCAACTCAACAAATGAGGAAAAGCTGCTAAATACAGTATACAGTCATATGAAAATGTATAAAATGTCAAAATTTAATGTAGGAGATCATGTACGCATAAGCAAATATAAGCATACATTTGAAAAAGGTTATACTCCAAATTGGACTACAGAAATTTTCACAATTACAAGAGTTCAAAATACAAATCCTGCAACATACATATTAGAAGACTATCTTGGTAATCCTATAAAAGGTGGATTCTATACTGACGAACTTTCAAAAACCAGATTTCCAAATACATATCTAGTTGAAAAGGTGCTTAAAATTAAAGGGAAGGAGGTATATGTTAAATGGCTGGGATTTTCTAATCAACACAATTCTTGGATAAGTAAAGATGAAATATTATAGATGGAAGAAAAACTAAATCAACAACAACATCATAGCAAAACAATAATAGCATTAATATTAAGAAACTAATGTTAATTTTAAAATAAGAAAATGAAATAAATATGTAAATTATGCTTATAAACCATACTGTCTACTAAACTTTATTTAATTGTAATCAGTCTGTTATAATGTCAATAACACTTACTCTGAGCTCTAACTCATCAGAATTATCTGCTAGTTACTTTCCTCCTATTGAATTACATGGTGCATATGAGTGTGCTCTAACTGATTTTCATTCATACAACAGTATTCCAAATGTAGACACCTACAACAATATGTTTCATATAGGAGAACATACAATAGAAATACCAATTGGATCTTACGAACTAAATGATATAGTTGATTTTATTGAAGAGCAATACAAACTACTCTGTCCAGCAAATAAGATTTTTATTGAAGCCAATAACAATACAATGCAAGTTAAAGTTAATAGTTCCAAGGATACTGTATATTTTAATAAAGACAATACAATTGGAAAACTTTTAGGATTCAATAGCAAAATCCTAACACCAAACCAATATTATTATTCAGATCTTCCAGTTAATATTTTTAAAGTAAATCTCTTGCGAGTAGAAAGTAGCATCGCTATTAACACATATATGAATAGCTCCAAATCGCATACACTTCATGAATTTCCGATTAATGTGCCTCCAGGCTATAAAATAGATGAGGTTCCAAGAAATCTCATCTATTTACCTGTGAACACCAGAGAGATAAGTTCACTAGCGCTGCGCGTAGTTGATCAACACGGTGATTTAATTAATTTCCGAGGAGAGGAAATTACAATAAGAATACATTTAAGGCCAACTAAATAATGCTAATATACAACACAAATACATTGAAAAATATAGCAGCAAGAACAACATCAACATTAAAGCGACCAGTACAACCAAAAGCACTAACAACATCAAATAAAAATTTTCTAAAGTCCTTGAATTTTAAATTGAAGACAAAATGAGTTCAATAATAGATGTCTTAGATAAGCCCTTGTCTGATGAGAATATAATCAAAAAGGACTATCATACATATGTACCATACTTACAATCTTACAACAATAATGATGAAATTAGAATTTCAATACAAAATCAAGATTTGTACGTGCTACCCAGTGAAAGCTACATTTATGTAGAAGGTTTTGTTGCTGATGATAATAACTCTAAATCTTCTTCATCATCGGACAACTTTATATTAAAAAACAACTTTGTGGCATATCTATTTGATGAAATTCGCTATGAGCTCAATGGAATTGAAATTGATCATACAAGATATTTAGGAGCCACAAGCACCATAAAAAATTTGGTTTCTATGTCACCAACAGAAAGCAACGTGATGCAAAATGCTGGATGGAACAAAATTGACGATGTCACTCTTGTAAATGGCTTTTTCAATTTCTATGTACCTCTAAAAATGCTTCTAGGATTCGCTGAAGACTACAACAAAGTTATACTAAATGGAAAACATGAACTGATACTCTTGCGCAATAAGAACGACGAAGATCTTGTACGCTCGAGTGTTTCTACTAAAAAAGCTAAACTTACAATTTCACTAATCTCATGGAGAATCCCACATGTACAATTATCCGACTTTAGCAAATTGAATATGATTAAAATTATTAACAATGGTGCTTCTATACCTATGGCATTTCGCAGTTGGGATTGTCATGTCAATCCACAATTAAATATGGGAACTAGCCATATTTGGAATGTTAAACTAGCTGCAAATAGAGAACGCCCTCGTTTTGTATTGATTGCTTTTCAACAAGAAAATAAGTTTGTTCATTGTGATTTGACTAATTTAAAAGTACATTTAAATTCAGTCTCATATCCATATGATGATCTTAACATAAAGTTCAAAAATGAACGATATGCAATTCTATATGATATGTATCTAAGATTTCAACAAAGCTACTATATGAAAGAATCTCAACCGCTTCTAACTGCATCAGAGTTTAAGACAAAAGCTCCTATTATTGTAGTAGATGTCAGTCATCAGAATGAATCACTCAATAATGGACCGATTGATATAAAAATAGAATTTGAAACAGCAACTAATATTGGAGCAAAAACATCAGCTTACTGCATTCTTATTCATGATCGTATATTAGAATATGTACCTATCAAAGGACAAGTGCGAAAAGTCTTATGAATTGACTAATATGGAAAACAACATAATTTTCATAGACGTACAAGGTTTCAAAAATAATTCAAATGATTTCATCGCAAAAGAAGTAGCAATTGTTTTCAACAATTATGAATATAACAATTTCATTATAAAACCCCCATTTGATATCAAATGCTTATCAATAGAAAAGCAAAGAGAAGCAAAGTGGCTAACAAAAAACTATCATCACCTAAGCTGGACTGCTGGATCAGTTTCATTTCAAAGCGTTTGCAATTTTATAAAAGCCAACGCAAGATGTTCTAAAATTTATGTAAAAGGTGAAGAAAAAAGACGATGGTTGGAAAAAATTTTATGCCGAAAAATTTTTAACGTTGAGGATATAGGCTGCATCAACTTTAAACAAATGGAAATCAAGTATCCAGAATATTTTTATTGTAATTATCATAAATTTGGTGCTTGCGCACTAAAAAATGCTATTTTACTAACAAAAGAAATGTCTTGCTTTAATTAAACTTTTTCACTTTTTAAAATATGAATGTATGTATTATTATAAAATTTTATAAAATTTTAAACAATAAATGTATAAAAAATAAAATGAAATAAAATGTGTTTTCTTATTTCAAATAAAAACTACATAAAGGAAAGAGAAGGAAGTGGGGAGAAGGAGAAATTAACTTTTTTGCTTACTTGCAAATTCTTGGTTTTTGTTTCTCTGCTGTTGAGTGTACTTAGTTTGCTGCTTTAAAATAATCGTAGACAAAGAAAATGATTACCTTGCAAAATATATATGTATTCTACAAAATATTCCACACACAAGTACCCACGATCGCACATTCATACATGCACACATACATATACATACATACACATACATACATACATACACATACATACATCCATACATATACACACATACATACATACATACATACATACACATACATACATACATACACATACATACATACATACATATTTCTTAAACAAATACACAAAATATTAAATTACCCGCGACTATCAAGCTGGACCCCCCACACACAAGTATGGGTGTTCACATACATGTGAACACAAGTATGGGTGTTCACATACATGTGAACACATAAATAAATATTTTCTCTGATATTACTGATATAGTATTACGATAACAAATTTCTATAGTCTGGCAACACTGGCAATTTTCCCTTTGGTATTAGAAAAAAATAATAATCATGTTTTGCCGTCGGCATTTGGAAAAAATAACAATCATGTTTTGCCGTCGGCATTTGAAAAAAATAATAATCATGTATTGCCGTAGGCATTAGGAAAAATATTCATATATTGCCGTAGGCATTAGGAAAATCATGTATTGCCGTCGGCATTTGGAAAAATAATCATATATTGCCGTAGGCATTAGGAAAAATATTCATATATTGCCGTAGGCATTAGGAAAATCATGTATTGCCGTAGGCATTAAGAAAAATATTCATATATTGCCGTAGGCATTAGGAAAATCATGTATTGCCGTAGGCATTAAGAAAAATATTCATATATTGCCGTAGGCATTAGGAAAAATTAATTTTCACTATTTCACCCCACTCCCCCTTTGGTATTAAGAAAAATCATTTTCATGATTTTCCCGTCGGCATATATATTTATGAAATATTAATCTTATGAAACCCCTTAATCCAAACATACATATAAATTCCCACGGTCATAAAAACCCGGACTTATTAAACCACCCTCGTATGTATTAAACAAACAAAGCCCCTTATGTAAACAAAAAATTCCTTATGTAAACAAAAAGTTGGACGGACTTATTGACCCACCCTCGTAGGGTATCAAATTTCACAAATTTCCAAGAATTTTAAAATTTTAAAATTTTAATTACCCAAATTTTAAAATTTTGTACTGAAATTCTCAAATTTCAAATTTTAATTACCCAAATTTCACAATTTTAATCGGCGCCAGTATGAACAGTTCCCTACTACTCTTGTACCTAAAATGGTAAAACGTATTTCTTCGTTATAGTTACGAAAATATTTCATTAAAGTTTCAACGAAACTATAATTTCCATAAATTGCAATTGTTAGTTGATACTTTTATCTTCTTTTATTTCACCTAATGAATTTAAAATATGTTTTTATATGAATTCTTCATTACCCGAATAAAAATTATTTCGTAACATTAATGATACTACGAAATGTAAAATATTAAGCACTAGAAAGTTTTCATTCCATTAAAGAAATTTGCATCAATATAATATAATGTTTCATTTTATTAATGAAGTTTGTCGTTTTATTAATGAAAAGGGTTCAACGTAATGTTTTCATTTCCGTTACGAATTGGATTTTTTTTTCAGTGTATATTTCCATAATATTTGGGTGATAACCCTAATCTCTAAGCGGCACAGCTAATAGACGCACAATATTCTTTATTTTTTATGGTTAGCATCAGACATTTACTTATCAGCAGACACATGAAAATTATCAACAAATTAGTTATTTATTACAACTAAATTAATTGCTTTCGGGTTGAATATATTGACCTTAAAAATATCATTAATATGCTGTGAAAACAAAAGTTCTTACATTTTATTTTGTTGCCAAATAAGAACAGAACTAATCTTAAAGAACTGTGGGAAATTTTTTTATATATGTTTTTAGATTTAAATGCATTTTTTAATTAAGAAGAGTATATAATTGGGGAAATCAAATAGTAGTCATAAGGGTCATCATACTCGAATTGTTGTAATGTTTTAAATTATTTTAATAGAATTGTTTTTCTTTTTATTTTTTATTTTTTTCAAAAAATTTTAAAACAATGAGACACTATGGCCTTTATGACTACCGTGTGAATTCCGAATATGTATAGTCTACCTTAATTCTGATTTTCCATTACACAGTGCAACATGAAAAAATATAACCATATACGGACACAACTACGTGATAAAAGACCAAAAAACAAAAATAACCATGTGTCCCAGTTTTGCCTCAAGTGATGCATGCATTTTTTATGGGCTTCCAAAAGATTTGGGGCCTCGGTGTCATTTTTGCATTTTCTCAGGCTCATATCTTGCAAATCCTTCAGAATTTTAATTTAGTTGTTGAGGCAAACTTGTAGCTCTTGTCACAGAGAAAAAAAATTATTAACATATAAAACAAACAAAAATTTACCTCCCACATCAAAATTGCAAAAAATTAAAAAAAAAAAATTAGATATTTGTTACCTTTTTCCCCTGTTCAGGACCATAGGTAGTAAACCGTTCAAAATTGAAAGAAACAATCAACTACAAAAATGTACCTAAGACCTTAATAAACAACTTTCTAGTGCATATGAACTTCCTAGGAATGATTCTTAGCGTCGCACAGTGGGTTGAATCAGCACAAAGCTGCTATTAATTAAGAGAAAGGTGGAAAATTGTTTTTTTTTTGTTTTTTTTTTTTTTGGAAAATGTATGCCTTACTGATTACAAAAATTTATTTTTGAAAACATCTGCATTTTTTTAAATTTTGTTTTTTATAAAAGAAAAAATATGTACATATTTAGGAACTATTTTTATATTTATAAATTATGGACAACAATTACAATCTACATTGTCTCCTTCACTATAGTCATCACTAGGGCTAATTAAAATATGCGAACAAAAATTAAAAATATGCGCCAGGAATAGCACGAAAAAAAATTCAAAATATGCACGGTTATATGCACAAATATGCAAAATATGCAAGAATAAAATCAACAATTTTGTTACTTCAAAGTATTTTTATTCAAAGAGATCTTTATTACAATGAACAATAATGTTTTTTTTTAATTTTCAAAAATAAATGATCTTCTATTGTCACATAAAACAGATGAATACATGGGAAATATGCGTTCAACATCAGTAGATGTAACAGGAGCGTATTTAAATGCGAATGGAGACCGCTCATGTCCATGTTTCGTCCATGCGCTGACATGGATGCACCACCATTTACAATAGAAAGAAAAAAACAGAACAAAATTGGTAAATATCCTATCTCTGTTGCGCTACCGCAAAATACTTTGATATGCCTGAACATGGACATCGCCCGTATTCACCACAACAAAGAAATTCATGCATTTTTCACAGTTGCTCTGCTGGCGTCATGTTCATGTCATGTCCAAGTTGATAGCTCGTGGAGACGTAGGGTAACGAAAGGTATTTTTGAACCGAATATCTGCAAGCAAACAATCATAAGCCTCCGGCGGTTATAGTTTCAGTTCGAATTTGTGGTAGAAGTTATAGAAAAGTAAAAAAAAATTAATAACATGCAGACATACATGTGCAAGAAGAGGAAAGAAATATATTATATGTGAACTTCTTTTACACCAGTTTGAGCTATATGAGTCGTTATATATTAATCGCGTTGCCAGAGTGAAAAATAAGCTTTTTTATGCAAGGTAATCCAAAATAAGCATTTTTCTACAAAAACACTAAAATATGCAAAAAAAAATGCTTTACCTGGCAAAAAGTCAGACAAATTAGCCCTGGTAATAAGAATGATTTTTGAACTAAGAAATATGCGTCTTGCACTTTAAAAATAATTCATTTTGTTGTGACAAAGCTTTTTAATACAAGTACTATGTACAACAAAGTTTCTGAGGCTGATGAATCAGAAGATTTCGAATCTGAAGTTTTTAAAATGATAAACTTTGGTTAAAAAAACTTTGTACTTGTGTTAATTAAACTATATTAATATGAATGTAAATATAGCTATGGATATAAATGCATTTTATTGAAAAAATATGTTATTTTTGTCATTATTTTTTAAATAAAATTAATAAAATTAAATTTTTTTCACAAAAGAAAAAATTTGAATAAAAAAAATTCAATTTGGGGATTTTTTGGGGATGACAAATATAAAATTAGGGCTAAGCTCTGGAAAAAAAACTGGCAACACTGATCTGGAACCATTTTAATAGAGTTTTTCGAGTGCCTTACTCTAATTCTAGTTTTTGTTTTGAGGGATTTCCTTGCAAAGCTTATAGTGTTTTCAGTTAAAGTGAGTTTACATAGAAACTCTTCTGAAATCACTTTTTAATTTTCCTTTTATTCCTTTGCGTAAGATATTTGACGCTTTCTTTATTTAAATATTGTCAGTTTGAAAAGTTTCCGTTTTTTAGAAAAGAAATTTCACAAACTAAAAGAAAAAAATAAAACGAACACATTTAACTTGCAAAAGCTCTCTCACACACCTTAAAAGCAAGTGGATAAATTTGTAATGCAATTTAATAGAAAAGAAATCTAATTTTATCATTATCGCAATGTGTGTTAAGTGCCTGAAGAAGTTATATAGAACATAAAATGGAGAAGAGAACTGTAAAAGTAGGATTCAAAAGAAGTAGAAAAACCAGTCACTTGATGTTTTTGTTTAATGGCTTTCGAATATTTATTTATGTATGTGTAGGATAGTGTCTGTGTGGCAATCAATACTAAAAGGGACGAAATAAATTCTATATAAAAGAGGACATAAAAAATAGGGAAAACCATAAAAAAAATAAAGGTATGTATGTACTAACAAAACTAAAGAATGCAAGATACTTAAGAAATTTTCTTTGAAATCATGACAGGAATAAGCAGTCACAGGGCTAAGAAAAGGAAAAGGAGGAGGAAGAGGAGGAGAAATGCATAAGAAAATGTCTGCATACATTAGGAAAAACAAGATATTTTGTTAACAGTTTACAAATATGCATTTAAACAAAATGCAGAGATAAATACTTATGCAATTTGTAGTTCTTTCTTTCTTTCCACTCTACGGCCTGTCAACATATCCAAAAAGTAAAGAGTAATTTGTATGTCTTAAGAAACGGAAGCAGTAAACTAGTGCATATGCTGAGGTAGCGTATTGCAAAAAGGAAGTTGTCTCGAAAATCTTACAGTCATCATGCCACATTCCCTTGAAGAAATTCATCTTGTAACGGATTCGCTTACAGCATTTTGTTTCTTAGCATAATAATAAAGACTTTTATGTTTCCATACATAAAGAGAATATATATACATTTGATTTTTTTTTTCTTTTCTTATCTTACTGTCATGTTAGAAATTTCACTGAAACGCAAGTATTTAGATGCCGTGCAAAGTTGTGGTTATTGTTCTGGTTTAACTGTTCAAAGTAATGCTGTAAGACAGAAGTGACTCAATCTCACATCACTAAATGTTTTAAAAGTCAATACATGCATGCTGATTTCTCGTTAATGGTTTTTGATTGCCTTCTGCACTATGGGCGTAAAACTGCTTATGTCAGGGCATAGTTTTACAAGATGTAGGATTTTAGATTGCAGATTTAAAATATTCATTACTATTAGCAAAAAAAAAAACAAAGGCTCATTGCTGTCATCGGCTTTTCAAGGCCTTTATAGTCATTATATAGCACTTTTTTTGACTAGGAGGAAAATTAAGTTTTGGAGGCTACTACAAGGTTAGGTTAGGTAAGGTTGAAAAGAGGCACAATCAATATTGACCCAATCTGTTTCGGATCACAGTTATACTTTTATAGCATGTTCTGCGTTCTTAATAAGAGATATTGTGGAGACATCCTTTATAGTCATTATATAGCACCTTTTATTTTTAAATTATGAGGAAAGTTAAGTTTTGAAGACTACTACAAGGTTAAGTTAGGTAAGGTTTAAAAGAGGCACAATCAATATTGACCCAATCTCTTTTGGATTACAGTTATTCCTTTATAGCATGTTTTGTGTTCTTAATAAGAGATATTGGGGAGACATCCTTTATAGTCATTATATAGCACCTTTTATTTTTAAATTATGAGGAAAGTTGAGTTTTTAAGACTACTACAATGCTAGGTTATGTTAGGTTAGGTTAGGTTAGGTTGAAAAGAGGCCCAATCAATATTGACTCAATCTGTCTCGGATTACAATTATACTTTTATAGCATGTTGTGCGTTCTTAATAAGAGATATTGGGGACATATCCAATAAAATCCATAAAAATTCATCAAACTTCATCAGTTTAGGAACCTTATCTCTTCAATATACTTTCCGAGGCTTTACCAGTCTGAATCCCACAGATATTTCCTCTTTGGTATAGTTTCCAGTTGGAAGATTTCTTTTTTAATTTGAAATCTGAATGCTTGACAGCAATACTGTTTGAGAATACCACCATCCTCCTGGCAAGCTCTACATTAGGGTGGGTCACTGATGTATGAGAAAAAATAATAGTTCTCGATTCAATTTCTAATAGCAATATCGTTTTGTCTTACATTAAAACAAATAAAAATTGTTATCTTGAGCCCGCGCCGGAGCTCACAAGAATTAAGTATTTTTAAAGAAGCCTTTTTTAATTTTTTATCAATTATTATTAATTAAAACTGAAAACATTTTTATTTAAACTGAAAAAGTAAAAGTTTGGTTCTTATACAACATAAAACAATAAAATCACGAAACTATTATTTTTTGGTCACAAATCGGGACATCTCTTGACTTGATTAAAGTTTGGTCTGTATTAAACCTTCTCTTGATTTTTTTACCACATACAAGTTATGGATGCTTCTGACACTATTTTCACAGATCGTTCCACCGCCTGAGTGTGACATGGCAGCTTGGCAAAAATTAGATTGTAACAGAATTAAAGCGCGGCCTCTTATACTAAAAATAAATGAATAAAATTTTACAGAAGTCGATACGAGAAAAAATATTTTTAGATCCACCTCGTCAACAACCCGGCAAATATTATTACTTCCCAGAAGCAGTTAAAGAATCACAGCTTCCAAAGATAAACTCATTTATTGCCTTGCCAAATTCATTCACAGAAGTACTCAGATGCAAAATGTAACTGGCTTGCAAATTTTTATTTCGCATATTTTCCACTTTGTTAGAAAACCCGCTTTACATTAGTACATTCAGAAGCATTTTTCGAAGCTTTTGTTACCAAGTAAGCAATACATTGCTTCCCTCAGTTGTATCAGACTTTCTTCGCCGGGAACTCCCATGCGAGCCAGGTGACTTTTTAGCTCTATATGTCCTGTTATTATGCTAACCAAATTCCGAAGTGGTGGCTGCGCGACGCAAAGAAGGGCATTGTGTCAATCAGCCTAATAGGTAGTTCGTATTTTTGTGTGTTCCTTTGCTGTTCCTTTGACTACAAAACCGCAGGTCCTGGGTTCAACCCCGGTAAATAACAACACCACGCATTTATCTGATGTGCATTAGTGTCCCTTTGTATCAGTTGTTGTAGGAAAGTTCAAGTGATGAAGGCATAGTCACTGGTCACTGAAGTATACCGACTTCAGCGATACTAACCCTAATGTAACATCAGAGCGCCCTCTTTCGTTGTGTAGCAGAATCATCGGCGAAGTAAAATAATAAATAAAATGGCAACTAAACACAGCTTCAAAATTTAATGCACCTCATTTCACACCAGATGGCGTTGCAACACTGCATTATCAAAAAGCGTGCAAAGAGCAGAGTTGTAAAATAATGAAGCTTTCCTCTATGTCTTCTATCACTATCCCTTTCCTAAAGAAGGTAACACCTAGTAATAGCAGTAGGCATTCATTGCCTGAGTGTTACTTCTCTTTATATAAAAAAAACGAGTATCATTCGACAGGTACTCGTATTTTAAAATCATCCTTAGGTTTCTCTTATGATTTTTCATTTCGAATGTGCATTTAGTATATTTAGCGGTTTAAGGTTAATTAGTTGTTGTCGGGGTTTTTGATTTCTTTTTAATGTTGACGAGTACTTGTTTAAGCTTAGAATCTCTATCGTCTTTTCACTATTTGGGTTTCCTCATAGAATTTATGTTACTCTTCCTACAGTAGAGTTATACCCATTGTTTCAAGTCATTTTTAAATCCTTGAAAAATTTTGGTGTTTTTGACCTCTTCGTTTCCAGAGCAACCCTGCTATCCTAGAATCTTTATTATCTCCATTTCTCTACAATACCTGTATGAGTTTATCTCATTTTTGGATTACTTCGATAAATTTTCTACTATACGTAAAGATTGGAATAGGTACTTCGTTGTCAATATCCTTTAGATATTTAATGCCTTTCGTTATAGCCGTGATCTCAGTCTGAAAGACAGCTATTGCGTACTTCCTAATTTTATATCGATGATCCTGTATTAACACCATTTAAGTAAAAATTTGGAATGCCTACTCTTACTTGACCTTGTAAAAAAACAATATTTAATAAAAGTATTCTCTGTCTCGTAGGTGTCATAGCACAAAGTCGCTTGTAGCTAAATTTACAGACCCATTGTGCTGTTGTTTATCTTGTTATAATATAAAAGTATTATGGCAACACATGTTTCTATTGATATTTCTTTAAACAAACACATCTTGTTATCACTGTTTTTATTTTAAAAATATGTGTGCATTCCAAATCAAAATACATTAAGAGCGAACAACAACCTGACGCAGCAGAAAATGTGTATTGTATGCAGCATCAATGCTGGGAAAACACAACGACTGTTCCCACTAGCACAACAATTTAAACAGATAAACCTTTAACAATTATCCTGTATTCATGAGTATGGCCCAAACATAAAACACATGCAAACATGTGTGACACTAAGCAACTGTTAGAGTGAAGCCAGCCATCCTTGTTTTGTCTAAGTGCATATATATAATGACTTTAGTCTAAGCATTTGCACCATTTGTTTTTCTTATTTTTGAACCCACTGTCAAGAAAATGTCTTGTGACAATTGCAGTCGTAAGCAGTCTTAACGCTTCATCTCTATTTTTAAACTCTACGACTGCCGACTGAGTGTCTGCGTATTGGCTGCTTTGGGTGGCAAACATGTGAATTTTTGTAGCATAAACATTTAACTCATATATCGCTTTGTGTACATATGATTGTGTGTGGTTCCCTTAGAAGTGATTTCTGCTTGCATTTGCTCTATCTACTCTTCCTTTTGACTGCTTGGCTATTGCATACACATGTCAGCCTTTGTCTATCCGGAGGAAAGTTATTTCACTAAACATTCCGTTTTTTTTGTATTTGTATTAAGTGCTGTAGCCCGCTACCATCTAGTAATGCTTTTGGTACTGCTTTGCTTCGTTGGTTACTTTCTGTTGCTGTTGCTGCATGCAACTAGAGACGACATACTGTTGTGACAGATTTCAAAATGTCTACTTAATTTTATTGTTCCCTTTTCTTCTATTTTAGTTTCTTTTACTATTCTTGTTGGTGCTCACTATTGTCTTTGAAATTTTGCCGAAATCTTTGGAGAAAAAAATAGTAAAAAAGAAAATCTGACTGATGCACTAATAGAAGACAGCAAAAGGAATGCAAGACAACTATGCTCGAAAAAAGTTAGTATTAAGTTGTTAGATGACAGAAAAACATGTCTCAATGTCAAACCAAAAAAAAAGGAATGGAATTATTAAAGCAGTAAATTTTCAAGTGTCATCTTTAAAAGCAGAATGTTTAACTTAATTGCAACCGAGTCACTCATATGCATTGGGTTGCAATTTCACTGAAACTTCAACTTTGGGTAATTACATTGAGTTGGAAGAAAGCATTATGCCGCCGTGCTTACTTAAAGGTATTTACTTGAGAGGAGAGCAATCGGTTTCTGAATCATGCATTTCAGCTATTTAAACGAACTTAAGTGTACTACAGCCATGTGTCTCTTGGCCTTAAATCCTCTCGAAAAAATGAGTTCCGAGAGGAAGAGCAACGTTACCTCACCATCCAGTCAAATCTATTTGATGTGAGTATATGCAAGTGTGTGTTAGGTTGAATGAATGAATTAATTAATTAAGTCAAACGGGAAGCACAGGACACTGCGACAAAAGTAGATGCTAGAGCACCTCATCTATATCTACTCTCCTGATGAATCTCAGAATAGCCTGTGGGTCTAGAGCTGGCAGTTTCCAATCCTCCAATAGGTGCTTGCCCAATTGGCTGTATCTTCTGTGGCATAACGCTTCACGATCCTTCAGAATATGCTCTTCGTAATCGCAGAATCTGCACAGGCTGATACTCTCAATGCCAAGTCTGTTGAAGTGTTTTCTCAGTCTACAATGGCCTGTGGGTATTCTCAGATGGTTTTTACTCAGGAATAAGAAAACTATGAAACGATTTTGGTTGTACGTTCCAATCATTAGCTTTGCATGCCTTAATCCTGGTAGATTGAACCAAAGGTGTTTCCTATTACTCTTTATCTCCGTCGATATATCTTCCCGGATTTTGTCTAATCCGAGTCCACAAAACGCTTCAGGTCCGACCATGGGTGTACTAGACCCCCTTCGTCCATGAGCCATGGCCATGAGCTGAGCGCTTTGATGGCAGCCTGACTATCTGAGCAATGTTAGGTTAGGTTGACAAGAGAAATTATTACGCTCCCAAGTGAACTAAATAAATCCCACCTTCATAGAAACTCAGTATTATTAACGTATTTCCTCAACCTGTTCCAGTCAGGACCTTTTAAGATAGGTAATGACATAGAAAGTGCTCCATTCCTTCAATATACTCCCTGCATGCCTTGAATTCATTTTCGTCTATGGCTCCAATCCGGTGCAAGTGCCGTCTTAGGTTAAAGTACCCCGTTAAGGTGCCAACCAGCTTTCCTAGTTCGAGTGATATATTTTTTTTTATATATTTTTTTTTTTTTTTTTTTTTTTTTATGCATGAATTTTTATTTATTGTATCTTCATATATGAACTAACAATAAGTATTCAAATCTTAAATCTAAAAAGTATAATTAGGCCCGACCAATGTCGGACATAAGCTTAGTAGTAGTTATATATAATACATATGTAAGTAGTGATAATCAAAAGGAAAAAATAAATAAAAGTATTTTCAAGAAGTCCCATCTGGAGTGCTGTGAATAAGAGCCATTGTGTCCCTCTTTTTTAGGCGGATGTGTCCAGTAAAGTTCAAAATATTACGGGCAAGCGGATTAGGATGTGACTCGAGTTTTGTTAAATATTTGCCAGCGTATTTTGCAATTTCTTCAGTCACTAGTGGCATATTCAAATCACGATGTATATTTGAATTTTTGATGTACCATGGAGCCGATGTTATGCGTAAAATTTTATTTTGCCTGCGTTGAATTTTCTCTACATTTGAAGCTGAAGCAGTGCCCCATAGTTGAATTCCGTAGCACCATATTGGCTTTAAAAGCGACTTGTATATTAAAAGTTTACAGTCTAGGCTAAGTGTTGAATTTCGACCAATCAGCCAATGTACCTGAGTTAGTTTAAGTTTCATTTGAGTTAACTTAGAATCAATGTGGTGTTTCCATGTAAGTCGTCGATCAAGGTGTATACCAAGATATTTCACATGTGAATGTTGAGAAACAACTTGATTGTTAATCCGAATGGGGGAACAAGTATCTCTTCGTAAAGTAAATGTTACTTGAACACACTTTTGTTCATTTACCTTGATTCTCCATAAGTTTAACCAAAGCTCCATCTGGCTAATGTGTTCCTGGAGTTTGCGGGATGCCTCATCAGGGTTTTCATGCATACTAAGGCAGGCTGTATCGTCGGCAAATGTGGAAGTATGGATACTACTGCTCACAGGCATATCACAAGTATAAATTAAATATAAAACTGGTCCCAGTATACTCCCCTGTGGCACACCAGATGAAATTGTTTCAGGCCTACTTGTAAAGTCTCCTTCCGCAACAGTGAACTTACGGGAAATAATGTAACTTTCCAAAAGATTTAAAATGTTTATTGGTAAGTAAGTCTTCAATTTTAAAATAAGGCCTTCATGCCACACTTTATCAAATGCCTGGGAAACGTCAATAAACAGCGCAGAACAATACTTTTTTCCCTCAAAAGTTCTTCTTATAAATTGAACTAATCTGTGAGTTTGTTCAATGGTGCTATGCTGACTTCTAAAACCAAATTGATGGTCTGGTATGCACCCACTACTAATTAGAATTGGGGACAATTTTGTTTTGAGCAGTTTTTCGAAAAGCTTTGACATTGTAGATAGTAGACTTATTGGCCTATATGACTCAGCCTTTGTTATATCTTTGCCCGGCTTTGGAATCATTTTAACCTTGGCAAGTTTCCAGTTGTGTGGATAATACTCCAGTCGTAAAATAGCATTAAATATGAATAACAGGATTCTCATTGCAATACGAGGCAAGTTCATCAGCATCTGATTACTAATTCCATCAATACCCGGAGCTTTCTTCGGGTTGAGTTCGGCAATTAATTTTTGTAAATCACGCGTCTTAAACTTTATGTGTTGAGGGGGTAGAGCGACTATATTCGGCAAATCAGCAACACCAGTACATATATTTGGCGTAAAAACGGATTTTAAGTGCTCAGCAAATATTTTACCTTTTTCAGTATCGCTTCTTGCCCAACCTCCGGTAGATGTGCGTAGAGGTGGCTTATACTCAACGGGTGTTTTAAACTTTCTGGCAGCGCGCCACAAGGAGTAATTAGACGCCGGTGTAACATCAAGACCCTCCAGATAATTTTTAAGAGATGCAATTTTTTCAGATGCAAGCAACTCTTGGAGTCGTTTAGTGCACTCTTTAAATCTGATTTTATTTTGTGGTGATCTGTGCTGTTGCCATTCCCTTCTAGCCCTTCTTTTTTCACGTACGAGACGTTCAATGTCTGTAGAATAAATTTTATTAAACCCAATCTGCGGATGGGAGATAGTGGCATGTTCAGCAGCCTGTTTAATATTCTCGCTGAGATTGGCAATGTTCGATTCAATATCATCGGGTGTTCTAAGCGTAATGTTTTCCGTACAATGACTGCTGAGATATTTTTTGAACCCCAGCCAATTTACACGATTGATCATCTTCACATATGGGTCAGGTAAGTTACTTCTTAATGGGCTACAAATTGTGATGATCGTCGGGGAGTGATCGGACGAGAGATCAAGAGAAGCTTGAACTTGAATTAAATCCCTAGAGATATTTTTTATGACGCCAAAATCTATAACGTCCGGAATTTTTTGTATGTCAGTAGGCCAATAAGTGGGCTCCCCACTTGAAATGACATCCAAGCCCATTTTTGAAATAGTGTTGAACAATGCTCGACCTCTGGGTGTAACAAGGCGCGAACCCCAGAACGTATGTTTCGCATTGTAGTCTCCAGCTGCTACAAAACAAGGTCCAAGAGATTTGTAGAAATCCTCATATTGATTCTCAGTGATTGAAAATCTGGGAGGGGAGTAAATTGATGATATAACGAAATTTGAACAAAAACTTTCAATGCCAATATTTGTTGCTTGTAGGTATTCTTCACAAATGTTATCAAGAACATAGTGCTTGAGTCTTGACTTTATTATAATTGCTGATCCACCGCAAGCTCTTCCTCTAGGGTCCTTTGTATCATATATAGTGTAGCCATAAATTTTAAAAAGACTTCTCGAAGTCAAATGAGTCTCAGATACTAACATTATATCAATATTTTTTTCCGTGAGGAAGTGCTCAAGTTCATTTTTATGTTGGCGAATGCCGTTTGCGTTCCAGAAACATATTGTTAACGTGTTCATGGCTTATTTAGTATTGCTTGAAGCAGAGTATTCTGCATTCGCAACATTTCTTGCATCATGGTAGTCATATTTGTTGTAAAATTGTTTATAGTTTGCACAAGATTTTCAATAGTGGCTTCAAAGCGATTATAATTAAAGTTTGAGTTTGTATTTGTAGAATTATTTTGCGGTGAAACATTTTGTGTCGGAATAGAACTAGCCTTAGCAGCATCTGCATACGATACACGGGAAGTAACTGGTTGGCTCATTTGCTGAAAAGTGGCAGAGCAAACGTTTGCTGATTGAGCTGGAGCTAATTTAGGTTTTTGCACCATAGTCTTCTTTACCAAAGAGTACACACGACAACCTCTGTAGTTAGCGGTGTGATTTTCTCCACAATTACTGCATTTTTTGTTACTTTGATCTTTCGGTTTATTGCAACTAGCAGTGCCGTGCAACTCGCCGCACACGACACAAACAGTAGGTAATTTGCAGTAAGTTTTAGTATGGCCATATTCTTGACAATTATGGCACTGTACGGGTCCTGAACGCTTGTGTGGTTCTTCAACGGTTATTTTTCGATATAAGAGATATCTTAAATTATATATTGGATGGGTCTCACTCTTTTTCAATTTTATATCATTTGGCTCAAGTTCAACGCGAAATAGAGGTTGAGGGATCTTTTCCCTATTTATTATATTGGACACATTTTTTACCTTGAACCCCTGGAGGACGAGTGCATCTTTTATTTCTTCGGGGACAACATAAGAATCTATGCCCTTCAATACGATCTGCATGCCTTTAGCGCTCTTAAGCTGGTATGTGTAGAAGCTTGTTTTACTTTTTTCAAATTCATCAACCATTTTGCGGAAATCTTTTTCGTCATAAATTTGGATTTTAGTTTCATCGATGTTGCCACGTTTTATTGGAACAATGTGAAATTTATTCTCACCAATGACCGAAATTAATTTTTTAATAAGGGCATTTGAATTTTTTTGTCTCAAATAGATTGGTGGCGGCTTGGATGTTTTGTTCGAGGATACCTCGGGTTTGTCGTTGTCATCTTGAAAAATTTTAAAGCGGTTTTGACGATTAGTTGAGGCTGCGCTGTTATCCCTAGACACTTTTGGAACAGATGAGATTTTTGAAGAATTCGGGCTTCGCCCGCGCTTTAAAATTGTAATGTATCTGTCCATTCCAACTTGTACCTTGAGTTTCGAGCCGCTGTTATCTGTAGTGATAACTTTGTTAAGTGATAAACACGAGCCTGAAGGGGATGATATTACTGACTTAAATGAAGAAGTACTGGGCAACTGTAATGTTAATGCATCATTACTATTTGGCATTGGACAAAGCGAAGTTGATCGCTGACGAAAAATTGGCGTTGCCGTTAACAAAAGATTTTCATCAGATTTATTTTTTATATTTTTTTCATTCAGAGTTTCAGAACTCACAGTAAAATAAGCATTTCTGCCGTTAGAACTCACTTCAAGTTTTTCTGTATTTGAGGAATTCATACAAAGAATTCCTCAAGGGTTATTCGTTTATGTTTTTTTTTTTTATTTTCGGTATTTTTTGTTTTTGTTATTTATGATTGTTTGTTTGACTTTGAGGTATTCCTCAATATCACTTGTTTAAGTTTTTTTTTGCGGTTTTTTTGTTTTTGTTATTTTTACTATGTAAAAAATATTAGCAAAGCAGAAAGCTTATTTATTAAAGACAGTATGTATGTACCTATTACGAATAATATGTACTACTAATATTTTTTTTTTGTATATGTAATTTTTGTTTGTTTGGTCAGTTCTCGTGGTACCTTCATAGCGAACAGTCGAATAGCGGAATTTTACTTACTTTTTTATATATAAATTTTTTTTTATGCGGAAATATTTTGCGTCATCCTGCATCAAATTTGGTTTATAAACACGAGAGCTTCGACAGGATGGCGGAAAATCGTTTCAAGTTTCCTAGTATGGGCTTGTTTAGTTTCACACGGTTTTTCTTCCAGCTAGGGTAGGCGTCAGCCTGTCCAAGTCCTTACCCAAGGTCTGCTTCCTTTGCAAATAACACTAACATGAAGATGTTAGTGTTTTAATATTCAGAGAACATAGTATACTTTTTTTACAAAAATTAACTTCACTTATGCTACTTTAACTTAAATATGCAGATATATTTGCTTTAAAATTCTCTTGAGTCCGACAGTTCTACTGGCCTACTTACAACTGCCGCTCGCACAGAGTCGTTACTTACTCCCGCTTGGATACAAAACTTGAAGTCTTATATAGTTCCACTCAACAACTGAATGAGAATTCAAACGTACATTTATCAACCTCACTGTTAGCAAACAATATAGACAAACAATTATGTTGTACCCTACATTAGTTAAGGTTATATGTACCTATCAGTAGTGCAGTATGTAACTATATGTGTGTAAATGAGCATACTCCTTTTTATACTCTACTTATAAGGAAACAAGTCCTTGTTTTATATTGTTCCGGGTCGCCCATAGAACCATGGTTATATTACATACAGTATCACCCTTCCACCGTTTCCTGTGTGCCATTTTCCACCAATTTATAACTTTGTTCACTAACTGGAATGGCTTATCGTTAATAATGATTAAAGTCTGTAACGTGCTGGATCTGTTCACCAGGCAATTTTCATGCTCATTACTGATTGCGCCGCGTGGTGGGCCGTTGTGTATATAAGACGAATTTTATCGTGTAGCTCGCAACTGTTAATCATATTGTTGCAATCCTAAACGGCTCTAGTGCTTACTCCCTCGGCCTTGATTGCCCTAATTGCCGATTTGTCGGTAAAGATGGTGGCATCTGTAGCCCAAATATTCACTTCACACTGAGCGATTTTAAGCAATACCTGACCGCACAAACTTCCGCCTGGAGACTGTTTTATGGTCAACCGAGCGGAAATAAACTTCGGTCACGTAGTCTTTTTTATAAAGCAACCAAGGGCCGTCCACGGGTATTGACCCAGGCGTCTATTTCCCGTATCAGTTCTCACATTCGGCTATAACGCCAGTCCCACGTACCCGGACGGATATGTCAAATATCTGGAGGTCTACTCTGTAATTCAAAACGAAAGAAAATGCTTTCGAATTAACATGTTTTAAGAATAAAAATTCTAAAGCATTTTCTTTCGTTTTGAAATACACAGTAAACACCTTGGTAATATCCTTCCAGTAACGTCCTGATGTTCTGATGGTGTAGTATGTTGTCTTCTCCGATCCATTCATCCATTACTTGTAGATGTCTTGTATCAAGAGCTGCTTCCTATCTAGTATGAATGTCTACAGGTTGGAGATAGAATATAGTCCCTAATGCCCATATGCGTTTAACCTTCTCCAAAATTTAAGTGTTAAAATTCCTCTACATTGACATAAACTATGCCACCGATACGTGAGTTAAACTTGGTCCCTTTAGAGCCATTGTGTTGCATTGAGGCTGAGTTCCCATCTGGAACCAATGGCATTTCTGCAGAGAGACCAGCATGGTTAGCCAGCCCTTGTAGTGATTTCAGAAAGTTTGAAATTTTTCATCAATTATCTATTAACAAGCAAGACCCCTGTCACTTTAATTTTTTTCACCCAAGACTTAAATTGTCTGATTCGATCTCCCCGTTAAAACGAAACAGCCCTTCCTACTATTGTTTTTACATAACAAAAAATGCATTTCATTTAAAAATTCTACTGTACTCTTCTCTGTTCCCTTATGACCAGTCACAAAACCTCCTCACCCTTGTCCTTTCCACTTCTCTTTATTACGACACTTGCAACAGAGCAAATGATTTAAAATGCAAAGATTTTTTTATTGCTTCAGCTGTGATGCAGCAATAATACATATAGAATGGCAAAAGCATTTGTTGCATATACTAAAGAGGATAAACAAAAAAAATGACAAGGATTCAAAAACTCCAGACCAGTATGAAATGTTGATATGAAAGTAGACAAATAAAAATATTTAAAAAAAATTATAATGTGTTGTTGTGTTGCATTTCAATTTATTTATAAAGTATATGATTTCATTGTATCTGTGCCTTGCTATATCAAGCTTTTTGGCACAAGTGCTATACGAGGAGGCTTACTTAATTATTTATATTTATTATGCACTCAATAGAGAGTACACACACATAGAAAAAAAGACCAATGTAAAATCATTATGCAACAATTTTGATTTTAAGTCATATTAAATTTATAAGAAATCATATGTTGTTGGTGTTTAATTTCTTTGTTCATAACTACAATGCAACATTGTGCTATGTTGTGTCTACTTGTTCTTATTTTGTTGTTGTTTATTTTGATGTTCGTGTTGTGTAAACAGCCGAAAAGCTTCGTATTGCCAGCGATAATTTCCTGCTGATGGCTAACAGGCAGTATACTAGTCTTGTAGTCAGCGGGTCGTAGGTTCGAATCATCCAGACAAGCCAAAGTAGCATTTACAGTTTGTGTTATTTTTATTTTTTTATTTTTAATTAACAGATGGGCAACGCGGTTGGGTCTGATCTTAATACCTGAAAAAACTGAGCGTGTGCCTTTTACTAACAGGAAAGTCAAGGAATGGAAACAACAAAATTAAATGGTATATCGCTCTTGCCCGAAACATATACAAAGTACCTGCGAGTTATTTTGGATAGTAAACTGGCCTGGAAACCCAATAAAGAAGATATATGTAGTTAAAAAGGCCACCAATGCTCGATAGGCATGTACAAAGATGTTGGGTGAAACATGTGGCCTTTCGCCTAATCTTACATATTGGACCTACAGAGCGGAAGCTAGACACCAATTCTACTCAACGGAATACTTGCATGATAAAGGGCGACTGAGACAAAGGCATACCTGAAAAAGTTAAAAATATGCTCTAAAAAGCACACATACTGCAGCCTTCGACGTTACATTGAACCCTTAACCAATAAAAGTAACTACAGTGAACGCTTCATGCAAATCCGTTATCCGACTCATAACAACAGGACAGATGTCGTAGAGATAATTTGGTCATGGTAAATTTCTGGAAGACAGGGATTGTAGCTTTGACTACATCACTCCAGCAATGAACTTCTTTGCCAAAGGGAAAGATAAGGGAAAAATGCTATCTGGAAGGTCTTAACTATAGTGGTCATAGTTTCAACTCTTTCACTGATGGCTTAAAGATAGATGGAGGGATGGAAGCTGCGGTTTACTGTCCAGAGCTCGGTATAGAGGAATCTTATAAACTTCCTGATCCCTGCAGCATCTTCCAGGCGGAAATCTATGCAGCCAAAATAGCAGCTGAGTTAGCTTTCACCCCTTAAACCATGAATGCACGTGTGAATATGTATATGGACTGTCAAGCAGCAATTAAGGCAATTTCAGCAGACTGCAACTACTCCTCGCTTGTGTTCATGTGTAGGAATGCCCTAAATATGTTGTGTGCTGGTAGTCAAGTACATACATTTTGGGTCCGGGGACACATGAGAATTGAGGGAAACGAAATGGCCGATACACTGGCCAAAAAAAGGGCTTCTATGATCTCAAATCGACTAGATTCCTTTCATTATCGTAACTAGAAACAACAGTAAGCTTCTAGTAGGGGTATTAACTGGACACTGTTGGAGTGCTTGGTATGTCAAAATATGACGAATTCTTGACGGTACCTGCAGGCAATATAAGGAACCTGGGGTAATTGAGACAATAGAACATCTACAGTGCCACTTTCCGGCTCTAAGCTGCACTAGATATAACTGTCTTGGTGCTCACACTTTTCTTAGGCTTGAACTTGTAGCGAGAGTGGAACTATGTAGACTGCTAAATTTATGTGGGAGTCATTCGATACAGGCACCACGAAGTAGGCTGCCATACTTACAGGTTTTCTTGTCATCAGATGGTATCGCTAAGGATCAATCCCTGTATAAGAGAGGTCTTTGACCACCCAGATGAACCTAGCCTAACCTTACCTAACCTAACTAGAACTTAAATATCAATAAAATTTTATCAATTAAATCTTGTTGAATTAGAATTTAGTTCATGATAGTATTTATTCAACTTACATCTAAAATACATTTAGAGTTGTTGTGGCCTCAAGGGTAAGTGCGTTGACTACCACGAGATGAGATTAAGCTCAAACCTGGGCCGTGAAGAAAACTATACATACAATACACTATTTTCCTGATACCTGTGGCACGTATTATTATTAAATAATTAATAAAACAAAAGAAATGTATTAAAATAAAATCACCTTGTTCCAACCTGAAAGAACTTTGATTCAAAACAATTTGACGTGCTATATCAATACATTTTGATTTAGCAGTACTCAAAATGTAAAATTAACATGAAATATAGTTACTTCAAAAGAGTTAACATGAAACACCTATGAAGAAAAAATTATTGCTGATGAAATGTTAAATTAACCTTGTTTTTGGTAAATTTTAATATGTAATTTTTCTGTGTGGAATTTTACATTAAAAATTAATGTACATCTGCTTGAAACACTTGCTTCTTTTTTTCCTATTCACTGTTGAAGGTTATTTAACTTCCTGTAGTTCCTACAAAGAGAATAGGGCCATCACAAATTTATTCCCTTCTGATTTGTCCACAGCAAGTGTTTTTATCTCGCTTCAGCTCTTGTCTTGGTTGTCCGCTTCAATTTCGATTTGGCGGCGCCCAACTGTTTGATGAGATCATAATCCTTTTCTACGGCTTCCTTGTGGATTCCATTTGATGTCTTGCCTTGTGACATCGTCAACGGCTTTTCGTAGGGTATGCCTTGATTCAGCGCCATTTTCTTTTGCTGATCTCAATATGTACGGGGCTTTGAGAGGTTTAGACCCATAGTCTTTCATTAGTTGTCGTAACTGACAAGGAAATTTTTAAAGTTCTAAGCAGGCAGCGATATATGAAACACTGTAGCGAGTTAACATCCTTCTTCGCTGCATTCCACGATTCACATCCATAGGAAAGAGTTGATTTATGCTCTGCTTAAGATTACAGTTCTTAACTTAAGGTTCAAAGCCTGTTTATGACGATAGACAAGGCGGCCCTCGTATCTGTATTTTAAAATTCAATGCAAGTTGTGATTACAAATGCACAAATATAAGTATATAAATGTAAACTTATATACATATCTCCCATTTGTTTGTTGATTTCTTAGCAATGTCCTGGTGCCAGTAAATGGTGGGAAGACTGGGATTACATAAATACTTTAGAAAAGTTCTTATTAAATTCTTTATATGCAATTTATTTGCAATTTTATACTTCACGTTCTTTTCCCTGCATTATTCTTCTTTACAACCCTCTTTTCTTAATGAATTGCATCATGTTTTCGCCAGCGCATTTTTACTAAATTTGATTCCTTTTCCAATTTCTGCACTCATTCACTGCTGCTGCTGGTGCTGCTGCTACATTTACTCATACATTTTAAATAGAAAATTAATTTGATTAAATACAAAGAAACAGCAGCGAAGAAAAACAACTTATTTCAGAGTTTCAGAATATTGATACGTTATTTATTAAAATAATGCAAATGTGTTAGTTTAAATTAAAACCAAAGTAATGGATAAAAGTTGTGGGAGAAGGAATTGCCGAGGTAGATTAAGCAATAATTTGCAAATTTTGTTACTTGATATAGTTTGCTATGAAGGGGGAATATAAATTGTTTGTAGAAATGCAATTTAATACAAATTAGTATGAAATTACAAAACAAGGGTATTGCAACTCTTCAATTCAAAATGAGAAAGTAGAGTTGCTCCTTCAGCTGAGGTTTCATGTTTATATAAAGGGTTCTGAGGAAAATTTAACAATTAGTTATATTTAAAGAAAGACTTTCAGCTGAAAGCGTTAGATAGTAGAAGATCAGCGAACAGTCCTTGGAAAGACATTAAAAGCAGATTACAAAATAAGCATTCAGAAGCGCTCCATTCCACCTTATAAGTTAAGGCCGTTAAAGTCAGGCTAGTGGAGTTATGATATCATTTCCAAGCTCGTACTTCTTGTAAATGTGGAAGAATTCAGGGATCTTGTATGTCTTATAACTCGAAATGTTCAACTTTGACTTCCTGTGGCTTCGCTTGTGTTGTAAGAAGAGCCACATTGCTTCTGAAAGCTTAAAAAGCTACAGACGTGTGGAGTGCGAAACCATCGCAATTCAGTTGCTATTATAATCCATATACTATCGAACCTCGATTATACGGACCTCTTATTAAGGGGCTAGATGCATTACCTGGCATGCTGTCACTTGGTTTCTTGAACTCTATTATCCATGCTTCCACTTTTTATACTTCCGTTAGCCGTGCAAAAAATAAGATTTTATATTTTAATACAAACTAAATTAAAATTAGTTGAAATACGACACTCGTAATTAGGCCCCTTACCTAATTACAAGTGTCGTATTTCAACTACGACTACAATGATTTTGTACTAACCCTGTAGGAAATGGAACTGACACAAGAATAGTCAGGTGACCGGTCTCCAAGTGATAGGGACCAGTCCGAGTTCTAACACTTCCTTTGAAGCGGACCAGTCACTTACATGGGGATGGCCTAGGATGGGGTTAATTGATACTTTGTATGCACCTTGTGTCTTGTCACTGAACTATCCCATAGGGACCTAATCGATGTATAATAATATAAATATAAATTACGATATTTATAAATGTAATTTCGACATTTAATTGTAATAATTAACGCTTATAAATTTTTTTATTGTTACAAATGCAATGACATTTTATTTTTAATCTGAAAATTTTTTGAGATTCGAACCGACAACCTCGTGCGTGACAGGCTGGCACACTACCCACTCGACCACAGAGCCACTCATATTTCAAAAGTATAAATACCATTTAAGCTTAGGTTAATATCTAAGTTTAGTTACGGGACTGGTTCCAGAGTCACATTGAAGGGAGTAATTAACATTATATTTACACTATTTGACAGGTCCTGTATTCGAGCACATCGAACATGTTCAGTGCAGTTTACTACAATACTAGACCGAGACCGAATTAAATTGGCTCAAGATCAAGACGTTACATCACGACAATGGTCAATATGTCACCATTTGAACGATATTACTTTTTTTTACCATACACTACTACGTAAATTTGATAGCACCCACATTTTCTCCAGTTGTAAAACGAGTACTTTTGGATCAATTGTCACCAAATTTTCTGCAGGGAGATTGGAGAAAAAGTTTTGCAATGTTCTTTAGTCTAATACAAAATCGTCGTAGTCGAAGTCGTAATACGACACTCATAATAAGGCCCAAAATTGCATGTTTTATTTATAATAATATGTTCTTTTTTGTGCTTTTATATAATCTCTATTAACCACGTTTCTCTACTATCCATGCTATGCCTGGTTACGTGAAACCCGCACTATCAAGGTTGAACTGTATTTTGAAAATGAGTCGGTTACATTTATGCTCCCAAAATTTTCGTTCCCTGTAATTATCATATCATAAGCTGCGATGCAAACTAGACAGATCATTTTCACCAGGAAGACAGGGACATATATATATATATATATATATATATATATATATATATATATATATGCTACGGAATATAAAAATAAGAAAACACCAAACATTTATTTTAAATATATTATAATTTATATTTATATTATTTTTTTTCAAATTACCAAATTTGAAGACTTGCTATTAAAGTGTTCAAAATATAAGATTATTATTAATTACTTTGTATGGTGGTTTCGCCTTCTCCCAGTCCTATTTTACCAATATTGCGAACTACTGCGCACCTCACTTTCAAAAGAGTCTATACCAAATTTGAATCTATAAGGATGTAAGATTATGACTTTGTATGAGTGGTGATCCTTCCTCTTGTCCTGTAGTATCTTGAATTACTAAAAGCAAGAGTCCATAGCAAATTTGAATACTCTTGCCGTTATAGCTTTGAAGATATAAGATTATTGTTAATTACTTTATATAGTGGATGCCCCTTCTCCCGGTCCTATTCTGACAATATTTTGAACTACTTCACACCTCGCTTTCAAAAGTGTCCATAGCAAACTTGAAGACTTGCTATTACAGCTTTCAAGATATAATATTATTATTTATTACTTTGTATGGGAGGTTCCCCATCCCCCGTTCCTATTTTACCGATATCTTGAATTAATTCCCACCTCGTTCTCAAAGGAGTCCATAGAAAATTTTAAAATTTGCTATTGTAGCTTTCAATATATAAGATTATTATTAATTACATTATATGGAGGAATCCCCTACCGACGGTTCTGTTCTACTAGTATCTTAAATTACTTCGCACCTCGCTCTCAAAGGAGTCCATAGCAATTTTGAAGACTTGTTATTATAGTTTTCAAGATGTAATATTATTATAAACTACTTTGTTTGGTGGGAGCCCCTTCTCCCAATTCTATTCTAACAATGCGAGGCACAGCCCACTTAGCGATATGAAAACCTATCGAATACACGTACAAAATTTATTAGAAATCTGTCAAGCCGTTTCGAAAAAGTGCAATTACAAACACCGTGACACGACAATTATATATATACGAGGGACTTTTTGAATGAAACACAGTTTTTTTGCAAAAAAAAACTTTATTTTTCAACTTTATTATTTATTACTTTGTTCTCCTTTTAACTCAATACACTTAGTTTTTGTATCCCTTCCAAAAAATAGGATTTTTCGGGGTCCTTAAAATAATTTCATCGTTGGAGCTAAATATCTTTCCACCAAGCCATTTCTTTAGGTTTGGCAATAGGAAGTAGTCACTAGGTGCTAAATCCGGAGAATATGGCGGATGGGTTACCAATTCGTAGCCCAATTCATAGAGTTTTGCCATTGAGACTGCACACGTGTGCACTGTTGCATTATCTTGATGAAAAATAACTTTTTTCTTGGCCATATGGGGTCGTTTTCTTTTTAAATCCTCATTAAATCGGTCTAATAATTTTGAGTGTTGCCATCACCTTATTGGCCGACAAACTCACCTTGCCTTCTTCGGAGCCGGTTCACCCGGAGAAACCCATTTTTTAGACTGCTGCGCAAAGTAAATGACGCCCCTTGCTCAAAATTTGACATTAGTCTATTAACAAGTTGTACTTGATGGGAACAGTGCTGCATTTCATATAACTATGAGGGAAGTTTGAAAAGTCACGGACTTATTTATCCACCCTCGTACACATATATGTCAAATCCTTGACTTCCTATGAGTATCATAGGGCCTCTTAAGATTTCAGTAATCAGTGAATTAATTGAGCTTCTGCATACAATCCTGAAACTGGGGCTGACAGCATGGCCTCCAGGAGAGCTGGCTTATCACGATTGTACAGCTAGCCGCTTGTGACAAGATCCAACGGCCGATTTACGTTGTCTCTAATATGAAGAATAATCGCTGGCAGTAGGTGAATGATATTGGTTCTTTTTAGGCGCCAATCATTTGCCTTGACATGTTATATCGCCTTTCAAATTTATATTTACACACAGAAACTAAAGTTTAAATACAAACCCCAAATCGGTAGTTTCAAGAAAACTAAAGCTTTTCTGAAAAGTTTTACAATGCAGTTTTATTTACCTTCATTGTTAAGTAATGAATAATATAATATTTTAGTACTTTGTTAACCCATCCGGTCCCTTTACGACACTTTGTGAACAATTTGGCATTGACAGAGTCAAATTTGGCGTTCCATAAGCTTTTATGAGTTTCTTTGCCAGTAATTTTCTTCATTGTTGCAGGAATTTTTAGCTTGAAGGTTAATTTTTAATTTAATTTTTTTTTAAATCCGGTCTCCAATGTTTCAGTAAAAAGTCCGGTGCTACCTTAAAAAACTTAGGATACAAACACAGACCACAAAAATAGATTCTAAGTTTAAAAAGTCCAACACTTCGGAATTTGGTTAGCATTATAACAAGACATAAAAATCACTTGATTCGCTTGAGTGTAGTTGACGATACAACATTTAGAGAGAGCTTGCCCGGAAGAACACTACTTACATCAGTGTCCAGCCTTCAGTCAAATTAGTAGACAAATCTTCCACCTGGGAAATGTATCAGACAGGGAATATCTTAGGGATTGAGACTGAAAAAACTTAAGAAAGTAAAAGTGAGCAAATTTAAGGTTAAGAATAAAATTGGCTTAAAAACACACTTTCTTTTTTGACAAATTCAGTTTTATTAATATCAATATACAGTAGAAATATGTGAATTAATAATGGAATATGAAGTCACCTCTACCACGTCGGCAGACGTCCGCTCTTTTCACAAAACTGTTAACAACATTTTTCAACAAAATTTTCACTTATTTCGTCAATCCAGTGCCAAATATTATCTTTCAGAACGTCAGTTGCTTATGGTTTGTTCACATAAACCTTGCCTTCCAAATGATTCCAGAGAAAATAGTCCAGCGGTGTCAAATCACAAGCCCGAGGCGGCCAATTGACATTGCCAAATTGAAAAATTATGTGACCGGGATATTTCTCATGCAATAACTCAATTGTTTGGCCGGCTGTGTGGCTTGTGGCGCTGTCTTGCTGAAACCAAAGATCACTGATGTCAACATTAGCCAATTGGGGACAAAAGAAATTGGTTATCATGGTTTGGTAGCGCAGAAAATTCACGGTGACGGCGTTTTGTTGCTCATTTAAAAAAAATACGGACCGATGATGCCGCCTGACCAGAAACCTCACTATACGGCCACTTTCTTTGGATGCAATGGCTTTTCGAGTACTGTTTGTAGATTTTGCGAGCCCTATATGCGACAATTTTGTTTGTTAACATAAGCGCCTAATTGAAAATGGTTCTAAAGCTATGTACAGACGGTTGTCAGATCTTACAATATTGCCAGTAAAATCTGCTCAAAATTTCTTACAACCGTGTGAACTGGCAATTTTTGTCATTGTCATTGTCAGTCCATTGCAAGACTAGCAGCTGACAACAAATTGTCAGACATCTTACAATCGTGTGAAAACATTGTAAAATTATTGCCAGCTATTTGTCAGACATTTTAATATTGTCAGATGCGCGAAGTTCGTGCATCTGACAATGGCGTCATTGTAAGAGAATTATTTCTATGGGCAACACTGTACACGCTTGATTTTAAAGAAAATATATTTAATAAAATATATGCAGCCAAAATCATTGCAGTTGCTTCTGTATGGTCCATAATAATTAATATTTTCACTTTTTACATTTAACACCACCACAAACGATTGATATTTAACAATTTCTAACAAGCGCTTTGAGTCTGGCAACGCATAATAATGTCTGGCAATTTTTGCATATGACAACCGTGTGAACTTACAATTTTTTTGCTGACGATTTTGTCAGCTGATTTTATTGTCATACAATCATCTAGCAATAAATTGTAAGATTTCCTGACAAATTTGATACAACCGTGTGAACTCTCAATCTGCCATACACTTGCAATTTTTGATTGTCAGTACAATGTCAGCACATTGCCAGATCTAACAATATTGTAAGATTTGACAACCGTGTGTACATAGCTTTAAGCTATGTTTTTCAAACAGCCAATTTTTCGCAATTAAAATTCTTTGTTCAATAGTGTAGCGTTTCATGGTTAATCTTTCCCAACCGTTTACTTAATAAATGTCAAAGGATGAAAGCTCAAATTTTGACATTTCATCATTTGACGGCCAATTTACTTTCTAACCTCAAATTTGCCCACTCTTTATATGGAGGAAACTAGGTTCTTAAGCTGACTAAGTTGAATAAGTTTTTATGCTACTTTCCACTCAAACATCTGTCTTATCAGCTCACAATATGCTTATAAAAGCCCTCCTTTCAAGTTAACCCCAACCTATCGCAATAAGAAATGTATATTGAAGGGTATCTTGGAAGATACAAATCCCAAAAGGAGATTATTATCGAACCTTAAGATTGAGCTTTAGTCTGCATATAACACAGAAAGGAACCTCACTAAGCCGCCTAATGAATAGTTACATATGTGGTCTTGTCATTTCATCTGGTAGCTGGAGTGTGTTTAAGTAGAAGAGAGAAAACGTAACAAATACTTTCCATATTGTCTAATATATTTTTAATGTTGTTATAAGAGGTCACTTATTGCCAATAGCTTTTTGCTAGAAAAAACGAAACCTTCAACGAAATTGGTACCTTCTCTAAAGAGCATTAAAAGCAGTTCCAATAGTTTTAAATAGAAACTAGGGATGTACAATGGTTTTGTGCCTTTAAGAGCAATTTGCATAAGAATAGTTTGATTTTAATGGAAAAAAAACACTCCAATTGGCTAAGAGACAATGGCGTAGGCATATTTAACTCCTTCAACTTAAATATTTTGCTCCTTTCTAGACACTCCGCTACTGCTTTCCCTTATTTTTCCCCAATAAGAACCACAAACGATTCCCATATGCATTTTCATTTTAAACTCTGTAGAGAGACTCGAGTGTTTTGGAAATGCAATTGCATATGTTATCCAGACTAAATGCAAAATTTCCTTAAAAATAATATCTTCCTTTCTCTCTGCTTCTGTGGTAGCGGGGTATAAAAAAAGTTTAATATTAAAACAAGAGGAATGTTTAAATATTTTATACTCGTTTGTAAATCCTCAATTAAAGATTTTACAAGGCATAATATAAACATGTCAAAATACCACAAAAACCAGAAAACATTAACCATACAGGCAAAAACCTAAAACATGCCATAGAAGACAATAATTACACATAAGATAAGAGGATGTGTAAGTTATCAGGAGTGTTCAGAATTACAGACACACACAACTTTAATTAACAGAAATAAGGATGTCCCTGCGAATGTCTTGAGACAGAATAATTAGTTGTTTATGGGGACTTGAATATGGCTGCGAAATATCCACAAGAAGATCTATTATCAACAGGCAAGGACAGATAAAATTAAAGGGAACTGACCAACAACATATAAGTATTGAATTGTATAATCACGAATATTGGGAATCGAATATACAAACCAAGAAGGAGAAGAAGAAGAAAAAGAAGGAGAAGAAGAAGGATTCCCGTTATATCTACCCACAGATATCCATTAGTGTGCATATATCTATGGTGTAAGGCAAACTCGTAGGTGAAAACCTTAGGTAAATTGATTGAAATAAGTTGATTAAGGTGAGTGAGGAGAACAAATTCTAGGAGCGATATTTTTGGAAGAGCGCACTTTGTCATGATGAATTGGCCTGACCACATCTGTAACGCTTTCAGTCCATTAAAACTTCGTATAATTTTGCCAATTCCTTGTTCAGTAGATCGATTATGACGACCATAATCACCACATCATATTCGAAAAGTGACCACAACTTTTGTCTTAAATTTTAAAAATTTTTACTTTTTCTTAAGTAGTTAAACGATCCATATGCACAAAATAGATGAAACATCAGATGAGGCTGGAGTTGGGTGAAGGATACCTGAAGATCCTGGGTTCGGGCCCGGTCACCGACAAAGTCATTCAATAACAGCACTACGCATTTTTCTGATGTGTATTAGCGTCCTTTTGTGTCAGTTTTTGTAGGAAAGTTCAAGTGATAAAGGCATAGTCACTGATCACTGAACTACACTGTTAATGCGCCCTCCTAATTTGGTAGCAGAATCATCGGCGAAGTAACATAACCAATGATGAAGGTGGCGTTGGCTGAAGTAGTTAGCACGTTGACTACAGTCATTAAAAATAACAACACCACACATTTTTCTGATGTGCATTAGTGTCCTTTGTATCAGTTCTTGTGGGAAAAGTTCTAGTGAGGCATAAGGCATAAGGCACTGGTCACTAAAAACTATACCGACTTCATCAGATACTAATCGTAATGTAACATCAGAGCGTCCTCCTTCGTTGTGTAGCAGAATCATCGGCAAAGTAAAATAACCAATAAAATGGCTTCAAAATTTAATACGCCTCACTTGACCCCAGATGGCGCTACAACACTGCACTATCAAAAAAATGTGCAAAGAGCAGAGTTGTAAAAGAATGAAGCTTTCCTCTATCTCTTCCTTCACCACCTGTCTTCTCTATCACTATCATTTCCCTATCACCTCTCTCACCATCTTCTCTTCAATTAACAGGTAGCACAAAGGGATCATTGTATTGGACCCAAGTGAGCTGGACTCTAAAATTTCACCCTTGCTTAACCAATAATAGAACTACTAAACACAACAATGTCAATGAAATTGACACCAGAGGCGCTGCAACACCGTCTTATTAAAAACGTTCAAAAAGCAGAGTTGTAAGTTAATGAAGCGTCTGACTAAAGAGCATAAAAAGCGCATTTGTATGTTGCAGAATAAGGAACATAATAAGGATGTCTTACCGATTAAATTGGGAAAAGTAACAGACTTACAGCTGATTCTGATACTCAGTAATGCTAAGATTTATTTTATTTTCAATGCTACAAATGAAGCATAAGAAGCTTGTAATATATCAAATGCGCAACATGTGCTGTTTCCGAATCATTATTTAACTTAAATTTCAGAAATTATTGTTCAACACTAATCATTGTTTGACTTGAATTTCTTAAGTGAATACACCCACTATATTTTTGTGCATACTATTTGCTTTTAAATATTTCCATATTTGCTTCATCGCTTGTTTGTTTATGTATTTTCCACATGCATACGTTTAACGTTTTAATTATTTATCCAGGCCTGCAGTACATATCAAGCTTAGCATATGTGCACAGCAACTACATGACACTCATAGTCTTTCCCAGACACAGAGTGAAACCTACCGTCAGCCCATATTCAATTCATTCATTCCTTCATTCATTCATGCAGTCATTTAGTCTTCATTAAAGCGCTCGAAATCGAGAAAATTATAAATAGACAAGTATGAGATCTAAAGAACCTTTTTTTTTCATTCACATTGAAACCTAACAATAACGATAATGAACAATCGTTCACACATATGTACGCAAGTGTAATGTATATTTGCGGTTTTAAAAAGCTGTTTGTAAGATTTGAGATTTGCATTATTGTTACTTAGGGAATAAGGAAGAGACCAAATGTTAGGAAGGCAGACAGAGTGATTTCCTTTTTGATTGTGATTATTAAACGTCGCTAATAGTATTATTTTCAAAATAATGATACTCGTATTATGATTACAAGAAGGTAAGCACTTAAAACAGTAAAAATTTACTCCCTTATGCAAAAACGATTGTTAAACTTAAAGTTGTTTTAACAAACGAATTTTGTATGGCAAAACCGGTTTTAAAGCATGCTTTAACTTTAACAATCGTTTTTGCATAAGGGCATTAACCTTCATGTCATCCCCCCTTCCAGTCTTTTTGCTTGAATTTTCAGGAAGGTATAAGCTCATATCCACTGATATTGATTCCCTAAAAAACCTATTACTAGATTTTCCTTGGTTCAGTGTCAACCAATCTGGTCACTATTTGATCGAAGTGCAGATGATTTGGTTATATTCCATGAATTTTATTCACTTAATTACACTTCACAGGAAACCAAAAGAAAATCATTCTTCCAAAACAGCTGTGGGGCGACACAGCTGAGACAACACTCTCTTGTTACTTCAACCAGTTCATTCCTGGGTGTTGATCGTGGATAAACAACAACTCCACGATTTCCAAAGTATTTTCGACAATATGTACGTTGACTCAATACAATGAAATGCGTTACTATTTCGGGGATTTGTTTCAGGACGATATAAGACGATATATGGAAAGAAAATAAAAACAATGTGTTTTTATATTAATCGATCGACATATGTGATCCATTCAATAATTCCATACTGAGAACCCCCATACATTTACCTCTTTCTGATAACAAAACTTCTATTATTCAGTTTCAATTAGAGCCAGCTAGTTTACTTACGAAAGCAACCTAAAAAATAACGCACCATCCAACAACTCTGGCCTAGGAAGAAGTCCACTAATAAACTATAATTTGGAAAGAACTGTGGTCTTCTTTTTAACCTCTCAGAGTAACAAAGAAAACTGAAGATGGGAGTAGGTTGGGAAGGGTATAACCACTCCACTCGTATAACCAGTTGGCTCCATTGTGATGAATAACAAACGCCACAGCAGTCAGTATCATCATGGCAAACCTCATCTTAACATTTTGTTTAAAATGTTGGTCAGGCCTTGCAAGATATAATATTCCAACAGAGATCAACATAACTTCGTGTTGTTGTTTAAATCTCGACTGAGTTAAACAAAATTGCACTAATTGCTATTTTTCTTTGGAGGTTACCCAGATTAGGTTAGGTTAGGTTAGCAGTCTGCTGGTAAAGAAGGGTGAAATTTGGAGTGCAGCCCACTTGCGTCCAATATAACGATCTGTTTGTGATATCTATTAGTTGAAGAGAAGATAGTGAGAGAGGCTGATAGGAAAGGGATATTGATAGAGAACACCAGTTAGGTTAGGTTAGGTTAGCAGTCTGTTGGTAAAGAATGGTGAAATTTAGAGTCCAGCTGACTTGGGTCCAATATAACGATCCCTTTGTGCTATCTATTAGTTGAGAGAGGCTTAGTAGCCACTTTATTGGTTATTTTACTTCGCCGATGATTCTGCTACACAACGCAGGAGGGCGCTCTGATGTTACATAAGGATTGGTGTCTGATGAAGTCGGTGTAGATTAGTGACCAGTGCCTTATGCCTGCATCACTAGAATTTTTCCCACAACAACTGATACAAAGGACACGAATGCACATCAGAAAAATGCGTGGTGTTGTTAGTTTTTTTTTTAACTGTCGGACCGGACTCGCACCCAGGTTTTGTAGTCAGCGTGCTACCAAGTAATATATAAAAGTTTCTTCTATTTTACTTGTAGCAATTTTAGTATACATATATATGTAGCTTCGGTGCAGCATTATTTGTGGTGATTCGAAATGGAAAATCAGGTTAGCTTGGTGAAAATAGGAAAAGAGTGCTCAGATCACTTGGGTGCAATAATGAGGGTCTCATTGTGCTGCTTTCATCTAAAAAAGACAAACAGGAATTTCGCAGGTGCTGAAGTAATCTTAGATAAAAGGTGAGTGAGCAAAGGTGAAAACTTTTATAGAAGTAAGAGAAGTAGAGTGATATGCAAGGTAGTATCAAATTCCATAAATTTAGAGTCAGACATAGAATCAACCGCTGCTCCTAAGAAAGAAGTGCAAATTTCTTATATCCATAGTTCATTGTTGCAGAGAGCATCCGGTACTTCGGAGACCAAAAAGCGAAGGTTGTGGTTCTCTAGCTCAAGAGGATTTATCATCATCTCTTCCTCTTCATTTAGAAAACGCAAACAATATTAGTGGTTAGTGGGACCCGGCCTGTTGAGATGAATATCGAAAGCGCAATGTTCTCTTAGCTCTACTTGTATTGATGCGGCAAATTATGGCATTCGATATCAATCTAAAATTTAAAATATTTCCATATAAATTCCATGAAATTTCAATCTATACCTGATGATGTAATTCGACGCCAGGTTATCTTTAATTTTTAACTTCCAGCTATAGCAATTGATTGATTTTATCAACAAATAGGACGCAAATTTTGCCACAGAAGATGTTGGCTCACTATGATGCCGTAAGGTTTCACCACCTTGATTCGGTTTGGTAGCTTTGGAAAATAAGATTTTCAAATTCAAACAAATTCTGAAATCAAATTCCAACCCTTAACCTCGAAAAGACACAATGTGCCTAAAATCGGGGAGATATCGTTTTCTTTTTTTTTCTAATAACTTCAAAAGCCTTCGACAAATAGATTATTAAAATATAACCTTAGTTTTATAGACTTAAAAGGTTTATCGTATGCTGCAAACTTGACTTAGCCTGAAGTTCAGGGATGACCTGCAAAGTCGACGGATTCAGATATTTCTTTATTTCAAAACTAATCAGTATAAATTAAACATGTTTAAAAAATGCCTCGCCTGTTATTTATTTTATTGTAAATATATTTAGCCAATAAAATGAGGTACTCCTCCCCATTTACGATTAAATCACAACCAATGCATGGTACTCGAACGGCCTCATCTATAAGTAATCCAGTCACAAAGCATACACAAGTGTCACAAGACGGAAGATAAGGGAATTTTTCTGTTTGTCTCGTTTTCCCTCAAATTTTGTCGGCGTTTTTGTTTTGATTCTTCTTTCTGGTGCAATAAAATTACTTCGCTTTTATTAGCTGTGTTAATTGGTAAGTAGTAAGACACTACAGTATCAAATACACTATACGTTTCTAATTTTTCCATGAATTTAAAAAAAACCTGATTGCAGCTTTTTTTTGTCACACCTGTCACTTTCTTCACTTCTGTGTATTCTGTGATCCAGTATAGGCGCCCGAAATCTTACTGTTTCCAAATTTAAAAAAGTTTTTCTTCTAACAACTTTAAGACTTCGTCAGATAGACTTTTAGATATTACCTGACTAGACTTCTAGACTCAAAAGGTTTATCGGATCATACAAATTTGACTTAGCCTGAAGTTTCAGGGATGACCTGCAAAATCAACGAATTCCGAAATTATTTTTATTTCGAGACTAATACGTATAAATTAAACAAATAAACTATTAATTTTATTGTAAATATTTTATAAATAAAACACATATATAATTTAATTAATTTAATTTTATTAGTTTACAAGCTCACATACAGTCAACTTTATTAAACTTTGCAAAATTTTCATACATCAGTTTTTCAATTAGAGACGACATAATGACATCAATATTAAAAGGCAGAAATTTATGATTCAAAAAACTATTGGGGAAAAAAGTAAATAGAAAATAAAATTGTTATGCCTGAAAACCATAAATTAAATAAATTGAATTACAAAATATGTTTATGTTTGTAAATGCGTTTTTGACAAACATAGAAATAGTTAGGGCATGTAATAAAATTAAATTCATTGAAAATATTTTAAAAATATAGAGAGAATGTAAAGAATGACCTTAAAGCAATTAAATTATCATATTGAATTTAGTTCAGTATCTTAAAATGTCAAACGTTTCAAATTTCTGCAGTACTTATGCTATAAACGTAATAAATTGTTTTTTTAAGAGATGAGACCTGAAGTTGGATGCAAGTTTAAATGTAGAAGATGCTTGTGGCTGCATTGTGTGTTTAATTGTGGTTACAACAGAGGAATCTTCAGCAAACGCAAATGTGAAACCTAAACATTGTTCAGTCGAAGTTTTCCTTTATTAAAGTGTTAAAGCAAATTAAAAAGAGCATAAAAATTGCCCACCTCAAATTGGCGGAAAATTCTAATAGTGCGTGAATATTTTTTATACTCTTCCTTCGAATACGCTTACAAGCATATTTGCTCAATTCACAACCTATTGTAGGAGTTGCAGTTCGTACAAAAGTTGTTGGTAATTTCTATGTAAACATTTATTTATAAATAATGTTTTTATTGAAATTACAACCAACTTATGTACGAACTACGACTCCCACAATAGGTTGTGAATTGAGCAAATATTTTCCAATGACTCATGCTTTTAAAACTAACTGAAAATTCTTCACCATCAGGTAAACTTATTCCGCAAGCATAGATAACATTAATCACTGTGAAAATAATAAAAAAAAAACATTAATAAAAATTTTACAACGGAAGCAAATTTATTCAAAAAAATAATTAAATAAATCTATCGATTTTATTACTCTTAATAAAACATTATGTGCAAATAATATATTTTCTTTGCACACAGAAAAAAAATATATGTATATGACATTAAATATGTTTTTATGCTATATTTTATTTAAATTTACTTTTTTTAATAATGCATCAAAAAAAAATAAATAAAAATAATAAATTCCATAATTGCACATAATAAGCATACTTTATTATTTAATTTCTATCACAATATGATAATAAAATCCTAAATTAAAAAGCGTTTTACAGAAACATGCATACAATATTTTTCCACTATTTGATTTTAAGTTATAAAATCTGCCAAAGAAAATATGTTTATATAATAAAACTTATAATCACTTGAACATTTTTTAATTAAATAATTAAGCAAACGACTGCATATAATTAATCAAATGATTGTGTTTAATAAAAACGAATTTAATGAAGAGTAGCTAAAATTAATAAAATAATAAATTATTAATGACAGCTTTAAGAACATATGTACATATAAAGGGTGGTTAAATTTTAAGGGCCGATGTCGGGCCTGGGCATATATTGAGTTGCGATAATATGATTTATATTATACATAATTTGTTTTTCACATTAGTGATTAATGACAGTGTGTTGAATACAAATTTACCTACGTTTTGTTGTAGACGTGAACATTTTGCTTTACTTTGCACTTACAAATTATGTAAAATTTAACCACCCTTTATAAAAACCAAACTGTACAATATTTAACAGAAGTATTTAAATGGTGTTAAAGTGTGTGTAAGATATCTCAATAACTCATTAAAAAATTTTATTTGCTCTAGAAGCTGCTGCATACATGTCGCACACTAAATCACAAACAGCCAAAAATCAAAATTATCAAAATGGTTTTGATTTTCATAAACCAGTTCACTGATGAAATCTCTAACGACCGCAAAAATCTCTTTTGCAATAATATTTTCTTGAACTATGTAAAATAGCCGGTTTTTATGTTACATACTTGCGTCAGTTGTACACTATCAACAGTTTTTTGCCATTCCTGAAGATGTTGTATTTTTTTTAGTTGTGACTGTTTCCGATTTAGTGTGCGATATGTACATATCGCATGGCAATTATTCTTTTAAAGCGATTCAACTCAAGATGTTCAATAATAACAACAATCACAATTATAACTGTTCTTATTATAACGACAATAATCACAATAACAATAACTAAATTCACAATAATCACAATAACACAACTGTATTTATTATTATAACGACAATAATCACAATAACAATATAACAATAACTAAATTCACAATAAGCACAATAATAATAATAATAATAATAATCACAATAACACTGTTCTTCAAAAAAATAAAAAATTTCTGTAGCCAGAACTTCATTATCTGATTTTAATGGACTTTAGAGTGTGTTGAACCCAAATATGTTAACATATTGATTCCATCACGACTAGGTTTTGAGATTTTCTTATTTAAATAAGTTACTGATACGAGGGCTACTATTTATATTTCGGTAATAGCAAATAATAACAAAAATTTTTCTTAATGAAAATGACTTTATTGTTTTTCGAAATATTCCACTTGATGATCAATACAATTGCATTCGTGCAAACCATTTGTCATAGCAGTTCTTCCATTCCTCTTGACACATCTCCAAAATATGGTTTTTGAACGCTTCAACTGCTTCTTCGGTGCTCGCAAATACTTGGCCATGCAGTTTACCTTTGATATTCGGGAACAAGAAGAAGACATTGGGTGCCAAGTCAGGACTGTATGGAGGATGAGTCATCAATTCGATGTTTTGACTGGTCAAAAATTCACTTGTTTGACGAGATGTGTGAGAGCTCGCATTTGTCATGATGAAGAATTATTCGTCTTTGGGGGTTAGCTTTACGAATTTCTCCAAAGACTTTCGACAAGCAAATGGCTGTGTGTCACTCAGAATTAACAGTTCTACGTTGCTCCAGCAGAACAGTAGCCACATGACCCATTCGGTCTTTTGAAGCACCATGCTTGAACTTTTTCTTGAGCGTTCTTTTGAGCGTTTGATAAATTATGGGGTATCCAATGACAAAAATTATTTGTACAACTAAGTGTTTATGCCAAATGGAATGTATTGAAGTGAAACTAATGTGCAAGAATGCCTCTAGCTCACAATATGTCACATAACAATCTTGCATTATCAGTTCACGCACTGCATCGATGTTTTGTGGCACAACAACCCATTTTGGACGACCTTCACGGAAGTTGTCGGCGACGGAACTAAGAACACGATTAATCACTATATCAGCGATATACTGTTTTTGATGGTGCTTTACCGCCATACAAAGAACTGAGTTCATCGACACATTCTTGTTGAGATAATGCACGTCCATATGTATTAGTGTCTATGGTAATGCATATCACAGCGCCCTCCTTCGTCAATATCTGTACCACTGAATATATATAGCTTAAAGCAATGCGCCTACTCAACACTAGGGGCGCTGCAAAAATGATCAAAAAACATAATAACAGAGTTGTAAAACGAGTTAGGAATTAAAATTTAATTGCAGAATGAATTACCATATCGTTCTTTATGTTACGTAAAAATATTTTTTATCTTCATCTCTGGAGATTTCTGTAAAACAAGTTTTCTTGTGCTATATATCTCTTGTAGTAAGGACTTGATATATTCCTTGTTTATCGGAAAGTCTACTTCCAGACATATATTGCTGAAAGAAATAGTGCTAAAAACGACTGAATTGCTCTACAGATTTCTCTCTACAAACATGCAAACTTTCCCACATAAAAAAAAATACTTATGACAATAGTGCAAATAGATCTCAAGCAGTTTATATTTTCTATTTTTCTCAATTTTTTTATTTATTTTTTTTTTTTTTTGGAAAATCTGCTTATTTCACAAAGCTAAAAGCTGCTGTTGAATAAATCCCACAATCATTTCTTTTTTCGTTAAGAAACCTTAAACTCCTTTCCACATTTTCATGTTATTATTACGAAAAAAATCCTATTTGTCATCATTTCTTCCTAGAATTAAACAACAAGAAACACAAAAAGGAATACAACTTAAATCAAAATAAAAAGTACTTTATATGCAGAACCACGGATTCCATTTTTCTATATACACTTGTCGCCGCAACTCATTGTTTTTTTTACTTCGATTCTTCTGTTTTATTTCCTTATTCCTGTTGCCAGACATCAAAACACCAAAAAGACAAGTAGAGGATTTAAAATTCATAGTTTTTTCCATTCTCTTTCGTTTTGTATTTTTTTTTTTGTTTGTTTGTTTTGAAATAAATAAACAAAAATATGTATGTATGTATATGCGGCTGAATTTATAGTTCGCCTCCAACGCTTGACTTGAAGGCTGCTAACAAAACAAATACCAATGAAGTTATGCTTAAGAAACAATCAAAATTTAAGAAAAATATAAAAGCTGGTATAAAATATTAAAAAAAAAATTTTATTCAGATACAAAGTTGTAATGATTTTATGTTAGAAAAGAAAATTCAAACTGCCAAGACAGTTTCTATTTAACTGCAAATGCAGTTAAGTTCATTTAACACATGAATGCTTGTGTGTGTGTGTGCGTGTGTGTGTGTATTTGAATAGCAGAGACAGCAACCATATTTTGTAATACATCGCATTATGGAGTATGAAGTCCTTTTTCATACAATTTCTTTAATATTTGATATTGCAGGCGTAAATAGAACCCAAATTTGCTGCCTGTTTCACGATGTCGACAATAAATAAGCGAACGAAAATTTCTTGTCGACATCGTGAAACAGGCAGTTAATGTCTATGAATTTCACATATAATATTCGTATTCGTATTCGCGAATATCGTTTCAAATATTCGTGTTCGTATTCGCGAATATCGTTTCAAATAATCGTATTCGTATTCGCGAAAATCGTTTCAAATATTCGTATTCGCAATATTTTTTGCAATATTTTTTACAAAGAAAATAAACCGATAATTTTATTTCTAATGTCTTCTCTCTCTCTTTCTCTCTCTCTCTCTCTCTCTCTCTCTTTATCTTTGCAGGTACGTACATCCAACAATATTTATTCTTATAAACAGCGTGACCATATTAGCTTATTTTGAGCTAAATTTAGCTTATTTGTTTCAGATTTAGCCTTAAAATTTTCATTTAGCTCTTAGCTTATTTTTTAGCTTTTTTTAAAAACTCATTTAGCTTTTTTAGCCTTTTTTTAGTCTAAATTGCGTGTTCTCTAAAAATATATTAAAAACATAAACAACTTATAAAAATTATAATTTTTTAGCATTGTAAAATAGTTTACAAAAAATACAAAATGTAAATTATACGACAATTTTATAACAGAAATGGAAAGAAGAAAAATAGTAGATAATGGCAGAATGGTTAGAATTCCAGTGGAAAAAAATAAATTCATATTAGTGGCCAAAACAATTTTTAATTTTTTTGGTTATAAAATTATTTGACTTGAGTTGAACGTTCATTCAGCGGCATCAATTAACTTAAAACAAAAACCTGAAATAGCCTTAAGCCTCGATAACACTATGTACCGATTTTCGTCGGGCCACCTCAATAAAGTCATAAGTAATAACCCAAAATGAAATTATTACTCAATTAATTCTGGAATAAGTCTATATGGGCTTATTACCAATGCAGTGTGGCGCAATTATGTCCTTGTATTTCAAGTAGTCGATAAATTAGAGCAAAATCTTTACTTATGACTTTATTTCACTGATCTGACGAAACTCGGTACATTGTGCAGATAGTGTGATCCATGCTTTACCTTAAATAGCATTAATTCACTTACAAAGCTTTCGTATTTTAGTATAAATGTTTTTACATTTTTAAAAACTTTTTAAGATTATTTTGTGGAAGTTTTTGTTTTGTTCTTCATTAAATCTAAAATATAATAATTAATAAATAATTTCATTAAGTAAACATTCTATCTGCCTTATTCATAAAAAATATTTCTGTTTAATAAGAGGTTTATGAAACAAATTTTCTATGGAAATTTGATTAATAAACCTTTTATAAAATCAAAATATTTTTTATGAATTAGACCCTATATGTATAATGAAAAAATATGTTTGTGTAATATTTAACGTTAGTTTAGCAATAAGAAACTATTGAAAAGTGATCAAAGAAGTGGAAAAAAGTTTAGCTTTATTTTCTAGCCTAAAATGTAACTTTTTAGCTTATTTTAGCTTTTTTTCAAACGTGATTTAGCTTAATATTATTTTAAAATCTGGTCACACTGCTTATAAACAATGTTTCTATTTAATTTATATTAAGCTGTAAGTATACAAAAAAAAAAATAATGAAAGAAACTTAATGAAATAAAATATTCCTTCTAACCGCTCTTGAAGTTTTGTCCGTCTGTCTGTTTTGTTAATATTTTGCTTTATATCCCTCTCAACTGATTGTTTGCTTTATTTGCAAAATATTCATGTTTCATTTTATGCTGATTGTTCATATTTATATATTCTATGCTTTTTATTTATTTTCTCTTGTCTTGCAGGACAAAATTATAATTTGAATAATTAATATCATTGCTGGTAGTGGTATAAAATTAAATAAATTCAAATTCATGAATTATTTAGTTGAAAATTATTGTGAGCAAAAATATTAGAAGGAAACGTTGTAAAGACCATTAAAATGTGTTTGATTTTTTTTCCGGAGGAGGAGAATAATTGCTAGTAAAATATAATGAAAGTAGGAAGATACAGAATAAATAAAATAAATATGAATGAATAAATTGTAATTGTCAATATGATTTGCTAGATATTTGTGTCCAAATGTATATAAATAAAAATAAATTATTTCATTTTATTTATTTGTTTGTAAAACTTATGTTAATGTTATTAATTTTTTATTCATGCTATTATCGGGTAATTTTTTTACCGTTTGGATAGTGAACATTTAAAAGAAACAGACAGAAAATTTCAAAAGTGAATCCAATATTTATATAAGGCGATAAATGAATGTCTAGTTCATGTAAATGTTAGGAGCTTTGTAATTTAGCATACTTTTTCCAGCGACCAGTTTCTCACCAATGGCTGCTGTAATGTTGTTTTCCAGGGCAGAAATTATGGCTGAATTATCCCTGTACACCCCACAAACAATGGTCTCGTGAGAGCCAAATCGCAAAATATTGGCAGCCAATGGACTGCTGCAAAACGTGAGGGTAACGGCTGACCACACGCGCCTCTCAACAGGTTCATGCACAGAAAAAATCTGTGGCAATAAGGAAAAAGCTCTTAAGTCATATTTGACTGTTTTGCAGGAGAGCACTTTTAAGCGTTCAAGTCGATTTTCAGAAATTTATTACTTTTACATGTAAATTGGAAAATTCTCTGTTAATCTTTATTTTTTTTATACAAACATCGTTCTACACACGGTAAATAATACATTTAAGTTTAAATATACCAAAGTATAAGCTTAATTAAGCTATTATTCCAAATGAGATTAGAAGTCTTAAAAAGATAAGCCGCAATTCATTTTGCTATAACTTCTTGAAAAATCGCACAAATTAATCAGATTTTGACCAGGGATAGTTTCAAATGTGCAGATTACGGATCTACTATTAACTCAAAATGAGCTTATCTCGACTTAAGCACTTTTACCTTTTCGCCACAAAAATATTCCTGCAATAAACATATTGAATTGAAACCAAAAATCAATTAAAAGTGCATTTAAGTCAATTAAACGTTTGGTTAAAAATTTACGGGCTGATTTATAAAAATTATTAAGGCTTTATAAATAAGGCTGTTAATTAATTACAAACTTTAATTCAATCAATTACATTTTTAATTGATTTTTGGTTCTATTTTCAATTAAAGTTGCTTATTGCAGGAATATTTTCAGTTTGCCTGTGAGTGCTCTTCACACCAAATTCGGCCTTTCTGTAGCCATTGGGCCAAAAACCAGCTTCGTATCTGAAAAAAATTGTTCGCACGACATAGCTCTACTTTTGATAATAAAATTTAACGTTTTGCAAGCAATGTTTATTTGTTAGTTGATTCATGGTAAAATGGCAAACCCCACGGTGCATTTCGCACATGTCACGAGCCTGAAAAAATTTACAGTGAAAAGAACAAATCGCAAAAAAAAAATTGTAGCATTCATGTGTTCTATATAACACACAGGTCTCAGTTAGTGCAAGCTTCGGCTTACTTCGTTCGTTATGTTTTTTTTTTCAACAAAAAACTCAAAACTTTACCACTTAAAAAATTTTTTTCCAGTGTATATGTGTGAGAAGTGCAAAGACCCAGCGGGAACTAGAAGGAGTAAGGATGCCTTCTAGAAGGCCTCTGTATGCCTTCTTTTGGATGTAGAAGGCTTGCTCGCTCAATTCCATACTCATATATTTTTTACACGCGCTGTCATTGCGGAGCAGGCCTTCTGTTCTTGCTTCTTTCGCCAGAGATTCTGGAAGGTTTTAAAATTAATGGATTTTGCTTTTATTTCGAAACAAAAAAACAAAACAAAACATGTTACTCCTTCTCTTCTCCCTTCTCATAAAAGGGAGTGTGGAATGTGTGTCGTATATTTTATGCGAAAGAGCCCTTTAATAAGGCCTGCACCAAGAAGGTCTTCTGAGTTTTACCGCTGGGGAGTTGCAAAACACTCATACAATCACAAGATGTTAATATGTGCCTTGTATATATAAAATCGCAGTGTATGTTTGTTCGTAACGCATGATCTTTGGAACTATAAGAGCCGTTGAGCTGAATTTGTTTTTACCCAACAAGTGACCACTGTGTGGAGTAATTTGCAGTTAAAAAAATAATAGATGGTAAGGCAATGTTTGCCGGGCACAGGTAGTATACACGTATACATATATGTATATGTTCCTGTAACTCCCATTGGAGCATAGAGCGCTAAATTATAGCGATTTGCTAGCAAATTTGGGATGTCGAGAGACGGAAGTTGCTAGCCCCTGTCCCCTTGATTGGTGATGCAACTACGCTTCGCCTATTTTCCTGAGATATCTCTGAGACACTCAGGATACATGATTGTCGTGCCTTCTTACTCTAGCCAGCTTTAAAACAGCTGCCTTAGAGCCATTGTCTAGGGGATACTTAGTCGCAGGATGGAAGTAGTTAGCTGCTTGGGCAATTCATCAAAGGTATCGTTCTGGTCATTCCCAAGTGAGTGGCACTCAGTAACTTTCCACCTCTGGGACGAGTCTGATGCCATCCATTGTAACTATGGGTTAAGACATTATACAGAAAACCTCACATCGTGAAGCTAAAGCTAAATTCGATCGCTAAAATGCTGAACAAATAGAAAATTAAAAATTTTTTGCTATGACATAAAACACTAAAATTTCGGCGAGTTACATTTTGAAGCCATTGCCCGATTTATCAATACACGTTTGAAAATTGTATTCGCAGCCGAAAATCGAGAAATCGACTTTATAGATTTTTAGCTATTGAGATTTAGCTTTAGCGACTTACAGAATACGGGGGCTGAATACAGTTAGTAAGAGCTTTTATACACAATGGCAAATATTATTTACTGCTGCACAGAAAATAAAGTGTCCCTGCTAATAAAATCTAGTTTAATTTTTCTTCTCTTCTTTAGAAAACTCACATTAATTAATAATAATATTTCATTCAATAAGAACTTAAGCCCGATTAGGAAATTATTTCTGATTATTTACTACTGGAATACCACGATGTTAAATTCACTGTTTTTAACAGAGTCACTGCTGAACTGATATGTCACCCTTCTTACAATTAACATAAAGCTTCCAGAAGATACTAGCAACATTAGAAAAGTCTCAGCAGCTTCAGTGGTGTTTAATTCAATTTGTTCTTTTGTCTGTAAATAAATAAAGAACAAACGACAATGGCAAGACTGTTGTAAATTTAGAGATGATTAAATTGGAGCTTTCATTCCAAAAAAGGTTTCAGCAAATTGTAATACGATGAATCAAAACAATTCCCATATTCCCATCTGCAATGAAAAGCTGAGTATATAAAGCAGAAACCTACATCAACTGACTCTACACACAGTGAACCAAATACAAAGAAGCCTGATGATGAAGGTGTTGCGACTTTAGAAAGCAGCTAGCTGTTCCGTTCTACTATGTGTTTGTCAGAATATTTTCAATTAACTTTTATTATTTGTTCATTAGTAATTATCATATGTAATTTGGCATACAGAGCGATACCAACTTTAGCCCAATCAAATCATAAATATATTAAGATAATAATATTAAAAAATTACTTTTTCTACTGGGTTATTGCGATATCAAAATTAGTTTGATAAAAAAGAAAAGTGAGCCATTTGATATCGCTAGCGAACCTTCAAATTTAAATGTTTTTGAAAGAAACCTGAGCGACCGGTAGCATTTTTTCGATTATTTTTGAGTTTCATTCGCGATAGTTTGATACGATAAATGTTCGTGATATATTTCAAATCGATATCATTAACAAAAGCCTTAGTCAAGTGGCTACACGCAAAGAAAAAATATGGTTTGGTAACCATAATCAAACAGCAACATACTATGATTGAAATTTATGGTTGCAAAGCAAAGTTTAAATAATATTATTTTCTGAGTTAATAATAATATTATCTACAAAAACAATTAACTGTGTTATACCTAATCTTATTATTGTAAATCAGACAACACTATTGTTATATGTGACTAAAATATAATTGAGACTTACCATACCATGTTCTAATATTATAATAATATTGTTAAATACGACCATAGTATTATTTTATGTAATAATAATATTTTGTGTTTTTAATCATAAACTTGCACTGACAGAAGGTGCTTCTGAAAAAGATTTTTTTAAAAACTTAACATAGTATGGTTTTGGATAACATTATATTGTTATTTACATCATATCATTTTTACACAATAATACAAATTATATTGTAGACATAAATTTTTAACAAAACTATATTGTTAAATTCTAACCATATCGCACTTTCCATGAATATAATAATGTAATTATTAAATTCAAACATTACTGTGTTTATCGTAACAAAATTAATGTTTAAAATAACAATAACTAGTTTTCAACGACCACGTATTTATTTCAGAGAACATAGTATTGTTTTCTCAACCATTTTACAACCATATCTTTTCTTTGCGTGTAGCAACTATATATATTGACTTATGCGTTTGTGTGGTTGTATATTTCTTAATAGCAGATGCTTGTATATTATGTTCTCAGCGAAATATATGTGGTTTGCTGCCCATGCTTTTTTAAAAAATATTTTGATTAGGGAAGTGCAAATTGTGTTTGCTTAACAATATTTTCTCATACCTTGAAAATATAAATTATAAACTCCGTTCTCAAAATGTGTTTGGAAAAATGTATCAAAAATATTATAAATTTTTTATACTCGTATCTCTGTAGTGTTAAAACTCCTCTACAATAATCTTGACTTTAATTTTTAATCGACTTTAAAAAATATTAGGACGATCATCTGTATTTTTCTTTTGTTACTTTATAACTTGGTACCCTTTAGTCTTATTTAAAATTTTTTTTCTGAGAGGCTATACCTTCCATTTAGTTCAGTTTAATTTCTTTTTATTTTTTTCCTTTTGGTAATTACAGTGTGATGAAACTTATTATAAAAAATGTGTAAAAAATTACTTAACTTACACTTACTCCATTTGCAAATTCAATTTCCATTAAATCCTATCCGTTCATCTTTATATAAAAGTTAATGCTTTTATACAAAAATAAAAAAAAGATTTCATGAAATAATAATGATAAATTTTCAATAATAATGACTGAAATAATTAACATAAATTTTAAACTTGACTTAAATATGTACATTAATCTGTTAAAAAGACAGACATTTTGCAATGAAATTAATATATAATACTCATATTTTCAATATGAATCAGACATGGAAAACAAAGATTTTCAAATGATACTATTACATAAGACAATATATACTCGCAGAGAATGTGTGCTGTTGTCTCATCATCTTCTAAATGTATGTAAATGAGTGACCTCACGTAACCTCGGAGGTGTTAAATCAAACCATCTTAGTGGCGACTTCATTTGACAATTTAAAAAAATAAGGCGTTTGCGAAATGTTAAACCAATTGCTGAATGCGCTATGAGGATTATGCTGTAGCCTTTGGAAAAATCATATAAGCAACGTTCTGTCTAAAGCAGCTACGTTCAAGCCATATGCACAATGTGCGATGTTTTACAATAGAGATTTGTGCTTTCACACCGACGAAAGCACAACAGCCAATAAGATCAGCGACAACAATGATTTCTGTTTACTTAGGTCTTAGACTCGGCAGTTTTTCTTGAAGCAAGTCTGATTTTATGGAAGAGAGAGGAAAGAAGAAACAATAGGGGTACTGACTTGCGTGTACCGAAAAGTTACTTCAATTCTCTTTTATTATTTCATTCGCAGCATTAAAACAATAGAAAAATTTAACAAGAAACCGTCTGTGTGTAAACAAGCGAGAAGTTCTAAAAAAGAATCGAAGAGAACTGCTTCAAGAAAAACTGCCGAGTCTAAAACAAGACTTACTTTGCAAAGAAACCGGAACGAATTCTAAGAGCTTTCAAAGCTATTTACTATAAACGCAAATGTCAGAGTATCTGTATATGGACGTAGCTGGTCTAAAGACATCCTTAAATATCTATCGATTACATATTTCGTTCGCTCTCTCTCTCTCTCTCTGTATACCTCTTCGTTGATTGTAAAATTGTAAAGCGACTGTTTTTATTTTTAAAGTAAAACCCTTTGGTTCCAGTTAACTTTGATTTTTGTCTATAGCGGAAGCCTGGATTGTCTACCGTAAATTTTCACACTCCAAATGCGGCAAACTCATTTACTAGCATGAGCACTGAGAATCAAACAAAAGACTAAGCCGAGTTTTGTATAAACTAGTATACCCTTCTAATGTCAAATTCCAATATTCCTGCGCAGGATTTTGCAAAATGTTAGGTTAGCAGGATGCTGGTAAGGAAGGGTGAAATTTAGAGTCCAGCTCACTTGGGTCCAATACAATGATCCCTTTGTGGTACCTGTGTGGTGAAGAGAAGATAGTGAGAGAGGGTGATAGGAAAGCAGGGATAGTGATAGAGAAGACATGTGGTGAAGGAAGAGATAGAGGAAAGCTTCGTTCTTTTACAACTCTGCTTTTTGGCACGCTTATTTGCAGTGTTCCAGCACCTCTGGTGGTGAATGAGGCGTATTAAATTTTGAAGCTGTGTTTAGTAGCCATTTCATTGTTATTTTACTTCGCCGATGATTCTGCTACACAACACTGAAGAAGGAGGGCGTTCTGATGTTATATTAGGAGTAGCATCCGCTGAAGCGTGTGGCCTTATGCCTGCATCACTGACACTTTTCCCACAACAACTGATATAAAGGACACTGATGTACATCTGAAAAATGCGTGGTGTTGTTATTTTAATGACTGTCGGAGACAGGATTTGAACCCAGGACTTTCGGTTTTGTAGTCAACGTGCTAACTACTTCAGGCAACGCCACTCTCTGCGCAAAATGTTAAGACCCAAGAAATATATCTAGCCTTTTATTAACAAGAGCAAAGCAAACGTGTTCAACCCTTCACATAACTAATAGAGAAAAGATCTTGTCCAAAAACGAAAACTGCGTCACCTAGTGGAACTTTTGTACCATAACCCTGTAAACTAAATCAAGCGCTTTGTGACTCTCCTTAAGAAAGCCAGCACAAAAGTTGGAAGGACCCGCTTAATATCATCGGAGCACAAAAACTCATAATTCTACTATTACATAAGACAAAATACTCGCAGAGAATATGTGCTTAGTTTTATTATTAGTATAAACGACACAAGGGTGAAGGAACTTGGTTACTTTTCCATAGAGGAAGTAGTAGTTCAGTCCAAAGCGAAGTTTGGCTGCCACTATTTACGAAAATAGATGCATGCTATGCTTTGTCCTGCCTCAAACCAGAACGAGGCATCCACACTTTCTAGGTGGGGTAGAGGTCATTAAATTTGAATAGAGACGTCACAGTCGACCAGTTTGTGCCACAAAAGGGCTCTAAACCCATATCAGAAGCAGCAGAGGCCCTCCTGACCAATTTATCAGGCTTCCTCGTTACCAGGATGCCCGCTGTCACCAGATGTTCATAAATAGAGTGACTCAAAACATTCTCAAACGCATACTAAAATTGGAACATTATATGGTACTCTCCTTTTTAACACAATGTTGAATTGTTGCCTCAACAATAATTTTTACCTATTTTTTTTATTAATGGAATATCTTTCAGTACCAGAAATATTTGTTTATTTGTTCTGCAAAATAAAAATGTTATTCATAGCCTTTATTAATAAATTCTCTTTCGTTCTCGTCATTCTGTGAAAGTATGTACATTTAAGAGTTTAAGAGAGAAAAATTCCCATGGGGCAGGTTTTGCTGGTCATTCATTTAGATCAAGGAGAATTCATGTCAGTTGACCTCATTCCAGCAGATGATGATTAGCTGCTAGCTTCTTTGTACCTAGATGGCTAGATAAATATAATAAATATAACGAATGCTTATCGACTTTGCTATCCAGTAACATATTTTAACTATTTCCGCTGACGATCGAATTAAAAAATATAAAAACATAAGCCAAAATTCATTTCACATCTTTTTTTATTCTTATACTATAAATAGCGAGTATACTATCGTAAAACATTTAGGGTATGATATTATCGTTATCGCAAACGAATAAATATATCTATAAATATTCAGCCATGAGCTGAAACTAAGATTTCGCAAAAAAATTCGATTACAATTTGAAGTCACAAAATTAGTGAACTTAAAAACGCAATCCCAATAAATTTTGTACTTCAATTCGCAAGAAAAAAATGAGGTGATTTATAAGTGAACTTGTATGTATGGCAACAACTGGGTGGCACACATGAAAGTGTGTAAATAAAATTTAATATGTTTTTATTTATTGTCTTTAAAAAATAAATTGTTTTAGGGCCATTACTACTTGTCGTTAGTAAAAGGTAGGATTTTATTGCATGGCTAAACACTTTTTCATTATTACAACTTCCCTTTAACCAAAAGTGAGCGATAAGTTGAAGGCAAGTTAGGCAAGTTCAACCTACCAGTAACTTTTATCGTGTGGTTTACTCATTTGAAGTTGCCACGTTTTCATATGTTGTCACACTTTTTATCCTTTATATATTACAGCCAAATTTTAGTTGAACAAAATATGACACAAAACGAAAGAAATATAATACAAACATATAATAATACAAAAAAATCAAAGAATTGACAAATATGATTTCTATATTTATAATTTTATCAGGCTAAAGTTGGTATCGCTCTGTAAGCCAAATTCCATGTGATAATTATTAATGAACAAATAACAGCAAAGTTAATTGTAAATATTCTGACAAACACGTAGCAGAACGGAACAACTAGCTGTTTTCGAAGGCCACTGTGTGTGGTGTCAGTTGCTGTAGATTCCTGCTTTATATAGTCAGCCATTATTGCAAATGGAATATGGGAATTGTTTTGAATCATCGTATACAATTTGATGAAAGCTTTTTTTTAATGAAAGCTCAATTTTACCATCTCCAAATTTATAACAGTCTTGCCATTGTTGTTGTTGTTCCGTTCTACTATGAGTTTGTCAGAATATTTACAAATAACATTGATTTGTTTATTAATAATTATCACATGTAATTTGGCTTACAAAGCGATACCTACGAACTTTAACCTGATCAAATGATAAATATAGGAACAAATGAAGTTCGAACAATAATAATTAAAATTAACTAAAAATGGTTTCAAGTTGTTTGTAATTTGGCAAATAAGCAGAAGCAAGTTTTAACAATCAATATCCACAATATCTACAGAAATGTTGCCACCATACAAAAATTGTATTATTTATTTTATACGACAGTTGTAATAATGCTAAAATTTTAAAAGTGACTTTATAGTTCAGTTTTGCTAAACTTAGGATTAACTATCCGGAAGTTTATCCTCAAGTCATAATAATGGCCCTTAATCAGTTTTAATAAAAACTTTTTAATTTAAAATTGGTAATTTTAGAGTGCACTGATGATGTTATTCTCATACGAAAATCAATTATTACCAGAATTTACACATATTTGCAAAGTCTGGTAATATTCAGCACATGAAAAATGAGATTTGTGATTTTCAATTTACAAGTCATAAAAAAATTTTTCGCCTTTAGTACATATTCATATATTCGTTCTCATCGTTCCAGGCTGGAGCATAGGGCCGTAACAAATAAATTCCAATCAAGCTAGCAGTTTAATTTCGTTCTATGTTTTTTCTTCTTCTTCTACGACTGTCTTGGGGGTTCCAATCGAGCGCGGTTTGAGTCAAGTCATTCTGTGATTTTTGCAATGTGTGGCCAATCCAATTCCACTTGCGTTTAAGATTTTTTGTTGATATAGGTACTTAATTTGTTGCTGATAATAGATCATCATTTGATATTTTTGTTGGCCAAAAGATCTTCATCATCCTTCTCAGGCATCTGTTGGTGAAGACCCGGAGTACATTCTGATTGCGTGACCATGTATTGCACATTTCGCAACCGTAAAGCAGAGCCCACTTTACATTCGAATTAAAAATTTATATCTTAGTCTGCCTCGAAATGTGTAGGAGTCCGTATGTGCATTTAGCGGTATTTATGCGATTTGTAATATCAGCAGTGGATCCTCCTTTTACATCGCTAATGCCCCTAGATAAAAGAAGCTATTGACGTCTTTTACTAGCGAGCCGCTGATTGAGAATGACTGGATATTATTTGCATTAACTCTTATCGATTTAGTTTTCGCGCACTTGATCTTCAGACCTGCTTTTGCCGCAGATGTCTCCAGTAGTGCGAGTTTTTCTGACATATCAGTATGCTTATGGCTTAACAGACAGATGTCATCGGCATATTCCAAATCGCCAAGTTGTCCTTGCAAGCCCCAAGTTATTCCGTTGGTTGCATTTGTGGCGTTTTTCATCACAACATCTAGGACAATGTTAAATAGAAGGGGCGACATTACACATCCTGCCCGCACGCCAACTGCGATATTTATTTGATCCCTTATTTGATTTTTATGTAACACCTTGAATGTGGCCTCGCGATACAGTTCTTAGATGCGACATATAATTTCCGGTGGGTGTAATTTTGCATGCCAAATCAGTCCAGATAGATTTGTGGCGGAGTTTGCCAAAGGCTTTCTCAAAGCCTATGAAAGTCATGTACAATGGAGATCTCCATTCAACAGACTGCTCCACTATCACTCTCAGGGTATTGACTTGGTCAATACACAACTTATGAGGACGGAATCCAGCTTGCTGTGGTCTGAGGCCAGTACCGCATTTCTGTAACTTGTGAGAAGTTCTCGCATCGAGAAAAATTATATAATTATATTGGTTGTCCTATTTTACACAGGGTTACTCACATAAAAACTTATATAAACTTACAAAAAATATAAACAAATACCGTTTTTTTCTTACTCACCCTGTGTTTCACAGGATGATAACAATTTTTTCAACTCAAAAAGTTCTCACATTCCTTACAGAAACGAAGCACAGGTTCCAATGCGCTTGTGAGACGATCTGCTAGTATATGTGCTATCACTTTATTCCCTTATGCTTATCACAGTTATTCCCCTCCAGTTTCCTTTCACTACATGGGCAATTGTAAATTGTGGTTCGCAAAGAGTTACTGATGGTGTCGAAAATCTTGAGAATTTTTTGATAGCAGAAAATTTTATACCTAAAAAATATATAAATGTCCTCGGTTGGTTTCTGGTTTGCGGCACAGTATATTCAAAATACCTTAAGTCAGCAGCAAACCAGAAACCAACCGACGATGTGTGTTTTTCACAGTGTTGCATTTGATTTCCTTAGTGAGTATATGATATAGATTATCAAAATAAAATAAGTTTTCAATATTTTTAAATAATTTCTTTGTAAGAAAATATTATATGGCACGGAATTGACCATCCCTGCTAAAAAATGCCTACACCATGTGATGAAAGCGTATTGCTGTTGCTGCTGCTGTTGCTACTTTTCTGTTCGTACTTATGAAAGATACATATAATGTTAAAATTTGTTAAGTATCTTAATAATAATAAAATTTTATATTGTATATTATACATAAATGTATTTATAAAAGTATTTTTATGTCATTAAAACGAGAATAGTTATATGCCATATAAATTATATTAAAATGATTCAGTTTCTGTCATGTACTGTGAATGCTACCGAACGAAATAATAATAATAATATTGTTACTGGAAATGATCATCACCATTATTATCCTGATAATGACGACTTTAATAGTGTTAGTAATGATATATGAGAATGTTTTACATGCGAACGTGTGTTGTATGTAAAGGCAGGGTAGTAACTTGCCTTGTTACAGCCCAAAGTTTACTATAGACAAAATAAAATAAATTAAATCAAAAATAAGTAGCAACATGAACATACTCGTACATAAATGTTTTTGTCATGTGTGCAAGTGACAAAATATTTATTATGAAATTCAAATTAATTTATCAGCTTGTAAAAGTTAAATTTTTATTTTTTTTTTGGTATAAATGTGTGAGTTTATTTTACTGGCGCATACAGTAACATGCAGTGTAACAAATTACAAAAATTTTAAGTGAACGATTTTTATACTAGTGATAAATAAAGACTCACACTAGTGATAAACTAAAATTTATAGGCTTTAGATTATGTGATAGTCCATTGCATAACTACTAGTCTGTAGAATAAGGGACTGCATGGATTCAGGCTTACCATTACCATACCATTTCTTTTCTACTCTTTCGTGTTAAAAAAATCAAAATTTCCATAAAATCTTTACTAAATAGGTTTGTTGACAGTCAATGCAAAATAGGGAAAGTTTCGTTTTCCTGAGATCTATTTTTAATGCAGTTAAACCCAACGAATGGCAATAAGTACTCAACAAATATATTTAATGCCCTAATTCACTAAGAGGATTTAGGATGTTTTTGTTTGAAAATGCTTCTGAGTTCTTGTCCTTAAAGCCTCTAAATAATTTTCTTCAAAAATGGCTGTTGTCTTTGACAATGAAAAATATAAATATTATTGCAATGTTTTTGAAACATAAAAATTCAATTAAATTATTGTACAATAGTTTGAAAAATATATGAAAAAATATAAGTTGGATATAATGTTTTGAACAAAATCATAAAGCAAATACACGAACCTTCTAGCATAGACAATAAATAATAATCGTTTTAAAGAATAACAACTGCGGCATTTTTTCGTCCATAGACAAGACGATACAAACGTCGAACAGAATTAGGGCATAAGTAGTTACTCTTATGTTTATTATACTCATAACTGTGGCACAAACAACTCGCACCTTCACATATTTGCTTTCAACAAACTATGACTATAGCCAACACATACACACACAGCACACAAGCGCATCTTATACCTAAATTATCAGAAAGTAAATTTTAAATACTCTGCCAGTCAAAATGTTACACTTATACTCGGAATATGTTTATACTCAGAGTATGCATATTTATTCGCACCCAATAAATATACTCATGATACTCAAAGTATATTTTCAACGTATGAAACGAAAGAAAGATCTTTCGAACTTGCCTCTTCTTAAGAAACTAATTCTAAAGTATTTTCTTTCGTTTCGAATTACAGAGTAGGACCCCAGGCTTCTAATTCTATTTCGAAAGTTCGAGTTCTGATAAAACTAAACTTAACTAAAACTGTTTTAAATTTTCGTTGCGTTTAAAAATTCGAAAATCATATTTATTTTAAATTAAAAAACAAATCTCTTTAAAATAGTCTCTTTTTCTACAAATATCAAAATTGTTGCTTTGTTTGACATTTCGAATTTACTTTCGAATATTCAAAATATGTACATAAAATTGTATGTTATGTTTGAAAATCGAAGGAGATACTAGTAACATGAAAAACTATTATATTCGACATTTTGCAAACAATTGCAAATCATCGAATTTAATTGAATTCTTCGAAATTATTTTATTATCAAAAGGATAGAACTTTTTAAATTTCATATGTATGTAACATATATGTATGTATATATATATATATATATATATATATATATATATATATATATATATATATATATATATATATATATATATATATATATATAAGTTGTACAGTTTTGAATTTGTTCGAAATTTCGAATTCATAACCGAACTTTCGAATTTTCTGTGTAATTATTAATAATAAAATAAAAATACAAATCTCTTTTCCATAAAATATTATACTTTTGAACTGTTTTAAGCCAAATTTTGAACCAGTAACTTAAACGTAAGCAACCAAATTTTGATTATCCAACATAATTTTCAAGATTTCTTCTAAATTGATAATTCGGACATAAATTCGAATTTAATAAATATAAAGATATATATACTCCAATGCTTCTAGAAGTAAAATATTATTTTAATAGGAAAACCTTTGGCCCAATCTGGTTGTAAAAATCTTTGGTTTTGCAAAAATAAACAGTTTCGAACTTAATTTCCAATATTGCAATTTTTGTGTTAACAGGAATGAAAAAGAACAACGGATTATAAAATCTTTTGTTTGTGCAAAAGCAAGCAGTTTTTTCAGTTTCGAACTTAATTTCGAATATTATAAAATCCTTTGTTTGTGCAAAAGCAAGCAGTTTTTTCAGTTTCGAACTTAATTTCGAATATTCGAAATTTAAGCTAAAGTACGCAAAAACCGTATAAATCGTTGGTTGTGCAAAAAAACATGATCTTTTTCACTCTCGAATTAAATTCGAAGATTCGAATTATATTAAATTGCATGCTAAAAATTTTAAAACTTGTAATTTTTTTTATAAATATAAAGTATGTTTAATTTCAATTTGAAATAATATAATGTTCGTTCTGTCTAGTTGGTAACTCCTTGGGATTTATTACTACTCCTTTTTTCATCTTTGTGTTGGAGTTTTTACATAGATTCTGACGAGTAAACCGCTAACGGTCTTTAAGTTAAACATTGCACTCGCTACCAGGTATAATATAGAAATTGAATTTAATGTTGGAAAGTTCGTTGTTGATTACGTACAAAATACGCCATATTTAACACAAATCAAAGGTAAATAAATTGAGAATACTTCTCCTTGTTTTTTTTGAACCTAATAACTATTGTTTTATTTTTATTCACTTTCACGCAAACATTTTGGTCCCACGAGCCGGATATTTTGGCAAAATAAAAGTAAGCCACTAATAAGTTTTTTAAATTTTTATTCAAAGGATCGCCATCTTTTGCAACCCCCAAATACTACGAGAACCTTATACACTGCTAAGTACATTAAGAAACTTATTTGAAAAAAGGTGAGTACGTATTTATTGAATTTAAAAAATAAAGTGGATTTTTTAGAAGTGAATAATTTAAACAATTGTGTTAAAAGATATTACCAATTGATTTGTGCACTAAATAAAAGAACACACACATATACGTGCATATACATAGGTATATATACATTATATATATATATACATACATATGTACATAGTTGTGGATTATTAATCGCTTTGCAATTCCAGTTTTTTTTTGACGTTTGTTTTAAATTGTTTTCTTTCACTACGTGAAAAAACTACTGTGCGTTTGTTTATGTGGACGGACATCTTAAAAAATTAAAATTATAAAATTAATTAAAAGTATAAAAAGCCTCAATTAAACTACTTTGATTTCTGCAAAAATTAAATACATTAAAAGAAAAACAAATATCGAGTGCAATAAATTAGTGCGGTGTTATTGTGTTGTGAATAATATTAATTACTACATACATAGTTATTAATATACATATGTACATAAATATATAATACATACTTTCATACACAAAGCAAAGTCTTCTTCTTGAACTTATAAAGTACACCCTACGGTCGGTCAGTTTGACTATTAATACGTTTGAAATAAATATAATTGCTTATTTTCATTAAAATTTATTTAATTTAATACGTATATTGAATTAAATACATATTTATTGAAATTTAATAGAAATTTTATTTATTTTCATTGAAATTAAGGTGCAAGCGCTTTCTGAAATTTTAAGTGTACGTAAACACATAAATATTTTACATTTATTATAAGTGTTCAAAGAAGAAAATAATGTCGCTTACTGAACTTACTAGATTTACTAGAGCTTCGGACGCTCTTATCGGATTCGAGGCTTATTTTAATGACATTGATAATAAAGTTCATACCGTTGATACTTTAGAACTTCACGCTGAAGAATTGAAAATTTTATGGGAGAAAGTTAAGCTCATTTACGATGAATGTTTAGATTCCGTGAAACCGTCTAAAAGTACTGATAATGATGCTGAAGTAATTATTGCTAAATATAGAGCCACTTACACATCATACATCACATGTTTGGGAAAAATAAATGGTAAAAAGCGAGAATTGGAACAAGAACAAAAAGTTAATGTTGCAGCTTCGGTAATTTCAACACCATCTGAAAGCCATTCCTTAACTTTACCTCCCTGCGACGTTGACATGTTTGATGGTGACTATCTTTCATGGCCTACTTTTAGGGATTTATTTACCGCGCTTTACATAAATAGCTCACGACTTAGTAATATTGAGCGTTTATGTCATTTGTTGCGAAAAACTAGCGGTGAAGCCAAAGAAATAGTTTCAAAGTGTCCTCTTACAAATCAAGGTTTTGACTTAGCGTGGAAAAATCTTAAGGATGCTTATGAGAATCCTCGTATGCTGGTTAACAATCAGCTCAAAGTACTTTTTGGTCTCCCTACAGTTGAAAAAGAAACTTATACGGGTCTCAAGAATTTACAAAGAGGTATAAATAGTTGTCTTTCTGCCATGTCTATTTATGAAGTTTCAACTGAAAATTGGGATCCTATTATAGTTTTCCTTTGTATACAGCGATTACCTGATTGCACTGTCACCTTATGGGAACAGAGTATAAGAGATAAATTTGTTTTATCATCTTGGAAAGATTTGGATGCCTTTCTTACGGAAAGGATTCAAACTTTAGAATGTCTGCGTGATATAAGAGAAACGCCACAGGATAAAAAGAAATCAATTCAAAAGGTGAAAACTCACCATACTAACATATCGTCTCCGAATTCTTGCGTACTTTGTAAGAATACTCATTATTTGAGAGATTGCAAGCGGTTTAAAAATCTTTCAGTTTCGGAAAGATATTCGACAGTCAAAAAGTTTCATTGCTGTGTTAATTGCTTATCGCGCACACATGAAGTTAAAGATTGTAATAGCGTTCATAGTTGTTCGAATTGTAACAGAAGACATCACACTTTATTACATAAAAATATAACTTCTACAGAAGTTCATAGTAGAAATTCAAATGCGGTTTCTAATGCGGGTGTTGTTTCACAACAACCCAATTCCTTACCTAGGCAGGATGAAGTACCTTCTACTTCTCGTGGAATTAGTTCGTCAGCCCCCATCAATCGTCAAGTTTTTCATACGGCACAGAATCGAACTGTGTTATTAGGGACTGCAATGGTGAATATACGTCACCAGGGTACTACGTATCCAGCTCGAGCCCTTATTGATCCTGCTTCAGAAACTTCATTTATTTCTGAACGTTTACAGAATCGTTTAAAAATATCTGCGCATTCTACTAATGCCAAAATTTCAGGTGTAAATCAAACGGTCTCTGCCACTTCTAGGAAAATTTGTTCGATTGATATAGGCTCTCCTTTGGATTCTTCGATTCAGTTGACAACTACTGCACTTGTTTTAACAAGTATTTCGGGCAATTTACCATCATTTATTCTAAGTGATGAACATAGAAAAACTCTGCCAAATTTACGTTTAGCAGATCCTCAATTTTTCGATTGTAGGCCGGTTGATATATTATTAGGTGCTGATTTATATCCACGTATAATAATGGGCGACATTCGGCAAAATGTGCTAGGGTCATTATTAGCTCAAAAGACCATATTCGGGTGGCTTATTACGGGCCCTATACAGCAATCTTCGTTGCATGTTTATTCCACTAGGGTTGAATTTTCTGAAGAAGATAATTTGAATCAGAATCTGACTAGATTTTGGGAACTAGAGGAAACGCCGAAGCGGAAGATAATGTCTCAATATGATTTAATATGTGAGAAAAATTTCCAGCATACAACTCGTCGTGATATCGATGGACGTTATATAGTGACGTTACCATTTAAATCGGAATTTCCTGAAAAAATTTCTTTAGGCTCGTCTAAAGCCAATGTTATGGCACAATTTCTACGAAATGAGACATCTTTATTAAGAAAGCCTTCAGTTAAGGAAATGTATGATGATGTCGTTAGGGAATATTTAACTTTAGGTCACATGAAGTCTGTAATTGAGGAATCTTCTCCTTTGTCCTGTTATTTACCCCACCATCCAGTATTCAAATTAGAAAGCAAAACTACAAAATTAAGGGTAGTGTTTAATGCTTCCAACAAGACTTCTAACGGTAATAGTCTAAATGATTGTCTGTATGTAGGACCAACTCTGCAAGCTGATTTAGTACTTCTGATTCTACGTTGGAGGTTTTTCAAATTCGTTTTTAATTGTGACATTACTAAAATGTATCGACAGATTAAACTAGATGAGGCACATACTCCTTTTCAACGCATCTTATTCAGGAATTCTCCTACGGAGGAAGTTAAGGAGTATGAATTGCAAACGGTCACCTTCGGTGTCAATTGTGCGCCTTATCTGGCTATTCGTACTTTGCTACAGTTGGCTGACGATTGTGAATCGGAGTTTCCCCTAGCCTCAAATATTCTACGTAAAGGTATGTACGTTGACGACGTATTAACAGGGACTCATGATGTCACCACTGCGTTGATCGCTCGTGATCAACTTAGAGTAGCTTTGTCATCCGCAGGATTTGAACTTCGAAAATGGACTTCGAATAACAAAGCAATTTTAGCTGATCTTCCCCCTGATTATTTAGTCGATGCTCAATTTTTAGCCTTTGTTGAGTCAAGTAGTTCCAAAACACTGGGACTTCAGTGGAACGCTCATTTAGACGTGTTCTATTTTAAGGTGGATCCAATTACCTTGCGATCTAGCTATACAAAAAGGGAAGTTTTGTCCATTATCGCAAAACTATTTGATCCCGTGGGTTGGCTAGGACCTGTCATTATAGTTGCAAAAATTATTATGCAAAAGGTCTGGCAAGATAATATAAATTGGGATGATTCCATTACACCTTCAACGAAGGCTGAATGGGAAAAATTTGTTGCTTCTTACCAGGAAGTTAACAATATACAAATACCTAGATGGGTTCAATATGAACCTGAGTCATCTGTTGAGCTTCATGTTTTTTCTGATGCCTCGGAAAAGGCATACGCGGGGGTGATATATATTCGCATTGAAAATCCCAATAAGAAGATATTTACCCATTTATTGACGTGTAAGACTAAGGTGGCGCCCATTAAAACAATTTCTATACCTCGTCTAGAACTTTGTGGTGCTGTGTTAGCAGCAGAACTTTTAAAAACTGTACTAAGTGAGATTGATGTACCTCTTCGTCAAGTTTATTGTTGGACTGATTCTACGATCGTCCTTTCCTGGCTTAAAAAAGACGCCAGTTCTTGGACTACATTTGTTGCGAACAGAGTTTGTAAGATTCAAGAAATTGTCGGTAGTCATAATTGGCACCATGTGAAATCAGAAGATAATCCTGCAGATTTGGGAAGTCGTGGCGTTTCACCATCTAACTTAGCACATTGTGATCTTTGGTGGCAAGGACCACATTGGCTCCGTGATAACAAATCCTCTTGGAATCTACGAAATCTTACTTTACTTGACACCGATCTTGAAGCACGTGCGATTAAATCTCATGCTTCACTTTTTACAAATTATGAGGATATTTTAGAGAGATTTTCTTCGTTAGATCGCGCCATTCGAGTGATAGCCTATATATTTAGATTTTTTAAAAATACACATACAGTCCACAAAGGCTGTCATTCATATACATCGCATACTGTGTCAGAAGTAGAGGTTAAAGAGGTAAAAATGCGTTTAGCCATTATCGCTCAACAAGTTCATTTTGCTGATGAGTATGAGTGTCTTGAAGTGAAGAAACCTCTTTCTTCGAAAAGTTCTCTATTGTGCTTGAATCCGTTTCTAGATAAGGAAGGAGTTATGCGACTTAATGGTAGGTTAGCTAAATCACCTTCATTAGTTTATACTGAACGTCATCCTATATTGTTGCCTTACTCTTGTCGATTCACAGTACTTTTAACTGAGTTTGTGCATAAAATTTCCATTCACGGTGGAAATCAGCTGATGCTGAGAATTTTAAGAATTGAGTATTGGATTCCTAGGCTAAAAACGTTAGTGCGGATGATTATCAATAGATGCAAACGTTGTGTACTTGATCGTAAACGCTCATGTAGTCAAATCATGGGAGCTCTGCCTCCGGAAAGGACTACTTTGGATAGACCGTTTACTAACACTGGTGTGGACTTCGCCGGTCCATTTGATATGAAAAGCTCAGGTGCTAGATCTAGTCAAATTTTAAAGGCATACGTTTGTATTTTTGTGTGCTTTTCTACTAAAGCAATTCATTTGGAGGTCACGTCAGATTTGACAACGGATAGGTTTTTAGCGGCATTTAATCGCTTTGTTTCGAGACGTGGTTGCCCGTATACCATATTTTCCGATAATGGTACAAATTTTGTTGGGGCTTCTAGAGAACTAGAAAGGGAATTTAAAACATTTTTGGCTGAGAGTCGAGCTAGAATGTGTTCTGCCTTTGGAATTAACGGTCTTTCTTGGCGATTCATTCCTGCTGGTGCTCCCCATATGGGAGGTTTGTGGGAAGCGGGAGTTAAAAGCTTCAAACTTCACTTTCGCAAAGAGGTTCAATCAATTAAATATACTTTTGAAGAACTTTCTACCGTCCTTGCACGAATAGAAGCATGTCTAAATTCTCGTCCACTCTGCCCAATGAGTGATAATCCTAATGAACCTGTAGCTCTTACCCCAGGTCATTTTTTGATAGGATCTCCAATTCTAGCTCCTCCCGAACCATCTATTTTGGAATCTCCGATTAGTATAGTGAACAGGTATCGAAAAATTAAAGCATTTGCTCAACATTTCTGTCTCAGATGGAAAGAAGAGTATTTGTCTAATTTACACAAGCGATATAAATGGAAATATCCTGAGCGTGATATAGTTGTAGGGGATTTAGTAGTCATTCGGAATGAGCAACTTTCTCCGACTTCTTGGAAATTAGGCAGAGTCATTCGTACTTACCCAGGAAGTGATAATCACGTACGAGTCGCGGACATACGTACAGAAAACGGAATTGTAAAGCGACCGATTACAAAACTAGTCATTCTGACTAGTTAAATATCTATATATCTATTTTTTTGCTAACCTTCGTTGTTTCCTAGCATTATGGATTCTTTAAAAACTCTATTTGACGATGCTTTGCTCGAAGACTATGAGGAAGCAATGGAGGTGGAGGATAGAGCAGTAGAATTGAACTCTGGATCGGAACCTGCGGTCAAAATTGTGACCAGTGACCCAGTGGTAGATGTAGCTGTCTCTACCCCAGAATTAAATGATCAAATTGATCAAAACACCGCTGTTTTAACAGTGGGTGCAGCTCCTGTAGCTGCACAATCGTCGTCAAACCCTGATGTTATATCAGGTGCCAATGAAGCTTCGGGTTCGAAAGTTGCGCCAACGGCTTCTGAAATTGTGTGCCGTGTATGTAATAGTCGACATAAGTTAGCTGGATGTCGCGTATTTAAAAAAATGAATTTTGAAAAAAGAATTCGTATGGTGCTCTTGCATCATTACTGTTCGCGTTGTCTTTCGCACGATCATGTGGCACGCGACTGTAAAAGCCAAGGTCAGTGCAAGAAGTGTAAGGGGAAGCATCATTCTCTCTTACACTCAGAAAAGAAAACGACCTCGAATGGCCAGCAAAGGAAACAGGTTCAATCTGTCCCGCAAAATCCATCCGCGTTACCCCCCATTATTAATTTGCCAATTCGGCACGTGGTAACCTTTTCCCCTACGGTTAAGGTATTTTTAAAAGCCGGAAACAAATTCATACCGGTGCGGGCAGTCATCGACCTTTGCTGCAGTATGAGTTATGTGTGTGACAGCTTGGTTAAAAACCTTAAGTTACCCGTGACCACCATGGACCAGGAAACCATTTCGTGTATCCGCATTAACTCCATATATGACTCATCCCAACAGGTCCAGCTAACCGTTAAAGTGCGAAAAATGAAAGGAGTGATTACACCGATCCAAACGGTTGACAATTCCATTCGGGAACATTTTGCAGGTATGCATTTGGCAGACCCGCATTTTAACGTTTCGGGAAGAGTCGCTCTTGTGATAGGTCCGGAAGTCGCTCCACTTATTTTGAAAGGCAAAATATATTCGAACCCTGGGTTTCCGTTGGCTCAGTACACCATATTTGGTTGGGTCATTTCTGGCCAGTCTCCTTTTTAAAGGGACAAATCTTTGGTTTTTAAAACCCTACCCACATGGGTGCAGTATGTAGTCTGCAGAAAACTACATCCTATAGACTTTGTTCTATAGGAACCTCTGCCAGTTTTATCTGGTTATAAATTGTTTATGAAAAAAAAAAAAAAAAAAATTGATGAAATGAATTAAATTGTAAATAAATATAGTTTTTTTTTTAAGTTCAAAATTGTTATATATATTACTTGTTTTTTAAGTTAATTTATTTGCAACAATTTTGATGTTGCAAGGTGGCCGGCAATGTTTAATTTCAATTTGAAATAATATAATGTTCGTTCTGTCTATTTGGTAACTCCTTGGGATTTATTACTACTCCTTTTTTCATCTTTGTGTTGGAGTTTTTACATAGATTCTGACGAGTAAACCGCTAACGGTCTTTAAGTTAAACATTGCACTCGCTACCAGGTATAATATAGAAATTGAATTTAATGTTGGAAAGTTCGTTGTTGATTACGTACAAAATACGCCATATTTAACACAAATCAAAGGTAAATAAATTGAGAATACTTCTCCTTGTTTTTTTTGAACCTAATAACTATTGTTTTATTTTTATTCACTTTCACGCAAACAAAGTATTTAATTTTATTTTGAACAAAAAAATGGCAAGTTCCAATCTCTAAAATTTCTCAAAAATAATTAGTTTTTGTAAAATAATTGGGTTATGAACAAATAAATAAATTTTTGCGATTTCGAACTTAATTTCGAATATGGCAATTTACAAATTTCGTTATAACAGCAATAAAGAAGAACGAAGTACTGGTTACAAAATCCTTTGTTTAAGCTAAAACTCTTAGTTTTTTTTCAGTTTCAAACTTCATTTCGAATGCTCGAAATTCAATTAAATGTTTGTAAAAAAAAACGTACAAAAAACAGGATCTTTTTCACTTTCGAATTAAATTCGAAGATTCGAATTATTTTTGTGGCAAAAAGGAAAAAGTGCTTACGCCGAGATAAGCAAATTTAGAGTTAATGGCACTCCCGTGATCTTCATATTCAAGAGCACTTCTGAGAAAAACCAGAATTATTTTGTACGATTTTTCAGAAAGTTACAGTGCAATAAATTATTTTTGTGGCAAAAAGGAAAAACGGCTTAAGTCGAGATAAGCAAATTTTGAGTTAATGGCACTCCCGTGATCTTCATATTCAAGAGCACTTCTGAATTATTTTGTGCGATTTTTCAAAAAGTTATAGTGCAATGAATTGCTACTTATACTTTGCTGAAATGCTTAAAATTTAATATATTATTTACAGCGCGTAGACCGATGTTTTCCTAAATGAAATAAAAGCGAAAACTGAATTTTACAATTTAACTGCAAAAGAAGTAAATTTCTGAAAATCGACTTGAAAGTTTAAAAATGCTCTCCTCTAAAACAGTAAAATATTGACTTAAGCACTTTTTCCTTATTGCCACAGATTTTAAATTGCATGTTAAAATTTTATTGTTATGCAAAATAAACGCGAAAATTCAAAGTTTTTGAATATTAATGGAGGTTTGAAATTTCGAATTAAATTTCAAATGCAACAAGCTAGATTTGTTTTTGTATTTATAAAATTATAAATTATTAAAAAATTATAGTTACGTAAACGTAAAGAAAACTTAAACCTATAAAGAATCTTTCTATTTTTAAAACAGCTCATAAAAGCTATAATATTTACCTAGGTTAGGTTAGGTTAGGTAGAGGTGGCAGTCAGAAAGCCGGACTCACTTAGACCGTTTTGTTCCATTGTGATGCCATGGAGACTCTGCTTATGCGGAGTCCCCACCGTCGAACCATCCAGAGCTCAGTATAAAGCTACTAATACGTTGAAGTTCAACACTAGCAACGTCAGAAAGTTTCCTGAATTCAAGAGCACCCATTGTGGCCATTCTCTTTCCTGCAAATTCCAGGGCAGTGACAAAGAAAATGTTCTATGCTTTCCTCTTCATCGATGTCTTTGCAGCTGCGGCAAAAGTCGTTGTGTTCAACCCTAAGCTTTTGTGCATGCCTACCTATGAGACAGTGTCCGGTTAACACGGATACTAGAACCGAAATTTGTTTCCTATTCTTCGAAATTAGGTAATCCGTACCTTCTCTATTTAAGTGAGTCCATAACTGCCTTGTGATCACGCAGTCATTTCTAGTGACCCACCTTCTATTAGTTTCGTCCTCTGTCTTGCGCCTAAGTCTCAGTTTGCAAAAGAGAAGGGGTAGACCTACACATTCCAAATCCGGTGGAACCTGTAAGGTTGTCCCAATTCTAGCAAGCTCGTCAGCCCTAGAGTTCCCCTGGAAGCCTCTATGCCCCGGAATCCAGATGATCCTAATATCAAACTGCTCTGCCATCTCATTTAGAAATGATCGGCAGTTGAGGGCTGTTGTTGTTCTTAGAAGCGGGGATTCTAGGGCCATAATAGCTGCTCGACTATCGGTGTAAATGTTAATCAAAGTCGTTGAAGTGACATTCACTCTCAACCAATTCGCAACTTATCTTATAGCAAGGATCTCTGCCTGAAAGACACTGCAGTGATCTGGAAGTCGCCTTGCAATACGAAGACCTAAAGCCCTCGAAAAGACCCCATAGCCCACACCTTCCTGTGTTTTGGAGCCGTCCGTATAAAAATCAACACTTTTTCTTCTACCTGGTGTTCCATTCATCCACATTTCTGTGGATGGTATCCAGGTTTTATAAAGACGTTCGTGTAGTAGAGCAGGGGAGGTTTGGTCAATCCTCCATCCCCTAACTTCATCATCGAGTATTCTGCAGTGGCCGGTTCCATTTCCGTTCCACAGAGAGGTACTTCGAAGACGGACTGCCGAGGACGTTGCCATCTCCTTCCCTACCAGATCTAATGGTAGTAGATGAAGAAGCATCCCCAGTGCATCCGTAGGAGTGGTGCGAATAGCACTGGTTACATACAAGGATGCAAGTCTTTGCACCTTGTGTAAGATGTATAGATACGTTTTTTTCTCCAGGGATGGCAACAACACGATGATGGCATACATGAAAATTGGACGTACTACTGCAGTATAGATCCAGTGAACAATTTTTGGGGTAAGACCCCAATTCTTCCCAATGGATTTTTTGCATAGATACAGTGATATTGTTGCTTTTCTCACTCTCTAGAATATTTGCTTTGAAACTTAGTTTTGAATCAAGAATAACACCAAGATACTTTACAGTGTTGGGCACTTTTATCTCCGTATTATTAGAAAAGGACTAGTTCCGTTTTATTAGGATTAACGACGAGCCCTCGTTTCTCCGCCCATCTTGTTAAATGTGAAAGACCATCCTGTAGGATGTCCCTTAGAGTTGTGAGGAATTTTCCTCTTACAGCTATTGCCATATCATCAGCATAAGCCACGATTCTGCACCCCCGCGATTCTAGAGATAGTAGCACAGGATTTAGAGCTAGATTCCACAATAGTGGCGAAAGAACTCCTCCTTGTGGTGTACCCCTATTTACAAAGCGGGTCTGTCTAGAAGCTCCTAGAGCCGCATTTATCCTGCGGCGAGTTAGTAGATTCTGAACCCACTTACACAATCCCGCACCAACCCAATTTTGTACCTAGAAATCAGCGAAAACTATTCGCAATATTTATTTACAAACATAATTTTAATAACGAGACATTTCCTTTTTGTCGTTGGATCAACTATTTAAATACTTTTTAATGATTTATAACATCTACCTACAACACGTACGGTTGCCTGTTTTTTTTTTAATTGTTGCATGAATGTAATTGCACAATTGTGCAAAAAAAAAATAATTTTAAATGTGAAGTTGTCATTTTAGTTTAACTGTCGCACATTCAACTAAAGTGTTGGCATTGATTTGTGGTCCTTATTGTAAAATTTAACAATGCATTTAACAAGTCCGTTTGTGTATACGAGTCCTACGGTCACCACAAGAATTGTATGCTGAATACAAAACGCAAATATTATTTATAATTGTTGTAAAAATGTTTGAAAAGTGAGAAAATGCATGTTAATTTTTCTCTCATTTTTTGTATTTTTTATTTCATTGTTGTAGCGGTTGCCTACATATTTACCGCTTGACTAATGAGAAACGCATACAACCACACGCACACAGCATGCAATTTTGAACAAGGACATTTGTGCACTAACACAATCATATAAAATTATTTACAATGAAAGCCTCTTATACGTTTGCAATACTTAACATTTTGTAATTAATTTATGCTGAATTTTGTTGTTTGTGTATTTTTTTAGGCTTCATTTAATCAGTCTTTTATGGGACTGATTGTTTTTTTTTGTTGTTGCTTTTATGTTGGTTGTTGCCACTGTCAAACCTTGAGACCATAATGAGTTCAAATGTGTCACATACTAAAAAAAGTGTATATAATTTTTTTTTATTATATTCAGCCATATAAAAACGTGTATGAAATTGGCATATTAAATCGTTTATCTTTACATATGTATGTACTTGGCTTGTCGCATGTAGACTCTAATTTCATGCCAAAAAGGTCTTTTTTTCACCTGCTGTTAGTGATTTTTATTACCCAAGTGCCGAAGTATATATGAGACAAAATGTTTCTTAAGCGCAGTATTCACGGTCAAAATGCATGACACAAGCATCGTATACGTGTGCATGAACAACTCAGCATACACGTGCATGCATTGCACGATAAATTAATAGAATCTTGTTATAGGCTAATTGCAACGCAATTGTCAAACTACATACAAAACCTTTTTACGTATAAAATCAAAAAAATTTATATTTTGCTTCAAGCATCGTCGCACAGTGTCGTGAGTTCATAGAACGAGCGGCCAAAAATAGAAGGACTTATCGAAAAGAAATGAAATGAAATTTGGCACATACATATGTTTTAATTCGTAAAATATAATCACACATAAAATTTGGGCATTTAATTTCCAAGGATTCGTGTCCTTCCCATATATCCTGAAATATATATGAGGGTGGCGTTGGCTGAAGTAGTTAGCACGTTGACTACAAAACCGAAGGTCCTGGGTTCAATCCCTGTATCCGACAGTCATTAAATAACAACACCACGCATTTTTCTGATGTGCATTAGTGTCCCTTTGTGTCAGTTGTTGTAGGAAAGTTCAAGTGATGAAGGCATAGTCACTGGTCACTGAACTATACCGACTTCAGCAGATACTAATCCTAATGTAACATCAGAGCGCCCTCCTTCGTTGTGTAGCAAAATCATTGGCGAAGTAAAATAATCAATAAAATGGCTACAAGACACAGCTTCAAAAAATTAATACGCCTCATTTAACATCAGAGAGGCGCTGCAACACTGCATTATTCAAAAACGTGCGAAAAAGCAGAGTTGTAAAAGAATGAAGCTTTCCTCTATCTCTTCCTTCACCACCTGTCTTCTCTCTCACTATCCCTTTCCTAAAGAAGGTAACACCTAGTAATAGTAGTAGGCATTAATTGCCTGAGTGTTACTTCTCTTTATTAAAAAAAAAAAAAAAAAAAAAAAAAAATTATCATAACAGTGAGAAAAATAATTGTAACTTAATGAAACTGTGTAAAGACATTAATTTTAACACATTTAATGCTTCGTAAGAATTTCGTTCAATTCAAAAAATTTCCTTTTTCAAAAAAGTAAAAAGCATCAAAACAAATTGTCTTCACAGTGAGTTAAAGGTTTAACTAGACACAATATATAATATAAATCACATATACAATTTGGTCATTTAAATTTCAAGGACTAGTATCCTTCCCAAATGTCCTGGAACCAAATAATATACTGAAAATATGCAAATTCTAACTTAAAAAATATTGTAAAATTAAATTGTAAGGGGGAGAAAGGTGGACAAGAGTACAAAAAACTTTAAATGTACATACTTGTAGAAATATAATGTAAAAGTCTGAAAAATATATTTTTTGATATTTTTTTTTCTATAGACCACTTAACTCGTACTTTTTCACTCACAGATGGCTTTCTTTAAATGTACATTAAAAGCAACGGCACATCGCATATGAGTTACAGAATATAGCAAAAATGTATTGTAGCCATATTGTAGTGCAATATCTAAAATAATTTTTAATTAACCTGTTAAAGTTTGCATGTGTCTGTACCATATTTTCATATAGTTGCATACTGGCCAAAAACTGTTGACTTTGAATCATCAAAACTATTTAAAAAGTATACCTTTTTTAAAAAATTCTTTTTTATTTTACTTAATTAGAATATTGCACATGCAACAGAGTAATTTGTTCGTTTTAATTCAAAACGAATTTTTTTAATTTTTGGCCGCCTTCGCGACAGTGTGCGTCGGTGTGACTCATATAAATAAAATTTAACTCATATTATTATAATGCAAATCATGCATTTTGACCGTGAATAATAATAATATTAATAAGTAAAACTGAAAACTATACATTATAAGTATATATTTTTACATTTTCTCATTCGACCTATTATTAATTACAATTTCCCTGGGAATGAATTCCTGAAAAAGCAAGTGTTCTTAATGTAAAAGAAAGGTAGAATTTTTTCGGACTTTCTCCCGGATTGTAAGACTTTCCCCTTGTTTTAGGAATTTTTATCTAACACGCACTACAAGAAATGAACTAACTCGTGCTTTTATTCCTACGTTAAGTTCACGTAATAGATAAGTAAAAAAATTTGCTTACCGATAAGACCGAGGACAACAAAATATTTAATTTACAATGTCCTTTGGATATACAGTTTTCACTCCACTACTACAACATAAAAGTTATTTCGCAAGCTTGTGAGTGGTTATATTATTTTTTATTTGAGGAAAAACAGATATTTACATTAACACACAATCTGAATGGCAGTGAAAACATAAAATTTTTATTAAATTTCTATTAGTGAATTGTTGAGTTAGAGCAGAATAAAATAAAAATATTAAAAAGCTTATCCAGATTTTCCCTCTCCCGTATTTGCTTATTCCTAGGCTATTTAATAGTGCTTTTAAGCTGAAAGTTAAACCCCGGTTTTAATGTTAAAACCATAAACAGCTGATTTTGCATTCACACCTGAATTTTGTTCAATTCAGGTTTCAACTCACAGGCTGTCTAATAACTTTGCTCAAAATAAAATAAGTCTCCTGCATAAATTTTAATAACACTTATTTGACAAACTGTACAACAACTGCTTTTTTGTTTGTATGAAAAACTCAGATATTTAACAAAACGCTCTAAAATGGAAATTATTTTATATATTGTAAATAAAACCTTTTTAGATTATGGAACTTCTTATACAAAGTGAAGTGAAAAATACACAAATACATTATAAGATAAACCTTTTTGATAGGTAGATGGATGTGAGTCATATTGTCCAGAGGTCAATGAAAATATTTTTGCTATTTTCCTTCCAAAAAAAATTCTTCCTTTCCATAACTTTTTTAATTATTGTTGCGGCTGTATCCATTTTTAAGTTGAAAATCTTTCAATCGGTATAAACTCTTATTCACTGGCATAATCATTATCAGCTAACTGCGGATATTTTAACTTGCCAGCACTGAATTTAGCACAGCGAAAACAAGGTTGAGTTTCATACAACCAACTTAAAACCAATTCTAAAATGGTTTTAAGTTGGTTTTAACAAAAAAAAATATTTTATGGTAAAGCCAGGTTTTAACAGTTGGTTTTAACGTTAACGTTATTTCTCCCAGCTAATAAAGTCTACTTTAATTTTTCTTCTCTTCTTTAGAAACTGACATTAATTAATAAAAAAAAAATATTTCACTCAATGAGAATTGAATTGATTAAAAATTATTTCTGATTAAAACCAACTTTTATTAAAACCAGTGTGAAAACACTATAATATAGGAAGATTTTTCCCGGAAACTAATGACAGTGAAGAGAAAAAACTCTTTGGAAAAATTCATAATTGGGCTGAGAATAAACTCGTATTTGCGATAATGTCTCAGATGATTCAAATTATCATGTAAGACCAATCGACCTTGTTTTTATTTTATTTTTACAAAACATTGTGATATTTGAATTATTTCAAGACAGTGTCTGGTGAAAATTTTCTAACACCATAATTATTTCTTGCAAAAAAGTTATATCTAGTAGCGCGATTAAAATATACATAAGCTTTTATTTATTTGAGCGATTTTAAATTTAATTGAACTAGAATGAATTTTAATACGGAATAATTTCTTAGTTGGGCTTAAGCTCAATATTTTCAATTCTTATTGAATGAAATTTTTTTTTATTAATTAATGTAAGTTTCTAAAAATGAGAAGAAAAATTTAAGTAGACTTTATTAGCACTTCACCAGCACGCATGTCTATCTACTTGGGTAGAGATTGTTATTAACATCAGCTATTTAACGTACATTTTATTTATTACTTATTTAAATACGCAATTTGGGAATTTATTGCCAAGGAATGGTTGAAGAAAAACAAACAACAATGGTAGGTTTTAGTACGTAGTCCCATTGGCAAGCCGAAGAGTAAATATCTTGCTGCCAATCGTGCATATTGGCCAATACCGACTGCCAATATCTTCTGAAAATTTCCTATCCTTAGCTAAAAAAAACTTACATACATACATACATACATACATTCATTCCAGAACCTCGCAAAGTAGAAATGGTGGGCAAAGTCAGTAACTTCTTATAGCAAGAAGTTAGAAAAAAAAATAAATAAAAATTTATTTGATAAACTGCATGTTTATGGAGATGTAACAATCCGTTTGTCCGTTATTTCCTACAGCCACAAGTTACCGCGATCGTTACCAATCGAGATTTGACAATCAGGCAGCTTGAAAATTCCGCACTAGGGAATCGCTCTTAACAATAACAATATGCACAGATTATATTTAAAGAGTGTGTGTGACATATTTTGGGTGTAAATGAAAATGTTTTTAAATTTCCTGTGACGAAATCGAATGCCCTAATTTGCACCCAGGTCTTGAATTTATGCAGCGAAACTCCAGAAACCTCTTTAACGGTAAAAGAAGCCTATTTTTAATGATATTTTCGAATTATTCGTTTTTTTGATATTCTTAAATCTTTTGCATTTCTTTGCTGCAAAATTGTAATAAAAAAACATACAGATATTTCCTCTTAAAACTGCTACATATTTATTTCCTGAAATTGTGGCTTTTAATGTAATTGCCTGCCTACTCTACAAGTAAACGATGTTAATGTATATATAAAAAAAAAAAGGAATAAAAAACTTTTACTTGTAAAATTTTTCCAATTAAAAACTGTTTAATTAGCTTTTTCTTAATTGAACCCACAAATGGAAAAATAAAACAAAATTACACATACATTCATACAAATATTTCAATATACATACTTATTAACTATTTAATGCACATGAAAAGAAAATTTATTAAAGAAAATTTTTAACGATCATGTTTGCGTAAATCGTACATAAATGCAATTTTCGTTTTAAAGTCGTTGGCAACTTGGCCAAAATTACACAGAAGTACAAGGACACACAAGCACTTACATATTCCAAATAGCTTAAGTGAATTTGTCCTTGCAGTACAGTGCTTGCTAAAACTAAAGCAACTGCTTTAATTAAACGTTTTTAAAGAAGTAAGAAGACCGTGTTACAGTCGGATCTTGATAAATTGATTTTTGTCGCAGGTCCTTGAAAAGCATTCAATAAATTAAAAAAAAAGTAATTTGAAATTACTTGAATGGCAAAAATCTCTGCTTTATTGAGCCCTATTCAAAGCTTTATGTCCACTTACACTGAGAAAATCCATATTTTTTTTTCTTGCACTTGAGAAAATGGGGTGTTAGCGAAGGTAGGAAGTAGAGTATGTTGAAGAAGAACATATCCTGTAATAGTAAATAATATTCACCACTATCGTGATGTATCGTATTGCTCATTTGTCAATTTAGAATCGGTTTAATACAGAACAAGTTTGATGGGGTTGGATCTAGGATCTATCAAATAGTATAAATATAATATTAATTGTTCACTCTTGAACCACTCCCTTAACTAAAGTTAAGTATTAGCTGAACTAAAATGGGGTTTATACTTTTGAAATATAAGTACCCCTGTGGTCGAGTTAATAGCATGCAGGCCTTCACGCCGGTTATTTTCAGTTAAAATCCCATAAAATATCTGCTTAAAAATAAAATATAATTGCATTTGTAACAATAAATAAAATTATAAGGTTTCATTGTTACAGTCAAGTGTCGGAATGACATTTTTAAATACTTTAAATTATTCTCTACCTATTAGGTCCCTTTGAGATAGTTCAGTGACAAGTCACAAGGTGCATGCAAAGTATCAATTAACCCCATCCTAGGCCATCGCCATGTAAAAGTGACTGGTCCGCTTCATAGGACGTGTTAGAATTCGTACTGGTTGGTCCCTATCACTTGGAGACCGGTCACGTGCCTAGCTCTATTTCTTGTAGGGTACCTTAACTTGATGTGTTCATGGTTAGAAATATTCCTTTTTCATAATTGCTTGGCATAAATACGATTAAATTACGCAAAGTTTTAAACTTTTTCTGCTTATTTTTTCACTCTTCCCCCACAATATTAAACTTTTACACGTTATTAGAAAATCATCGTTACCCATTTGAAATTAATTTTTCACCTAGTGATGTAGAATTTTATGCTCTTTAAGCGAGTACTTGAAGTTTTTTTCTTAATTAATCCGTGAAATGACCGTCTTTGCCCCAATGTGCAAGCATCGTAATGCAGCATTTATAGTTTAACCTACAAAACTTAATTCCTTGAAGGAATTGGAACAGAATTAATGCACTACTACTGCATACATACCAATTGGATAAAATGAATTTTTTTATATCGTTCCATAGTTTGCCAGCTAGCCTTGTTCCGACTTACCAGCAGCAGCGCATTTGTTTCAATTTACAAATAATAAAAATATCTTAACAGCAAATTACTTTAATTTTTGTTGATTGCCACTTTCTTAAGCTTTTGGGAATTTCAACAGATTAAAATCATCTATATTTTATTTAAAAACTTTGATATGCCATTTCCAATCCCTATGGCTTTTTACTAACATTTATCTTTTAAATGTTCCACCTACATTTTTTATTATCACAAGACATTAATAAAGATTTATAGATATTTCTTATGCCAAAATAAAATCCTTGGAGTATATTTTGTATATTTAATTTAATTAACACCAATTTATGCCAAATAATCGACCACATTCTTGCACAGGCTCACAAGAAAATAGAAAGGAATTTTTTCTTTGTGGCCAGGTGAAAGAAAGCATTTTAAATAAAGAAGAAAAAAAAATAAATGGAAAATAGAGCAAAGAAATTATTAAAGGTCATGCTGAGAAAGAAAGTGTTTCAAAAGGGGAAAATAAAATCCTGAAACCACTCCAAAGAGAATTTATTTAATCACACTTTATATCCTTTGTGGGCTATTTATTTGATAGTATATATTTATTTTGATGATTTTAGTTTAACTCAAATGAACTACCCTAATAAAAACGTTAATAGCAGATTTTATGTCTCTGCTACGGCTGCTGTTTTTACTATTTTTATTATTATTAATTTATTATCTTTGATTCCATTATGTCACATAAAGTAGTCTTATAGTCATAATAAATATGAAAAAATCAGCTTTAACAAATATATTCCATACAATTTGTCACAAATTTTATTCTCTTTAATAACATTTTATGTATTCTGAAATTAAATAGACATTTATAGTCTAGTTTTTTGCTTTTTTGTTGTTGGTTTGTTTCTTGACTGCTCGAATGCTTGCGTGCTTGCTAAAGTGTTCTTCAGCGCTCTCTCTCTCTCTCTCTCCTTCTCTCTGTCTCTCTTAATTAATGCAAACGCAAGGCTATATTTGATTTGCCGTTATTTTTATTCGTTTGCTAAAAACAAACATAATTTTACTTTTCTCTCATTGTTTTCTTTGTTGTACAATAAAGATTTTATGGAAATTTCGCATTTATTTTTGTTATTCAATTCATTTTCTTATTTGTCCTTTCAAAAGTAAATTTGTTAAAGTTAGTTGAACTATAAAGCGGAAAGGTCGCTTAAATTCATAAAGTCATGTTTGAAAAGGAAGAATGAAATTTGGTTCATAAACGCAAGTGTGAGTAAAAAGAAACCAAGGTTACGGAAACTTTGTGTTAAATTAAAGCAATACTTTTTTAATTAAGGACAACATATTTGGGAGAATAAGTGAACTTACAACTTCATTAAAACTGTGGAATAGTTATACAATATAACAATTATCATTACATTATCAGCTCAATTACAAATATTCCCCGGCAAATAAAATATAAGAGAGAATTCGGAATTTCCGAAGTCTGCCATTTTTTCTTGCCCTTATTTTTTTACGTGAAAGCTTGCAAAGTATTTTTTTTTAAATAGGAGAACAAGGAATACAGGAAAGATATTCGGGGAATAAAAAAAGAATTTCGTGACTGTATATTATAAATAAAATATTTGGTGAGCATTTAAAATGCGTATTTACGCCAAACACATTTTCTGGTGCTGTTGATTTGCCAAATGTAGTTGCGCTACCACCTCGACCAATAAAATTTAAGACGCGTGATGTACAAAAACTAATTGCGGAACTCAACCCGAAAAAAGCTCCGGGTATTGATGAAATTAGTAACCAGATGCTGATGAAGTTGCCTCGTATAGCTATTAGAATCCTGTTATTCATTTTTAATGCCATTTTACGACTGGAGTATTATCCAAATAGCTGGAAGCTTGCCAAGCTTAAAATAAGTCCAAAGCCGGGCATAGATCTTACCAAGGCTGAGTCACATAAGCCAATAAGTTCACTGTCAACAATGTCAAAGCTCTTTGAAAAGTTACTCATGATAAAATTGTCCCCAATTCTAACTGATAATGACTGCATACCGGATCATCAATTTGGATTTAGAAGTCAGCATAGCACCATTGAACAAACTCATAGGCTGGTTCAATTTATAAGAAAAACTTTTGAAGAAATGAAGTATTGCTCTGCGCTGTTTATTGACGCTTCTCAGGCATTTGATAAAGTGTGGCATGAAGGCAATGTTGGGTTCCTGGCCACAGCAATGTTGAAGGAAATTAAATTAAAGATGAGCTGGCTAGAATAGGGTCGGCATAAATAAGGGAATGTGTGACAGATCGGTTGAGTTACCGGGGAACTTAGTAATTGGAAGGTGAACAGGGGTTTAATCGTCGCTTTCGATAACGTTCTTCCGATTTCAGATTATGACGTTCGATATCGTATAATATGTATTATTACATTGTTCGATAGAGAATGCCAGCACATTATCTAAAGCGACGACTGGACCCCAGAACTAAACGTTAATGGAGCAGTAAGAAGGATTATAGAGTTTTGAAGGCTTTGGAACCAAAAATTTACTACGGAAGATCCAAACTGCTACTGGATATGAATTGTAAGGTGAGAAGAATTCTGATAGGCTCGTTGACAGGCCGCTGGTCGATAATAGCACGGACCAGGATTTGGTAAACCGACAATTTAAATTTATGTAGGATGTGTGAGCATGAAGAGGAACAAAAACAATTGAGCAGCCTAAAGCTGCAACACCATAAGCTTAGATGGCTGAATAGACGAGCTCATGAGAGCATTAGTGATATCCAAAGTGCAAATTAGATTATATTAGGAGGCTCATCATGAGAATTTAGTAGTTTAATGGCAAGTAATAAGTGTTTTTCTGGGTACGATGGGAATTTAATTTTTATTACTGGATATTAATAGAAAGCAACCACAGTGGACTCAACTGCGTCTCCGAATGGGGTGTTCACAACCTTTAAAAAAAGGCCCGGAGGAGGAGTTAAATCAGGAGAACTGGCTCAATTTATTCTCTTCTTACATCACACGTCCAAAGAAGTTGCACCGGTAATTGGTTTGAATTTTTTCAAGCATTTCCAGGAAGACAGAATGTGTCAACATCCACCGATGCCATTTCCTATCGGCAATTACACTTTTTCTAAAATAATCGATCAATAGGACTAGGCGCAAAAGCCAGCTCCCAAAGAACCAGTTCTTGTTCATGCGATGGTATTTGCTCGATCCAGGGCGACTTTTTCTTTCCCCAAACTGGATAATTTTGCTTGGTTAGAACGCTACAGAGTGTTAAGTGGTTCTCATCGGTCATATAAATTTGTTTTAAAAAATGCGGCTAAGTTTCAACCATGTGAGGCGACAGTTTGCCGCAATTGCTAGTTGTAAAAGATTGAAGCTTTCCTCTATCTCTTCCTTCACCATCTGTCTTCTCAGTGTTACTTCTCTTAACAACAACAAATAAATGTGGCCAGTGTTTGATGCAAATTCTGGTGCCGGAAAGTTGTGCTGCTGATTTTAAAATCCTGAGCACGGGCATGATTGGTGTTACTGGCAATATTCTCTATTAGAAATTTAACTAGTTCATTGGCGCATATTGATCGTTGTTGGACGGTATGCGGATTAACAAAATTATATCGGTTGCTCTTCCTAGCCGTAATATTTCGATGTTTTGTGCGTTGGGTGAATAAAACTGATGTGAATCGGAAAATATAATTATTCAAGAAATTTTCAGGTTGTTAAATGTTACCCAGATAACATCATGTAGAGAAAGCATACGCATAATGGCAATAACTTGCCTCCTTTTTGGGGATTTGTGTTTAAGTGTGTCATTTTCAATCATTTGGAAGACCTTGGTGTATGACTGTTGGCAACTTAAAGCCCAGTTGAGCCAGCTTCTGAGAGGTTTGATGTAATTTTAATACACTGGGAGAAAGTTTTGCTTAGAGAAATTATCCAAGAATCATAATGGCCGCAGGGATCCTGTATACGCTTGTCAGGGATAAACAAGCACCTCGAGGTAGCTAGAGCTTGTATGCTAAATGAGGAAACCTTTTAGCGACAAATGGCCTTAGCGAACTATTACTTTATAAGCAGTCAGCTATACAGATGTTATCTTTCTAAGTACAGTTATAAAGGAATCCCTCCAGGAGGATAACAGCTGCCATGAATTTATAGCCAGGATTATAGCAGCATATCGATCTCTCTGAAGCTATAAGTTTAAAAAGTATTTAACTCTTCGTGCATTTGACCAGTGCTTTCATCGAACTAATTTCACGAGATCCGGTTGTCATACAGAAGAGCGGATTCGCGAAAATCTTGCGGGAAATGCCAGTGATTCTAATGACAAATAAATTAGCACCTCAATCTTATTGGAGCCTTGAGTTCGAAGAATATTCGGCTATTCGGCAACTGATAAGTAACTTAAACGCAGTAATACTATGAGAGGTGGAAGAGAATCTTTATTGTATCTTATTGGCATCGAATAGTTAGCTGGTTTATATGGTGGCCAATCTTAGGTTGGGGTATTTTTTGACGAGTGGAGCCATTGTGCTCATGTCATACACATAAGTCAGTATAGGCCTGTTGTGTGCTCCATTGAAATCCAATCCCCATAGGAACTCAGTATTATTGACGTAATTCCCCAATCTTTTGCAGTCAATAACTCTAAGGTACCTATTGTCCGGCAAGGTATCATCCTCAAAAAAGTGAGATGTCGGCTGGGTGAAAGCTGGGCATGGCCTGCAAATATTGTTATCTGTGGGTTTAATCCGTTAAAAGTACCCTCGTAAGTTATAGTGCAACGTTAAGACCCATCAACTTTCTTAGTTCACCAGAACTGTCTTCTCTTCTTCCAGGTGATCCCATAGAACCTTAGTTATATCACCTACATTCTAACTATTCCATCCTTTACTGTAGATCATTTTCGCTCAATTTAGTAACTCTATCTTCATTGCGTTGATTGGTATAGCGTTAATAAGGATTATTGTCTGCAACGTTGTTGCCTTTTTCACCGGGCCAGCGGGGAATTTTTACGTTTACTGCGTAATCGTTAATCATTATTGTTATTCTTGCAATTCAAAACGATCCTAGAGTTTAATCTATCATTTGTGAGTGCTCTTATTACCGATATTAGAATATAAATGCTTGCCTCCTTTTATTTTTTTGAGATAAGTAACACTGGGCACTGAATTCCTACTGATATGACTAGGTGTTATCTTATTTAGGAAATGGAAAGTGATATATAAAACAAAGAAGGAAGAGATAGAGGAAAGCTTCATTTTTTTACAATTCTGCTTTTTTAACGTTTCTAATAATGCAGTATTGCAGCGCCTCTGGTGTCAATGAGGCGTATTAAATTTTTGAAGCTGTGCTTAGTAGCCATTTTATTGGTTATTTTACTTCGTAGATGTTTCTGCTACACAATATCTGCGAAGGAGGGCGCTCTGATGTTGCATTAAGATTAGAATCTACAGAAGTCGGTGTAGTTTTTGGTGAATAAAGGAAAATCATCTGTTGATTAACACCGAAATTGACGCCATCGTTGGAACAAACAAACCAATCATATTTTTTCTCAATTTGCCAATACATGGTATGATGATTTTACGAATATTTAGCTCTTCTTTTAGCAACAATATTTCTAGTTTTAGAAAATCAAGTGTTTTTTGTTTTTTTTTAAGAAAAAATGGTTCTTACTTTGATATTTTCTTAATTTATTTGACAACAGGGCGTTTTTGTTTTAAAAACAGCCTTTTCCTTATGTGAAAAGTTTTGGTCTTGAATTTAAAACGTCTTGTAACTTTTATGATTTCATTCTTCAATTGACAACGTTTCGTTCTTTATTGAGAACCTCTGGTATTTTGCTTCCCACGTCATTGATGTGGTAAGGATTCTTTGGTGAATACACTTGACGGCTACGGTTAAAGCCTTAATGCGAGAAATTGAAGGGCATATTAGATGCGATAGCACAGCCTCAAGTGTACTCGGTGAGATGATGCCAAAATTTACTTTTAGTCTTGAGTTTTTAGCAGAAAAGGTAAATAAAACTCGTTTTCTATTTTACCCTCTCTTCCTTACATTCAAGGCCTTGCAAAGTAAACTTTGCGTGTGCAAAAGCCATCGTACAAATTGGGGCGTTAATGCTGGCTCTAGTGTACTGTGTGTCAAGACCATGTCACATTAATCTTAAATAAAATCTACCCCTACATATTAACAAATATTTCTGCTTTTGCTTAGAAGCAAAGAATTTTTATATAACAAGACATGGTAATTTGTTGTTATGGCTCCCCACCTTTGAGGTACAACAACTTCACTATGATATGGAGTTGTATGACGTGAGGTACTATGTAAGACCTAAATGTATGTTAATGTTGTTTATAATTCACACAAAAAATATAAACAAATTAAACATTTTTATAGCCGTTATTAATTTTGTAAAAACATTTACAACACGTAATTTTTCCTTAACTAAAGAAATAAATAATTTAAATCGCATTTAAGACCGCCGCCTCTGTATTTTGTCATTATATTACATATTCCAAGTAAAAGGAGACATTTTTCTGAAAATACCAAAAATTATGGCTGTTGTTGTGTTAAGCCTGTGAGGGTTAAATACTCGTATCTGTAAAGTATTCTTACTGTACTATGTTTTATTTTTTATTTTTAACTCATCCATTAAAAATAATGCTCTCGAGTACAAGTATCATTCAAATTACTTTATTCCACTTTGGGGGTTTGTGCTTTTTTTTTAATAAAAAAAAAACGTTTTTGCCTTTGTCTTTAAGTTAAAAGAACTTATTTTTCTGTATAACATACATACTTATAATCGTATGAATGTATGTATACATTTTAAACCAGGTTTTTTTTTCAAGTGGATTTTGTTGTCTGAGGATTTTTAAGGTATGATTTTAGGCGTTTTGCTTTTACTTTCCTTTTTATGCTTATGGTGAGTGTGTGTGTTGATGGTGGGGCATTTAATTAAAAAACCCTGTATGTCCTCAAGTGAATGAAGGGGAAAGTAATATATGAGACAATATGTAATGGAAAAATATTTGACAAACAAAATTTTCTTTAACTCACCGTTTCAAGTTGTTTAAAATTTAAGTTTTTTCTAGCATTTACAATATATTATTTTACTTTAATATTTACTATTTTATTATTAAAACTGAGAATTAATCTCAAAAATCTTGAATCTATGCCTCAAAAATAATAACCAATGAAGTATAGAAGATGCAAAGCTAATGATGTTTTCTTTAGTTGCATTCAAAGTATTGTATACTATTTTCACAAATAAGGATGATATGGCAGGAATAATTCGATATTTCAAGACTTTATTATTATTTCTAAAAGTAGCCGACTCGTTTGAGGTAGCCCCAACTTAAAGTTTTCTATAAATCGTTGTAGTCACAATTCGAACGAGCTAACAAAACCCCAATGCCTATAGACAAACTCTCTCGGCTGTAACGTGGCTTTCTTTTTCAGCTGGGGTATGACTGAGTCTGTCCAGGTTCGAACTCAAAGGTCCACTTCCTTTAAAATACAAAATTTAGTTTCTTAGGTGTTTCGAAAATGTACAAAGTTTTATTGAAAGAAACTTTTACTACTTAGGATATCTTAAAACAGTAACCCGCAAGTCGTCACTAAATGAAAGCGACGAATGAATTAGTTTTTTTAAGCACACCGAACGAAATTAAAGTTCAAATTTAATAAATTTGTACAGCAAAAAAAAAAAATTATTAGTTATGGAAGCTAAGAAATATTTCATGATAAGAAATGCTTTTCGCAATATGCAATGCATTTTATTTTATGAAACATTTCACAATAATAGGGAATATAGTTTAAAAAGGCATTTTAATAGTATCCACAGCGCTGTGAATAAATTTAATTTGGAATTTATACACTACATTGTTGAATGGATTATTACATTTTTACTTTTTATTTAAGTTTTGATTAAATTGCTTATTTACAAAAAAAAATTCAAACAATTAATAACCACAGTATGTGTTTTAAATTACAAACTTTTCTTCAAGTGTAACTTTATTTTACTCTCATTTCTCTCAGCAATACAAACATATTTTATTTTGCCGGACACTGTCTTAAAACTACAAGGTATATTGTCAGTGAATTAAAGACGGTGACAGCTATTAAAGAAATAAGTAATACCGACTAATTATGAGAGTGTTCGGTAGTCCTTGAACCCGTTTAGGAAATACCGGCCAAAGGAATTCGATAGCTCTCGTAATGAACACGTTTAACAGGTGGACCTTGAAGCCGTTTACGGATGAACCTCTCGCAATAAACAAAAGAAGTTCAATATTAATTTGGTAGATCTTGAATATAAAATACGAGAAGTTCAAGATGGATGCGGTAGATTTTGAACGAGTTTCCAAGATGAAATTCGGTAGATCTTGAAAAACGACAAAGGACCTCAATTTCAGCGTGACCGTTTGACCGACTAAAGTGGCAAATTGCCACTTTTTCGACTGCCTTGCCACTTTTTTCCCCTTTTGTCTAATTTTTTTCAAAATGAATTATATAATAAAACATTAAAAACAAGAATTTTAGTTTAGTTTTTTCGTTATTTTTTAATTTTGCCCCTTTTTTTATAAATCCCCTATTTGGTGCCACTTTTTGAAAAGTGTCATCGGTCACCCTGCTCAAGATAAATTTCGGAGATCTTGAAAATGATAAATCCCGTATATCTTGAAGTAATAGGCATAAGGTTTATAATGGGTGTTTTTTATTGAGGTATAGAACTTTAAGTTGGCATCACTTTTTTAACTGGCGGCCATTTTGTCAGCTGTCAAGTGATTAATATTTAGTTTGGTTTGCCATTTCATCATGAACAGGTTGACAAAAGAACAACGCTTGCAAATCGTGCAAATTTATTTCGAAAATAATGGTTCAGTTCGCGAAGTTTACCGCAAGCTCCGTCCATTTTATGGTCGACATAATCGTCCATCAGAGCAATTAATTCGGTTAACCATGGATCGTTTTCGCACTACGTTTACTCTATGTGATAATACGCATCCACAGAGACGTCGAACAGTGCGCACCGAAGAAACAATTGCCGCTGTAGAGCAAAGTGTTGAAAAGGACCCGAATGAATCGATTCGCCACCGTGCACAGCAATTGGAGCTTTGTCCATCAACTTTATGGAAGATTTTGATGGCATGAATGTGGATGAGTTGTGGTTCCAACAAGACGGCGCTACATGCCACACAGCGCACGTCACAATCGATTTATTGAAGGAAACATTCGATGAGCGCATAATTTCGCGGAATGGACCTGTCAATTGGCCACCAAGATCGTGTGATTTGACACCATTGGATTATTTTCTTTGGGGATATGTGAAGTCGCTCGTCTACGCCAACAAACCAGAAACGTTAGGGGACTTGGAAGCCAACATTCGTGACGTTATTGCCAACATACGGCCCCATATGCTCGAAAAAGTGGTTGAAAATGGACCTGTAGAATTGGCTTTATCCGAGCCAGCCGCGGCGGCCACATGCCCGAAATCATATTTAAACATTAATGGCATAAAATTATCCTTCCAATAAAGCCAAATTGATGGACATTAAAACGATTTTCTTGTGTTTTATTTCAATTCGAAGTTCTATACCTCTAAAAAAAACACCCTGTACAAATAAATAAATAAATTCTGTATACGAGTATCTTGAAATAAAATAAAAATAAACTAAAAATAAATTCAAGATAAAAACGCTACATCTTGAACACGTAACTACAAGTTTATCAGAAAGCTCAATATTAATGCTGTCAATCTTTCCTGATTTCTCCCAAAAAAATAGATCAATCCTTTATGTTGATGTCCAATCTCGTAATATACAGGTAGCGTCCTGCTTACCAACTCAGACGTCCATGTCGTCCTGATTTTGCTTAACTTGATATCTTATAGTAATTATGATTCTAACTCGTTGGGAATTATTTCCCTATTTGTGTGGTTTGTTCGCTTTAGTTTCAAATCTGTAAAAATCTGCATTTGCTTGTTGTATTTTATTTCCTTTAAATAGCGTGCATGTGCTTGTATACACGTAGTAGTGTAGGAAAAAAATATGGATGCATTTGTGACGAAACGTTAGACGGTAACACAAGCCAAATATTGTATTATTTAGAGCTTTTTTAAGTTTCTTAACCTACTTTGTAGAGATCGACCGAAGGCGTTTTTTTTGGCCGAAGCCGAAGCCGAACTTCGGCTAAAATCCTAAACTTCGGCCAAAACCGAAGCCGAAGCCGAATGTTTTAAATTTTAAAAATGATACTTGTTTTATATGAATTAAGAAAAAAGTTTGCTTTTTTGAGATCACTGAAATAGCTGTAATATCTATTGGATACATTACAAGAAAAATAAAACTATTTTGCAATTTCTAGATTACTTTTTCATATGATCACTCACAAGAACGTCCAAGTAAAAGAAAATAGAAAGCAACAGGGTTGTATTTCAAAGCAACCCTTTCAAAACGTTAAACACAATAGAAACTGTCGGCGAGCAACGACCAAAAATAATGTTATTTTTCAAGCTTGGAATGAAAAATATTCGGCTTCGGCTAATCGGCCGATTTTTGCCGTAGGCCGAATGTTGGCCGATTACCAATTTTTTGCCGAAGGCCGATTAATCGGTCGAACTCTACTACTTTGATTAAAAATTTATAATTCTTAATTCTGTAATACTTAGTCCTAGAAACCGAAAGAAATATTTTTTTATGTGTTTAATTTGTATAAAAACCCAAATAAATTTCGGCATACCAGTGTCACTCTAAGTGACTATGACTATGCATCTGAGTACCCACAGCGGTTCCAATTAAAAAAGGGTAATAAATCTGTGTCTGTGAAATTTGTCATCGATAAGAAAATGTATGTAGAATCGATATTTTTATGTGAAAAGTACGTTACGTTACATTACATCTCCATAACCATTTTCATTACTTTTCACACAACAATATTGATCAGCTGTTTCTTACTGTTGCAGTTACATTACATTACAGTCGGCTAACTGAGCCTTAAGTGTATGACAGGCCAGGGAGTAAAATATTTGACTTTAATCACAGAAGACACGAGATCAATATCGCCAGCTGGCGTTTGATTTTTATTGCACTTTCAATGACTTCTAAAAGTATTAACATTTCTAAGTTATTACTTGTAATCCAAGATTTCAACTACATTCTTACCTCCAATGACATTGTCATGTTAAAATAAGGAGTTAAAATGTTAAAGTAGAAGCAATGTTAAGTATGTTAATCATATGTTTATTAGCGATTTCTTTATTATTTTGTCATCAAAATGTTTGCTGGGATAAAAATACATACAATTCATTTTAGTTTATTTGGATTTACTTATATGCCTGGAAATATTTATGTTGTAGTTTTATTTTTCTTAAAATTAAATGCAATTTTTTTTGTCTCGCTGTTCTTGTCTGTGTGGTATAGAGGAAAATACATCCATATATAATTCTATTATAAAAGAATAAGAAATTATAATTTTTAGTTTTGGCATGGCTTTCAAAACTCTTGGTTAGACTTATGATGACTTTTATCCTTTTAGAGAATTATTGTCATATATTAAATTCGTTTTCTTTTTAGTTAAAAAATCCGATTTAAATCAATATATATTTTATATATTTTTATATATGTATATACAATAAGTTTTAGTTGCTTGTTTATTAACAAATTATTTTATATTTCTTTCTTTTTAGGTAAGTTCGATTAAATTTTACAATAGCACTTGATCCTTGGCAAGGATAAGAAATTAATATTCAAGTAAGCAATGAAACAATGTAAAAATTATTGGCCGAATCAAAATATCACCTGCCCTTATTTTTAAACGTAGTGAACAGTTTATCTAAAAATAATCCGCTTTGCAACTTTTGTTGCAATAATTATTGCAAAAAATTTTTTCAATTAGAAGTACTAGACTTGACCCTATTTCTATTTAAAAAGCCCACTAGTAACTCATTTGCCCTAGCAAATGATTTTGGTTGCAGATACTAATAAATTATGCCTTTTCTTTTTCATAATTGTGTAAATAGAAATTTCTTTCCTTATTCCAAGAATAACAAAAATTTTCAATCTCTCTTAGACAATAAATCAGCTTGAAATGATTGATTTGAAATTTTCAAAATTATATTCCTAAACAAGAAGACAATAATAAATTGAAGTTCTCGAACATGCACTAATAATTTCAAACAATAGAAACAATGTTAAAAATATGAGGGAAAATAAACTTCAATGGGAAAAGTATGCAAATTGTTATTATGTAATATTTGCAGCGTTACCATCAGTAAAATTCAAAACTACCCTTGAGATGAAGTAAAATTACCCAATTTAATTGAAATTTCACCTGACCATAAATTAAAGTTTTATTGTATAAAAAAACTTTTAGAAAAAAGAAAAAAATTCATTTAACAGAGATCAATATTATTTATACTGTTGAGAAATTTATTATTTGAAATATTGTAAAATTTTTATTTCAAATAAAATTTTTTCCTTGGTGGGTAAGCAGGTCTAAATGAATTTCATTGGTGCTTTAGCAAATCCTCAGTAGACTCCAACCACACTTTGGAACAGTTGCAAACTACGATTTGGTAAAGCACCTCAGAATTGCATATAGACATGCTTAACCACTTAAGATAAAAATTTCATTAATCATACCATTTAGATTATACTATGATACAAAAGTTGAGAGAAAACAATTATTCAGGGTTCTCATGTGCCAAGTCTGTTTTGTTGGAGTCCATGGATAATGAAAATACCTTTGGTTTTTTAGGTCACTTTTTAAAGAGATTTTATAACGGTAGATGTAATGAAAAATGGGGTTCTTAGAATTTCAAATTGAAAGAGTCATACGGATTTCTATTAATTTTTTTTCACATTTCAACCACGATAATTTCGCTATTTATTAACCGATTTACAAAAAGTATGTCTGGTTTAAAAGATAATGTCAGAACCTTTAAACAAAAGAATAATTAATAGAAATCCGTTGGGAAACAAAGCAGGTATGACTTTTTCCATTTAAAACTCTAAAAAACTTTACGAAGTGACCTAAAAAACCAAAGGTATTTTCGTTCTCTATGGTCTCCAAGAAATCAGAATTGGTATATGAGAGATCCTGAATAATTTTGGTGTTGCACAGTTTTATTATAGTAACTTCAAACAAATTGATAAAAATGGCACAAAAATTCAATAATAAACAAAAAATAAAAAAATATAAAAAAGTGAGTTCAAACTTAACATTTTATTGCATATATTTAGGGAATTCTCTTAATTGCCGTTCCTTTGAATACATTCTTTAGTAAATAAAATTCCTAAAATGGTCTGCTTCTTAAATTAGTTTTGCAAATATTAAAGGTGCTGAATAGTCTTTCAACTGAAGTTATATTCATTATCAAGCTTTTGCAAATCTATATTAAAGGATGTAAATTAAACAGTGACTTTGATTGAGAAGACTGTGCAATTTTTTGGATCAACAATATCTAAAATTATATAAATTTCATGAATAAAACCAAATCATTATTTTATTTGGTCAACTTCTTCAATTACACTGATCTGCAAAAAAATGTATCTTAAATAAAAACTCGTGTAACAAAATTTAAATTAATTTTAAAGATTTTTTTTAATGGTCGTGGCTACTATGACCCCTAAACAAGGCGACTGCACAGAGAAAACAGTGCCTACTACATACCCCATAAAATAGAACAAAATTAATAAGTAATCTCTATGGTTTTTTTCAATAAGAAAATCTTATTAATTTTATAGAGAAACCCTTTTTGAAAAAATCAAGGAGAAATCTTGTAGTTTTTATGAGGTTATCTTATTAATTTTTTCAATAAGCTTTTCTTCTTGTTTTCATTAGGCGACCTAATTATCTGTACTTATATACTTTCATTTAAATTCTATACCATATATATGTATGTATGTATGTAGTATATTGTAGATGTTGTTTATTTATACATACATACATACACATTATGTTATTTTCTTAACTAACTTACTCACCAAGTACTGAACCAGCAAACTTCTACCTGATAGACAAGCACTCTAACCAATATGCTAACAAGCAGCCTGAATAACCACTGAAATTATTGTGCAAAGATTCTTATACAAAAGTAAAAAAGATCATGAAAAAAAATTGTCTCTATGTCTATTTATAGAAAAGAAATAACAAGACACCTTATAAAATCAAAAAGATTTCCTTATTAAAATAATCAATAAGATGCTTTACACATAATCATATAGGAACCTACTAAAATCAAGAAGAAACCCTTGTTGAAAAAATCAATAAGGCAACCTAATAAAATCAAGAAGAAAACCTTTTTAAAAAAATCAAGAAGGCAACCCTATAGCTTACAATTTATAAGAAAACCTAATAGAATCAAGAAATTTTTCTCTATGGATTGTTTTTTTGGTGCCAAAAGTAATTGTAAATTGAGTAAAAAAAGTTGTGAATAATAAGATTTCTTCTTGATTTTATGTGGTTTTCTTCTTGATAAAATTAATAAGATTTACCACATAAAAACAATAAGGAATCTCTATGAAAAAATCTTCGATTCTTTCTGGTGGGATACCCCTTAGCCTAAAGATGGTTCATAGAGAAAATCTTCTTGATTCTATGACGCAGTTTTTTCTCTGTGCGTTTCATTTTCCCCGACCAGTGCTATCAAGAATAATTATCCTCTCTATATCGGAAAAGAATTGCAATCAATGAAGTATCAATAAATATTTCATTTACGTTTAAAAATTAATTTTCACCTGCATTATAAATTTTCCATAAGCTCTGGAATTTTAAAAGATCGATTTTTATATAACTGGAAGAAATTTATGGACGTATGGATAGATGATTGATGGCCTACGTAACTTAATAAGAATAACCAAAAGTTCATTATCATAATTTAGAAACACAGGAAAAAATCCGTAATTATACTTTTATTTATTTGAGTAAGTCATAGTGTTGAATTGTGTTGATAAACGAAAACAAAAAGAACAATTAAAAATGGAGGATTAGTGCTTTGAAAGGGAAGAATTTTAAATTACTCTTCTTCTAAACCTAAAAGAAATTACGCACAAAGTGGCAACACTGAATATTTGCTTAATGTGCACATTAGGTCTCTCTCTCTATCTCTCTCAAACACACACACTCACGCACACTCATATATATTCAATGTAAGAGACAATAAAATAATTTACATTTACAATGGGTATTTCTGTGAAATGTGTAGTATATACATATGTATGTATGTGTGTGTCTGTAGTTGTGGGTGTCTATACAACAATACACAGAAAATTATATTAACAACAATAAAAGGAAAATTTGATGTTATTAAAATATATTTAAAATGTCTCTTTAACATAACTATATTATAATGATAACGAACATCTTTAACATTATTTACGTTTAATAGAGGGATTCAAAAAGAAAAAAAATCAATTCCCAAATGTGTAATGAATTTGATAACTTTTAAGTGAGAATGAGCATATGGAATTATAGTTTCAAACAAAATAAATAACCTATGCATTACTGGAGTTAGAAGTTCCAGATCAAGCACTATTGAAAAGGACTCGAAATGAAAGCTTCCAGTATCCTGAGGCATTTGTATCAACTCTTCGAGGGTGAAATGTGTGAAGAACAGTGATATGTATGCTTGGGACTTACGAGAACATTTAACCGAATAAGTGAAAGTCAGTTGAAAGCAAAGAAATCGACATGAAAAAATTTAGTCGTTTAAAAGAAAAAATTTCATTAGTACTGGTACCCTATTTGTTATGAAATTTGTCACATAGCCGTAAACCTTACCATACACGGCATGATTATTACATGTGACATGTCAACTTTTCAACTCGTGTAGTTCATGTGAAAGAGCTTAGCTGTTTTTAAGATTGTTTCTTTAATTTCCAATATATATTAGAGCGTTGCAGATTAAAGAAAAAATGTTGCAATGTTTTTTAGTCTAGTACAAAACCGTCCTAGTCGAAATCGTAATACCACACTCGTAATAAGGCCCATTAAGAAATATATTAAGCCTTACTACGCCGAATTTAAATTTCCATATTGGATAGTTTCGCATGGTAGGGTCGTTATATCGGTGTTGTAAGATATCAGAGGCTTTGTCAGAAGAAAATAGCGCACGCTGTGTTTGAAATTTTGTCAGATCATACGACTTTGCGTTGTACTTTTATAGAAGCAAGGTAAGGTAACACACGACCTGTACGTATCTTGCACTGGGAAATTTGACATGTCAGATGTAAAACACATGTCGTGTATGGAATTCTTATGTAATATCCATTTATGTTTTTTTTTGTTTTTTTAACAAACACAACCCGTGAAGCGATTAACTTGTCTGCGGAAAACACCCAGGGTCTATGGTGGGAATGGAACCCACGACCTCTAGACTGAGAAGCTAGCATCGCTACCACTCAGCCACAGGGGCAAGGAAAAAGCAGTCTGCGAGGTTGGATCTTATAAAGCCGCTTAGAAACTCCAAGGCACCGTTAAAAACAGATTTTAGAATATGTAAGTTTCTGATATAATTTCAGCAGGTTACTAATTAGCTAAGAAAACTTTGCACAAAGAGACTAATCAAAGTGAGTAGCTTCATTCGTTTCGATACTATCTTTAAGAACTGCCCTTTTGTTCGGATTTGAGCTTATCATCTGATTTCGTGAGAGACGTCCTGATTACCTGAGCAATTTTCCCTAAGAGGACCATCCTGAGCCACTTCAGTAATAGCAAATAAATAACAATAAAATTTCGTAGTATGTTATCTCGTTTCAGCAGATTATGATGAGCTGGTAATTTCTCTGTCGTCACATCAAGCAAAACGTTTAACAGTAGACAATTTTACGCTAACAAATATACAAGTATTTTTTGCAGTGTTACATTTCTTTTCAAACTGACTTGACCTTATTGAATTCGCCTTAAATATTACAAAAATTAACATATACGGCGGCTCTATGCCCGTCTTGGTTGGTTTACCTGCCTGCAGCCTTCACGCAAGCATTCAAGTATAATCTATATGATTCCATTTTGAAAAAACCACACAACACCCGTCGGTGTCAACCTATGTGGAACCGTATCCTATGGCATATCCAATGGCATACATACTACCTAACGCCCCCTTTCCCCGCCGCCTTCGAATTGTTAGTTAATATGTGAATAGCCCCAAGTACACGGACACCGTGATGGGTACTAGATCCATTACATCGCATTGAGGTATCTGATAAGGTCACTCAAACTAATATCTGAAAAGTCGACTAGTACATGAGCGCCTAAAAACTTGTGTCTCGAGTGATGCAAAGCAAAGGACATTCGCAAAAAAAGTGGAAGACTGTCTTTTCTTTGCTATCTTCATGACTACTTTGGCAGAACTCATTATTGCACAGGCCTAAGCTACCAGCGTGCTTGCTAATCGGCCAGTGTCTTGTAAGGACTTCGATGAGTTTTGAGATGTCCGTGCAGATCCGCATATTGAAATATGGTTTTCTGATTTTGGAAGGTTTAACATTTATTGCTTAATTTATGTATCATATTTTCTAATAAAGAACTTGTATGAAACGCCAAGTAACTTTTATTTAACCTGTTGTCGCTTGGTTAGAGGTTATCTTTGAGTTTTACTCATTAAATCAGTGATTGCCTGCTCCTCATTCGTTGGAATTATTTCTGAACATATAATCTTCCAATAATTCAAGTTCAACATGATGCGAGTGCCATGGTTTGATGATTCTTTTAGATCTTCTCCAGCGTATATATATGGAGACTACATCCTAGTTATTGCTTTCCTTTATTTTGAATACTTGACTTTTGGACTCTTATTATTGGTTGATGTATTTAGTAAGCACAGATCAGTTCATGGATGTCCAGTTCCTACATTCGAATAGATCGATCTTCTTCTGTAGTATTATTATTCTTTCTTTCCGTTTGGTAGGGAATGTGCATAATATCCATGGTTCTTTAAAGTGTGGCAAAATATATGTTATGGAGGTAAAGCCATGCCTTAAAAAGCTCGGCTCGTATCATGTAGAAACTGGCAGCTTTGTTGCTCTTGAGTTTAGCAAATGCTATTTTTCTTCTTCGATACCTAGCGATGCTTTGGAGGTAGTTCTTCTGATATTTCTTCTGGTTTGACGCAGAGAAGATGAGCTTTATGAGCTCTCCTCCGTTTAGGTTTATCTTCTATAAGCTTGTTGCCATTCCTGTCCCTTATGTTTAGTATAGTGGCGACCTTGGTTCCGTGAAACTCCTTGATGACTTTATAGGTTTTTCGCCCATGGATTCAGGCAGCTACGTATTCTCTTGGTGTTCCGCTCCGATTCATTTTCTTCACCTGTTTTTCGAATTTGTTTAATGGAAATTGGAGTTCCGATTGGCGTGAGTATTTTAATTTTGACGGATTTCGTTTATTTGATTTTATTCCAGGTTGCGTGCTTGATTCACGAGAAAATGTAATGAGTGCTTGCGCCCAGTGCGTAACAAATAGTCTTAATGCTGGGTTTGCCTTTATTTTTCCAACCAGGTTGATGTAACCCCATGTCTTTGCACAGACGGCGTGTGAACTCCTGTGCAAGTGAAGTTTGCTGCAGTCGGTACACATTGAATGTCCACCTGGCTAATGTTTTCTTTTATAACTTAACATTAACATACCGACAAGCAGCTGGTATTCCCTATATAGGGTGGAGACCATTTAAATCGGCTTTAAAAAACATTACTGGCTAGTTTTTAAGATTTTTGGTTTTATTGGAAAGGTTGATCCTTGTCATTTCAGAATGGAACACAATATTATTCATATGACTACCACGACTGGGTTAGTAGTACACCATTCGATCAACCCAATTTTTTTCTCTCAAAGAAGTGTGAGAAACTTTCAGTTCCTGAGAACGAAGACGAGTTGATGCTTATGGATGTTCTTGCACTTTCTCAGCCACAGCAGCAATGATTTCTATTCTATCTATTTTCATATACTTTCTTCAAAAATTGAAGCACAAACTGAACTGAAGGCCGATCCATTCTCCTAAATTTCTTACAGTTTGCGTTAAAGACTCACTTCCTTGGAAGAAAGTTTTTAATATTTCCCAATTTTGTTCGAGCGTATAGTCAAAGTAATCGTCAGGTAGTTCAAATTTAAAATTTTAAATGGACCATTCTAGAGTCATCCGAAAAACATACTGCTCATGAAGCGATCCATTTGGTTATGGGTATTATCATCTAGTGATTGCCAGGTATATTTATGTATATCAAGGTGTGGGAATTTGTTATGAATATGAATGAATAGGTTAGGTTAGGTTAGGAGGCTGCTGGTAAGGAAGGGTGAAATTTAGAGTCCAGCTCACTTGCATCCAATATAATGATCCCTTTGTGCTACCTGTGAGTTGAAGAGAAGATAGTGAGAGAGGTTGATAGGGAAGGAATAGTGACAAAGAAGACAGGTGCTGAAGGAAGAGATAGAGGAAAGCTTCATTCTATTACAACTCTGCTTTTTAGCACGCTTTTTTAATAATGCACTGTTGCAGTGCCTCTGGTGTCCAATGAGGTATATTAGATTTTTAAACTTTGTTTAGTAACCATTTAATTGGTTATTTTACTTCGCGGATGATTCTGCTACACAATAATGACGAAGGAGGGCGCTCTGATGTTAAATTACAACAAGTGATATAAAAGACACTAATGCACATCAGAAAAATGCGTAGTGCTGTTATTTAATCACTGTCTGAGACCGGGCTTGAACCCAGGAGCTTCGGTTTTGTAGTCAGCTTGCTAACTACTTCAGCCAACGCTTATCCATGCAGATTTCTCTAAGAAGTTCAGCGCTGTTATTGCGATTACTGCGTTGACCTTCGGACCCAAAATTAAGTGCAGATTTGTGTTATCGGACCCAAGTTTTGCGTTAAAATCTCCCATGATCATTTTTATAATGTTACTTATCGATGCTAATAATCTTTGTTTGAGATAAAAAGTTCTTCAGACACGAGGTCGAAACGTTGTTCAATTCGCCTGCTATGAAAATAGTTTTGGCTTAGCGTCGATCAGACCAGACCAGACCAGTGCTGTCTACGCAGATCTATCTCCGATGCAGGGGATGATTGTGAGTTATATACATACATACCTGCGGCAGTATCTAGTGATCCGAGTGCTTAGGCTTCTTTGAGGTAAGCAGTCATCTGCAAGAAATATTGAGAAACTCCAACCAGATGATGTTGATATAAATTAACACGGAAAATCGTGAGATTGATATTTTAATAATTTATTCTTTTAGCCACGTTTCGTTTAAATAAATAATGCTAAAAATGCAATATTTTCTTGTCTTGAGCTTTTTTAAGTTTTCGCAAATAGAGATGAGTGATCGTGATTTTCATTTTCTGGTTATGATGGCATCATTAGTTTTTATCAAGCACATCTAGTTTCAAAGATATAACTACTGAAATATAAAATTTGCATAATCTACAAAAATATTTGTATACGTTGTAGGTGCTCAGGACCTCCTTAATAAGCGTTTGTGGCTAAATAAAGTAGTATTAGCAAACCTCATAATAATGAATGGCAGGATAAAGTAATAAGACTAGCAGATCTGCATATATAATACATATACATACATACATATAAGAATAAACAAGTGTGTATTGTGCTTCGGAAAAGTATTTATGTTGGTACATATTTATGTATTTGTATGTGTGCTAAAAAGTCGTAATAAGTAATAACATCATCAATAATGAAAAAGAAGAACAAAATTTAAATTGTATTCTGCAAAATTTTCCAACAAAACTACAAATTTATGCTAATTAAGTAAATAACTTTTTATGTATGAATAAAAGAACACATACTCCCAGTTTTTACACAACAATTTCATCGAACACATTCATACAAAAAATGAATGAAAGCCTTTTCTAACTTTTTTCCCTCCCTCTCTTTCTCCCTCTCACTCTCTCTCCCTCTCTCATTGAACAATGAAATGGGGGGAAAAAGAAAACATTTTACTACAAATAGTTTTAGCTGGTATTACAACAAACAAGTTTCTAACAAACAAACAAAAAAATAAAACACTATTGCATGCATGTTATGGGATAAGATATATTTTTTTGCTCTCTCTTCTCTAGTTTAGACATAAAATTGGCAACTGGCCATGTATGTGTACAAAAATAAAAGATATGAGAAAACTGGTAACATTTGTTTCCTATTAAACTGGCAAAACAAAAGCAATAAAACAATTTTATCAGTAGCCAGCCTCTATTTATGCTACAGCAAAGGTTTAAGTTCAAACTCCCTCCACATGTCCTGCCACTCCATTCCGCACTCTGCTGCCACAACTAAATTTAGTTTAGTTTATTGCAGAATATCCAACAATTGAAAATCAATGTCCCCTTAAACTATGAATTACAAAATAAATGAATAAGTATCATTTGTGCAGGACCAATGTGTGTGTATGTATGTTTGTGTGTGTGTGTGTGTGTGTGTGTGTGTGTATATGCATGAAATAATACTGAATGCCAACTTAAGTTATGGATCATTGCTCTGGCTAAAGTTTAGATTTTTATTTTTTATTTACAAAAATTTTTAAATGATAAACTTTTTTTGTTGTTGTAAAGAAATATTGAACGAGAAAAGGCATCACATGAATATAAAGCAGAGAGGTAATTCTGCAAGCAAACAGGATTCTATGTTAAGTTAGAAAAAAGACTTAGGAAATTATGCCATGTTGGCTTTGTAAAACTTTTCTTTGCAAATATGAAATATAAAATTAGCAAAACAGTTTAGTTCGGTTAAAACAAATAGCGGTTGTAACATGTTATTGTCGGTTATAGCGAACTTTGGCTTATGGCGGATTTTCAAGTATAACGAATTCTTTTTAAAATCTTTAAAAGAAAAATCAATAAAATTTATATGTTTAAGTACCTTCAACACCTCGCAAGTTCTTATTTGATGTTTTTTACAGCTGTTATTTCAGTTAAAAATAGGATGCACGGTATCACGGGACACCGTGAAGGAACGTAGTTCTTTACGTTTTACTTACCTAAGAAATAGCCCCTTATCCCCTGGTGGGCTTATTTTTGATCAAATATGTAGCATTTGTGCCCTTCCAGACTAAGATCTATCCATGTTTTGAATTGAGTTTGAGTTCCCCGGAATATTACAGCAACAGTGAAAATCTAAAACATCCGCAGTGGTAGCACCATTATGCTTATGATTTGTTACCTTCAATGAATTTCAGAATATACTTAACTTTGTTAAAACGAAATTCGCTTATAACGAACAAAAGTATAAGGTCACTCAGAGATTGCTGTAACCGAATACCACTGCGTTTGCTATGTTGTTTCTTTAATATTGTTACGTTTTTGTCCTTTAAAACGCTTTTCTATGGGCTCGAAGGCTTGCAAATGAATAAAAGTCCCCATTGTACTAAATATATACACTTATACTAATCAAGAGCTTAAATACACGGAGACAACTTAAATTACTTAAATGATTTATAACTAGGTCTACTCAGCTGCTGCAGATATATGCACTATCATTGAAGCAATACCCCTTCTCTACTGTTCTCTCCACAAGACTCAGTCTGCTGACGCTCACTGTTTGTACTACAATAATAACTCACTGACTTTACTTTGACACACTTATGTACGACTAAAAACTGCCTTAAACTATAAGTGAACAAACCTAATACAAATGTTTTCCATCAAAAGAAAGGGATAGTGATAGGGAAGAGAGGTCGTAAAGAAAGAGATAGTGGAAAGCTTCTTTTACAACTTTTGCACGTTTTTTTTAGTAATGCAGTGAAGTAGCGCCTCTGATGTCAATGAGGCGTACTAAGCTGAGCTTAGTAGTCATTTAATTGATTGTATTATTTCTCCGATGATTCTGCTACACAATACCGATGAAGCATGTAACATTAGGATTAGCATCCGCTTAAGCGGATGTAATTCACTGACCATTGTCTATGCCTTCATCACCTGAAATTTCCTTCTGCAACTGATACAAAAGGATACTAATTCACAACAGAAAAATACGTGGTGTGGGTATTTAATGACAGTCGAAAACCGTGCACGAACCCAGAATCTTGCGTTTTGTAGTCAACGTACTAACTACTTCAGCCAATACGACCCTCTTACTTACAAACACATAAGCCAATGCAGACGCTAGACACTACAAATTATACACTGCATCTCTAATCATGCTCTCTTGGGACTCGCTTCATGCACCGATTAGTAAACGATATCGAGAAAGTAAAAATAAAGCAAAAAGAATCATATAAGGCTAAAGTACAAGGTTTTCTTCCTAAGCTGGACCAACCGAAATTTCGGCTGTATGGACACCAAATCGCAACGTGTCAACTCCTCAGGAGATATTCGCAGAGGACTATCAGCAAAGCGATGAATTCATTAAAATTTTTGTGTTTCGTCTAGATGACCTGATTACATATGCCACAGAGCTACTTTTCTGAACTAGAGTATCGCTTATCATGTAGAGCTCTACTCAAATGTCAAGAGAGGTAATGGAACCATACTGGAGAAGAATTTTTGAGTGTGCAGAAACTTCGGAGCCACAGACAGATTGTCTAAGCGAGTACTATAGAGGTGATGTGTGGTACCCTGGTCATTACCTCCCTTACTACTGCACCCGCCTTGGACGGGATAACTTCGAGGTGTGTTAGATCAATCCAAGTTTACATTTTTTGTGAGTTTTTGAATCTAATATTGTGGTGTGCCAAGGTATCGAAACGATTTACAGTGGCGCGAACGGTCTTCCGTTGCAAAGAAAGAAATGCCCCCCTTGGAGACAGATGTGCAATGGCTTTGCACCTGCCTTACGGCCTATCTCACGGGTGCCAAAGCACCGAGTTTGGTTTTGGGACGCCAGACCAACGCCCCCATGAACCCTTACAGTTCACACCTATGCAATACATAGGTGTGCCTCAAGGGACCACAGGTTGCAAACCTTATATATAGTTATCCCTGTACTATATTTAATTACCTTGCTTAGGTAATTGAGCTATCTAAACTCGTATCAGTTGCTATGTTCATGCCATAACAACTTTCTGTTGATTGGCAACAGCACCTAGAATAGTGTCTGGCTGACCGCGTCATACCAATCACTAGCATTGATTTAACACTGGGAAGCCAAGACTATTCTCCCAGCGATTTTGGTAGCAACCACAGCCACTACGATAATTCTCAGGCTTCCACGCTATGGTGTTGTGTATACACCAATAGCGAGGTCCCCAAGAGAATTCCTCAACCATTGCCGGCACAGCTGAACCACCCTCGCGAGAAGAAAGCAAGCTGACGCCACCAAAATCCTGTGCCTATTACGATCAGACACGAATGTCCGTGCCCTGGGGTCATATCCAGGGCGTGCAACCTTTTGAGCACAGGATTTTGATAGCCGCAATGCTTTTATCTCTGAGCAGCTCAGCAGTCGGGCAACCGGCACCCTCGCAGATCCACCTTTATTAATAAAGGCTTCACTACTACTATCTTTTGAACTCAGGGGCAGTTCTAGGTGATCATGCACCTAACTGACAACAACGGTCCTTCATTATTTGTTTTCCTTTTATAAATACATGCACATCCTTTGCTCTGTTATTTCAGAGATCGGGTAGTAACACATAAGTTTTACGGGTAATAAGCCAAAGGTCCGCCAGCAGAAAAAACTTCATTACCCTTAGCTGGGGCCCCGGGATTGCCACACCCGTCGTCAATTTGACTCCCCTGGGGGGGCCCCTTGGAGACCGACAACACTGTCGCCAATTCTGATCCGTATGTTACATTCTATTCTAGCAATAAGAAAATCTCGAAGTGCATTGATTTCGAATGCAGCCAAAGAAGTTTTATGTCCATTGAGGGATGTGCTGATAATACGATTTTGATAGACCTATTTCTCAGAGATTACCATCAAAAATACAGTTCCTGCTCTAGGACCACTACTAGATGTTAACTAAAATACATTAAAATTAATATGGCCTTCCTCAACAGTTGGTTGATTATATACGTCCTGTGTATTCCACTTCAACAACTATGTTTTCAGGTGCTTCATGAGAATCAGATGAACAAGTTTTCTGTGCTAGAGGAGTTATAGAAGGGGACCCCTTATCTCCTGTGATAATTAATCTTGCCATGGACAGACTAACTCGTCGACTCTCTGCTGAACTTGGTTGTAGGATTGGTAATCACATGATGAACATTGCTACTTTTACTGACGATCTGTTCATCTGCAGAAGAATACATTGCAACACAAACTAGCGATGTGATTGGAATTTAGTATTTGAGAATCTGTAGAATGTGCTGTCCAAGCAATTTGTGCGCTAGGCACTCAATCATAGAGTCAGTTGAGTGACTCTTGTTAACATTGTGATATCCAATTGTGAATTATTTAACATTATGTGTGTTGAGTAAATAAAGTGTCTGATTTGATGAAAATTGTACATCTGGGTCTTTTTAATTTACATCATTGGAAGTCTACGAACCTCCAAAAAAATGAGTTCCTCGATTTGGGATGATTATGCAAAAAATAATGATAACTAAATCTTTAATTGGGTATTTAATAGCTTATGTAGAGAAATAGCCCTGGCTATGCGCCTGATATTCTCGTACTAATTGATAATTTAACCGATGTTCGTAATGGAACTGGAAGCAAAACTTTTTTTCTTATGGATTGCCACATAATAAAAAAAGCAATGCAATTTTGGTATCACAAATTTCTCATTAAGTTGGCTCTAGTGAATCGATGGCATTTAAAACAATATATGTAGTATGATGAAATCAATGTAATAGCTGCATGGTGAAACTTGATATTCTTTAATATTCTTCTCCTATCTTTAAGGTTATTTAAGGTTATTTTCAGTGTTGAATGGAAATATGATCACATTAATGAGAGCTTCAATGGAAATGTTCAAAACTAAAATATTATAAAGTCAAATTATCTTTTAATTTTAGGTTAGGTTAGGTTGACGTGAGGATTTATTGCTCTAATGGTAAAGAACATACACATAAGCGATTACAGTCATGTTGTGCGCTGCTATATGAATTAAAATCGCATCATAACCTTCATAAGAACTCGATATTATTGAAGTAGTCCGCAATATTTTTTTGACCTATAAGGTGCCTAATGTCCAGAAAGGTATCATCCTCAAAAAAGCGGGACTTCGCTGGGTAGAAGCTTGACAATCATAGTGTCCTCCCTGCATTCCCTGCAATCTCCATTCCTGTTCAAGTGTCCTCCAAAGTGAAAGTGCCCTGTTAAGTTCCTGATCAACTTTCCTAGTTCGGGGCTTGTTTAGTTTCAACATCACCCTGGTCTTATCTTCTGCCGGGTCGCCCCATTCATTTCAGCACATATTTTTAAGTGAGTTGAGATCGAGAAACAACCTTTTCGACCTTTCTATAACAAAAGCTTCCATAGATATATATCTATCGTGTAACTTAAATTTATTAAAGCAAACTCGTAGATAAAACCTGAGGTAAATTATCTGTATGTAGAAATTACCGAATCGAACTAATGCAATAAATAAAATCAAATGAGACGAGGAACTGCTGGGTATTTGACTATCTAAATTAGATATATAAAATATGCTGTCCTTGGGACTTTTTCCTTACACTTAGTGCTGTGAAAGCATGATGAGGTAGTAAGAGGGTGAGAGGAGGTATATTGCCAAAATAAAAAGAAAATGAATTGTTTTGGTATGGAAATTGTAACATTTTCATGATAAATCGTTTTCGAAGTATTAAAACTAAAATATTGGGAAAATAAAATTATCAATTTTCTACAAGTATGTGTTGGTGCTTACATCTACACAAACAAATTAAAGGCAAGAGGACCCGCTTCCGATGTGGTTTCTTTTATATCTTGTTTTATTTATTTTTTTTTTTTTTGCTTTAGTTTGTTTGCTACTTGACTAAGGAAGGAAAAGGAGTTTTATGTGTTTTATTTTGCTGAAAACTTACGATAGTTTAGACAAGTAAATGGGTTTGGATAGTGCATGAGTTTGCTTAGTACATATAGTTTGCTAAACTTGAAAAGGAAATAATAATATTAGTTGCATATAGTTGTAGGCGAAATATGTGATGTGTAACGTTAGAAAATCGCATACATATAAAACATAAATTTTGGCATAAAACAGAGAAGAAAATGCCAATATTTGGATCTTAAATGCCATCGTAATCTCTCTAAAAAATGATTTGATCATCGATTCTTTTTTGCTTGTTTTGTTTTGGACAATTTTAGGGTAAACACTACTCTTTTCAATCTGTGTTTTCAATAAACTTCTTTTTCATATTCCTCCACATTGTGAATGGAGTCGTCGACGTCACATCAAGACGACAGTAAAAATTGTCACTTGTCTACTCTTTGTTGGAAACAATTGACTACTATTAACATGCTCCATTAATTTACAAAGCCTTAGAAATTAGCAAGAAATTGTCAATAAGATTCAATTGTTACCGATAAAGAGTAGACAAGTTACAATATTTGCTGTCGTCATGATGTAATGTCGACGGCTCCATTCACAATAAGAGGGTGTGTTCCCTGTGATATGTTGCCCTTTCGCCAAGCGATATTAAGATTATTTCGAATAGTTTAATAAATTATTTTATTTATGGCTATTAAAGCATTAAGACAAGGTATTATTAGTATTATAAGAATTTAATTCAAAAATGCAAATTCTTTATTGGAAAATTGGCACCAGAGTGTCAAACTTCAAAATCGGCTTCTTATATAAATGAATACACATACACGAATACATTTCTCTCGGTGGCCATAGATATTCATTTAAGATATCTCTCTCTATCTCCCTCTCTCTATTTCTCAACGAAATCTTTACTCATAATTGAAATAAGTAAATTTTTGCTTTTAGCATTATTGATATTGTTGAAGTGGCTTATGCTGGATTTTTTTTTTGGTGAGTGCAATTCTATACATTTGCCTAACATATTGTTATTATTGCTGTTGCCATTGCCATTTAAAATAATTCAATTTTCAAATGTTTCCGTTATGCAAATGTGTGTAAATAGAAAACACGACGTGTGTGCTTGTTGGCTAAATAATTTTAAAATGAGAATTGAATTCAAATTATTTTTATAGCATAACTTTAAGGCAGGCATGTGCAGTATGAATATCTTAGCATATGCACAGGTAAAATTGCTGAACATTTAGGCATTTATTTACATAATATTATTTTTTATTTTTATTATTATAAATAATAACAAGTACTTTGTTCGAAAGTGATTTTTCAAAAAACAAAAGCCTTGATAAACAGAAACAAAAATTTAACATATTTATTTTCTTTGAAAGGAACGGAAATACTTGGACATTTTTTTATACTATCTGTACGCATTCTAAGAATTAATAATAAAATACAGCTTCTCAGAAAATTCAGGTCAGGGAATACAGCCTATGTCTTCCCCACAATTCAAAAAATGCTTGCTTGGTATGCATAAAAGCGATGGCGTTAATGATTTGTTTTTTTGTAGAGAAGTAATACTCAGGCAATGAATGCCTACTAAATACTATTACTGGGTGTTACCTTCTTTTGGAAAGTGATAGTGATAGAGCAGACAGGTGGTGGATAGAGGAAAGCTTCATTCTATTTACAACTCTGCAGTGTTGCAGCGCCTCTGGTGTTAATGAGACGTATTAAATTTGTATAAGCTGTCTTAAGTATCTATTTTATTGGTTCTTTTACTTCTGCGATGATTTTGCTACACAATAGCGATAAAGGAGGGCGCTCTGATGTTAAATTAGGATTATTATCTGCTGAAGTCGGTCTAGGTCAGTGACCAGTGATTATGCTTTCATCACTTAAACTTTCCTACAACAACTGACACAAAGGGACGCTAAAGCACATCAGCAAAATATGTGGTGTATTTATTTAATGACTTTTTCAGTTTCCGGGCTCGAACCCAGGACCATCACATCTGTCTATACCAACGTACGTCACAGCCACCTTCTTTGTTTGTACTTTTAGAAATGTTAATTAGTCGGCGAAGTAATACAACTAATACATTAGCTAAACTAATGCTTCTACTTAACAATAGGGGAGCTACAAAATGTTTAGCTTATTCATCATCAGTCCTTCGTAGAATGTCCCATCAGTAAAGAAGGTAACATTAAGAAGGCATACTTGTAACATGAGTGTATGTTACAATAAGGTCGTAAGGTACTCTTCATTATTGTGTTTGAGGTATTAAGACTGCAGTTGCGACGTTTTTGTATAACGTTAATCTTTAATTTAGGCGAAATAGTTCTATTCGAAGTACGCAAAACACGAAAAGGTCCATTAAACTAATTTTTTCAGATCATATTAGTTTGGATACCTAATGGATACCTTAAGGAAGAGGTACAAATGAAAAGAAGAAAATTCTTACTAATAAAGTTTAAGCCTTTTTAATTTGTGTTAAGTTTCTTATTAGTAAAAGTTTGGGTAAATAGAAATGAATTTAATATAGGTTTAAGTCCTAATTTGCATAGTGCATAGTGCTATTGGTAAGCTGATTAGTTAGATGTAGAGACAAGGAAAACAGATACACTTCCTTTCCCCTCGTCTCTCTCTATCTCTATCTCCTTACAAACTAATCAGCTTAGCAATAAGACTTGCATAGTGTAAACTAGGACTAAGTGCTGATTGTTGCAAGTAATTCCATTAGGTTGATTTGAGTTTTGTGACGTTTAGGTTTTCAGTCTCGCAATTTTAAGCTAAGATCCATACCTTACGCCCTTCAGAGTGTCGTCTAATCGATTATCAGTGAACCTGAAATGTTTGATGCCGATATGTAAATGTTGTATTAATTAAAGAACAACCGATTTACATATTAATACTTTACTTTAATTAATACTTTTATTTAATTTGGTATTTTCAAATAAAATTTGATAAAATTTTGGCCTTCTTGTTTTCCTTTTTTTTTAATTTTTCGGCACAAACGTTTGCTTGGAGTGCATCAGTGTTTTGAGGGTTGATGACACTTTGCTTTTCAAATAACTCCACAAAATGAAGATCTGAGGGATCAAATCTGGTCATCCGGATGGCCGTCTTGATTCGACATGATATGTCCCTTGATTTCTTTTGCAAAAACCACACTGGTAACTTTGCATTGTGGTATGGTGTATCATCTTGTTGGAACCAGTAAAAATTTGTTTAAAGGACTTTCGATGATTCTTTCGGTTTCTATCTACAGCTGCAATTAGTACAATTAAGTTCGGCAGCTATGGTCATGCAATTGTATTTTGTGGATCCCTGGATGGATTATGTGTTTTCCATGTGCGTAAATTTTGCTTTTTAACGATACCAAAAAATATAAAATGGACCTCGTTTATCCACAAGCCAGTGTCGACCATTCGGCAGACTGTTGGGCAGCACGTATTTGAAACAAAGTAAGCGTTCTGTCAGCGAAATGTATTGACTCAATTATGCACTCTAAGCAAAAAAAATTAACGTCGTCCTTCAAAATTTTCTTCCAAGTTGATTTTTCGATGACAATACATATAATATGGCATCGTGGTAACACCCCCTCTTCCAGATATTGTAAACGATCTCTCAAAATCTCAATAAATTTTAATACTATATTGTGCAAATTGCTGTCAAACGATGCTTCTTGGCCACAATATTCATATTTAACAGTTATTTTCAAAGTGCAGAAGTACAATCTTAAAGTATGTCTTTGTCTTAAATATAAACTCAATGGAAATTCTATCGGACTTTACCACATACGTGAGCAGACACGAGCACAAACACACGCTTTTTGTTCAATCAACTGTTAAAGTTGTTGCTGTGGATCTCTTAGAAGTCCAAAATGTGTGATCCAAAATTTTCTTATTCGAAAGATAATATATGGTATTTGAAAATGATTTCGTTCATATGGTCACCGTGGCTGTTCTTGACGCAGCTCATCCCAAATGTCCAAGCTTTGGCCACTTTTTCGAGCATTCCTGGCCGTATGTCACAAATAGCACAAGCAATGTAGGCTTCCAAGGCATCAATGGTCCCATGCTCCTTCGAATAGTGAAAAGAAGATATGTACATTATGTTACCTTAATATAAAAAAATCTAACTCATTATTTTTTTAAATTCGAAATTTTTGCATTTTTGTTCAATCGAAATACATATACAAAAAGCTCGATTTCAAACAAATAATGAATGAGGACCTTTCTATATTAAGGTAGCGATAAGGCGTCAGTTGTTGCTGGTTTACCAGCATAAATTGTTGACTTCAGGTGTTCTCACAGGATCCATTCAGGAGGTGTCAGGTTACACAACCTTGGAGGCTAAAAATCCTCAAAATATTGATATCAATAGGTGGATCATGATGAAATCACATCATTGATCATGGTGCGGTAAGGATCTCCATTGACCGTAAGGTGAACTTCGGTTTCATATTTGAAGAAATAAGACTATAGAGCAAAAACATGGAAAAACTGAAACACATGATGATCTCGTGGGCTTAATTCCTCCACCAGCTGAATGGGTGTAAGTTAAGATCTTTGAGCAAAATGTTTAATTCAATTTGCTTGCTTACTTTCTTACTCCTAACCACTTCTACCTTGCTATATAGAGGTATGAGGCTTCATTAGATGCTATGGTTCTTCTGAGTTAAGGTTTTTAAACTATTAGAATCAATATTCCACTAGGACCACTTTTGCTACTCGGGTAGTATTGTCACATCAACTGGAGACTCTTCCGAAGACGTCTCAAACCGCACTTTGAGAGCGGCCAACTAAACACAGTGTGGAAGTCACCATCAATTTCCAACCGCACTAAAATAATATTCAATTCGTGCGTGAAGTCTGTGCTTCTCTTTGGATGTGATCCTCCAGGAGGATCTGTTTTTGATTACGTGTGTGGCAATCCCGGGGCGCCAGTTGGGGTGATGTGGCTTTTTCCGTTGACGTACCTTTGGTACATTATCCATAGAACTTATGTGTTACTACCCGGTCTCTGGCCACAGAGCACATGATGTGCACATATTTATAAAAAGAAAATAGTTCTGAGTTCAAAAGACGATAGAGGTGAAGCCCTTGTGGTGGAACTTCGAGGTCTCACCAGAGGCTACTTCTGGTTCCACGTGAACATCTTGCAAGATTTTACCAACAAATGCCTAAGAAGGATATTAAGAATTTTCTGGTCCAACAAAATATCGAACACGGACTTCTGGATGTGTACACGTCAAAGCCGAATATATACCGAAGTATTGAGGAGGAAATGGAGATAGATTGGCCACGCATTACGTAGAGAACCCGGAGATGTCACGCGAATTGTTATTGGCTGGAATCCGCAAGGTAGCGGAAGGAGAGGACGTCCTGCCCACATTTGGCGAAGACAACTAGAGGCAAAGGCTTCAAGAGCAGGAAAAAGTTGGAATGAAATTAAGAACCTAGCATCAAACAGAAACGATTTGAAAACTTTTAGTGAGGCCCTATGTTCCTATAGGAACTAAAGGATCTAATATTTATATATATATATATATATATAGTCGTGTTCGTCCTCTTTGTCATAGACCGTTTGGTTTTGTACGGAAAACAATCTTAGTTGTGTAAGAGTCTTTTATCTCAGCTTATTTTTGTCTATTCGCTTAAGCGACCGATGACAAATCGACAAATTTGGACCTTCCAGCACAATTTCGTTTATAGCGGAGATATTCTCTTCAGTACGCACATTCCTTGGACGTGTTGGTATTTTTACAGCAAGTATTTAGTATAAATTCATTGACAGTTCGTTTAAAGTCGTCCATGAGTTACGCGAATCGATTACTGGTTTTAAAAGCAAAACTGGATAATTTGTTCAAGCGGCAATCGATTCACGATGATTTGTAGAAGTATACTGATCATAAATGTGAAAAAGAGAGTTCAAAATGACAGTTCATTTGACTGTGAGTTACATATATCGCGCTTAAAAGAATCATCCCTGTTGATGGTAAGAAAGCAATAAAAAATGGTTTGCTCCTAAACAATTTGCATATATTGTTTTCCGAATTTTCATTATTCCGTTGCCATGTGTACACTGCTCATTGATGTGGTTGGCGTATTTCGACTTAGGCCACGAGGTTTTTGCAGTAATCTAAAGGGCACAGCAACATTTTGGTCTTTAATCTTGGACTAAAACATCAAAAGTTAAAGTCGAAATATGCCAACTACCATATGGCCCAATGTGTTATAACAATGTCTTCTAATATTGATAAAATTTGGTGGAAAACAAGCTACTGCACCCTTAAAAAAAAACTTTAATTGCATTTGCTTGCTGTTATCCAATCATGTACATGCATTTCATATACATACTCGTACATACATATGTAAATAAATGTTCAAATCTAATTTTATATAAATGAACTAAAATATGCTTAACACGCGCTAAAACTTTGTTCAAATGAAACAATAACAACAGTAACCAGCATATTATTCTATACAAGCAGATAAAATAAAACGAGATAGAAATTGTAGAAAAACAAATATAAGCACTGCATATAAATACAATCAGATAAAATAATCTGGCCAAATAAAGACAACACTCGCTGCCAAGTGAAATTCTTACTGCAGAAAGCCAAAAGAAAAAAAAGGACACGGAAATATTATTTCAAACTCAGCACTGACTATGGCAAACGTTTGCAACAAACCTTTAGGTTATTTCTTGAAATGAAATGCTTGAAAAGCAAACCAAAAAGAACGGGGTTGCTGCATGTGAATATTAAGATGCAAAAAATAGTTTGGTGGTCTTGTCAGTTCTTCCAGAGAATTAAATATAAACTACTGAGTGAGTGCTTTGGTTTTATTTTCATTGACTGGCACGATTATTTTCTACCCCAAAATGATTTTTAAACGTTGCAGAGTTTTTTCTCCAAAATCATTTTTAAGTCTTGTAGCAGATTATTTTTTTATTTATCCCCTTTTACACGGTTCAAGTTAAAATTTAAAAATAAGAAGGGTGTGCAGTGAGAAAAGAATAAAAAAATATTTTGAGCTTAGAATGCACTAAAAATAAAAAATATTGGAAACAGTTTGTTTTTTAGAAGAAATACCACGCCTATTAATGCCTAGCATTTAACTTACACATACCTTCTGAGGAATTGCGCAGATTGAATACGCTCGAATGCATTTGATGTAGTCTCGCTCTTCAATATCCGACAAATCACAAATTAATTTGAGAACTTCTTCCACATTTGCTTCGGTTCATCTAGAAGAGGAAGTCGTTGGTTGAAGTTAACCGAAGGACCTGTTTTCAAGCCCAGTCACCGACAAAGTCATTAAATAACGATACCACGTATTTTTCTGATGAAGGCATAGTTACTGGTCACTGAACTATACAGACTTCAGCGGATACTAAGCCTAATTTAACATTGGAGGACGCTCCTTTATAGTATTGTGCACCTGAATCATCGACGAAGTTAACCAACCAAAATATGACTACAAAACACAGCTTTAAAAATTTAATACGAGTCATTGAAAACAGAGGCGCTGCATCACTAGCTTGAAAAATATAAACCTGCAAAAAGCAGAGTTAGAAAAGAATGAAGCCTTCCTCTATCTCTTCCCTTACTACCTGTCTTCGCTATCACTATCCCTTTCCTAAATAAGGTAACATGTAATAGTAATAGTAGGCATTAATTGACTGAGTTCTTCTGAGTACTTCTTTTTACTTAAAAAAAAGCAAGTTTGTGCCCCATGAATTTAAGTCAACAGAAGACGGATGGCAACTTTCGAAGTCCGAAACTGTGCTTCTGCACCATAACAGCTAATCGTTTATCCACTGAATACTTGATGAGGATAGTGATGGATAGATGGATCCATCCAAACGAAAATCAGCAGCAATAAACCATCATACTAAGATAAACGGAGCACCGAACATAAATCGAGCTTTCGAAGAGGTCAATGAATGAAAAATGCCTGGAATGTTCTACCAGATATAAGGTCATGACAATGATCCTCAATCATTTAGTCAGACCAATTAAAACCTATTTGAAAGGTAAGAAATAAGAATGTCATGTGTACTGAACAGCTGAAATATTGCCGCTTTTATATATTATTGCTTGCTTACTTTCTCACTCCTGACCTCTTTTACAGTGCAATGTGGAGATATGAAAGAAAGCTTCGTCAGAAGCTTCGGTTATGAGTTGAGGTTTTTACACTGTTAGGATCAATACGATCGAAAAAGTATTAGGTTGACGTATTTCGACTTTGACTGCGACGTTTTTGTAATAGATTAAATAAGACTTCAGCGCCTTTTAACCGACTTCAAAAAAAGGGGGAGATTATCAATTTGTCAATATTTTTATTTTTGAAATTGTTACTTCATAACTCGGTACATTTTAGACCGATTGTAAAAATTATTTTTTTGTCTGGGAGGGTATAGCTTCCAACTGGTGCCATTGTAAAAAATATGGGCGGAGACACGTCCAACATTTTTTTATTTGATTTTATGACATTCATTATGACTTATTTGATTGCTGTGAAACCTAGAAAACACCTTTGGTTCTTGAAGTTACACAATTTTAACGTCCTTTCGTCCTTAATAATAAATTTCACGTGGTTCTGCTTAAAAAAATGGGTGGAGCCACGCCCATTAAAGTTCAATATTTGATTTTAAGTGTTTCTACTTTACCAATTTTTACAGAATTTAACACGCACCCTGAGCTCTAAAAAAACACACAGTCTTGCATTTAAGAAAATGGGCGTTGGCATGCGCAGTAAAATTTAATTTTATATGTATATCACCTACAGATTAAAATTTTTTTTTTAAGAGTTTACTTCCAGTTTTGTCTCTCTTTTCCTATCAAATCTTGTTTTTTTTCTGACAGAATTATTTTTAATCTAGGACACAAGTGACTTAGTCGAAGTCGGAGTCTAAATACGGCAACCACGATAAGGCAAATTATTCCATCAGGATATTCCTATTCGTTCTATTTGTCCTACTCCATTTGGTTTTATCTAGAGAACAAGCTGGGGCATTTTAGATTATTCCATCCTCATTAAAAGCCCATACCATCTCAGCTTATTTTTGTCTATTCATTTATACATAAAACTTATAGGATGATTCTAATGTTTTGATTTCTCATTCTTTCCGTCCTTATTTTTCCTGCTACTCTGCCTGGGTATTTCATATCTGTAGTCTGAACTCGGCTTTTCCTTGATAAATTGTGAGCCGAAGAATCAGTACCTTAAGTAAGAGTAGGGGTATACGTGGCGTTGCTTACAAATACTTTTGCTTTCGTGGATACTTCCCGTTTTTTCATGAAACTCTTGCTTAGAGCTTGGCATTGATTAATTGTTGCGGATATTTAGATCCTTATCTAATTTACCGTCTTTGCTGAATATAGCCACCATATGCTTAAAATATTGCACTTTTGTTATGGATTCCGTTCCAATACATATTTTGAGGGGTTCCTGTTGACTGCTTATAACCCTAGTCTCAGTTTTATTAATGCCTATTATCAAAGTAATGGAGACATATTGATGCTTATTGCAGTTAGTACTGTGCACTGGAGGGTTGGAAGACATTCTAGTAGGATAGGTCTGTCCTATAATGAGTTCTGCCGAAGTTGTTGAGAAAAAAGCGAAGAGACAATCTGTTACTTTCTTTGCGAATGCCCAGCTTTGCTCTTGATTGCCCAGCTTTGCAGCTCTTGAGACACAAATTTTTAGGTACTCATGTACTAGAGGACCTTTCAGTTTCATCAGAGATTGGGTTGAGTGACCTTATGAGATATCTCAATACAACGGGTAGGATCTAGCAACAATCCAGCGTATCCGAATACTTAGATACGGTTTTACAAAGGAGTGGAAACATCTATATTCTATTTGAAGGCCTGTGTGAAGAGGTCAGCCACATAAACCAACCAACCAACCCTTTGAAACCTCGCTTAGCCATTTCCCACAGAAACTATATGTGGATTGCAATAAAGAGCCTAACTCTGCCGGAAGAACAATAACGCCTACGTTTGCCAGCATTGATAGTTTTTGGGCTTAATTTTTCAGTAGCAGATATATAATGGACGCATGTTTGCTTTTGATTCTTTGGTTATATAACCCTATACTTTAATAAACAAATATGGTCTTAGGTCTAAACATCTTGAAATGTTCTAAACTCTTCTGATGTTGGATTTCCTCTTCTTATATAATTCCGGTAAGTGTTGTAAAAACTGAAAATTGGTCGGATAAAAACTTTAAAAAATACTCTCCCATTTTCAATCAATTGCACAGTATACTTCTTTTATAAATCTATTTAGCATGTTAGTAAGTATTTATTTTCCTGTTGTATTTAATAGATTTTTTCAAAGAGCTGCTGCATTGAAAATATTAGGTCTTGGGTACCTCTATGTGGTCTTAAACCACGTTCCATAAATATTCTTGAGTACAATTTTCTTGATGTTATTCCACTAATGATCTTCCCCTATAACTCTCGCAGTTTTATTGTCTGTTCTCTTAAAACTCGGGCATCGTATAGATACTTCCCAGTCCTCGGCGTTTTCTGAATGGTTCCAGGCCAAAACAAAACTGTTACGTTGGCGGTCCGAAGACCAAACTATATTCTTAATGCTTCCGTTCGATCTTAAACCACACTGTTCTTCCTCCAGGTATTCCTCTGCTACAGGTTTAATATGTTTAGTACAAATCCTTGAATACTTTCCTTGGCTCGGTTCCAGACCTTACCGGTTCCAATTCCGAATGAGGAAGGATTTGGGTATCATCAGTGGTGTACTCAATGATTAAATATGTTAACACCATCTGGCATTCTCCACTGATGTTAAAGACTTATCCCGGTCGGCCTATAAACGAGGCAGTCCCTTAAGTCTGGTGACTGCAGTCCAACTCCTCGTATCACAGAAAATTAAACCTAACCAAAGACATTCCAACTACTTCAGGTGGAGTATACTTTAATTAATTACGTGGTAACGAAAATTGGATTAATTTGCTTCTGGTCTCAACAGTAAGAACTGGCGAGTCTATTCTGTATTTTGGAACCAAAAGAAAATGCTTTCGAACTTGGTATAAGGACTACATTACTTTATATAAACGCATAACAGATCTAATAAACCAAAATCCGCATGTTGCTTAAACATTTTCGTTTCCTCGCATTGCCTCACTGCACCAAAGGAACGTTCTCGCTCGTGTTCTCCATCGCCCTTGCTCAAAAGTTATCATTAAGTTCGTAACTCTCATGATGAAACATGGTTACATTCGTGGCAAGATTGTATTTAATCTTACTGATCGCTTGAACAAGTGCGGAGTCATCACCTCCCGTTTCAATGTTCGTATCAATGTTATAGAAAAATTGACGAACAATTAGCTAATCTCTTATCAGTTTAGATATGTTGTATTGACAACATCCGCAGCATTATGGATTAATGAAAAGGCCAGAAGAAAACATTTAGGAGGAATGATTTTAAATAAATAAATCTAAATTAATAAGAGTAGATATTAAATTGATCCGAAAGCTCATCAAGAAGCAACATGATCTTGTATGTTTTTTTTTAATTTTAATTAATTATAAAATTGGATTTTTTTAAACAGAATCAGTACGCAGGCAGTGATTCCCTACCGCTATTACTAGGTGTTAGCTTCTTTTACGAAAGAGATAGTGATAGAGAAGACATGTGGTGAAGAAAGAAATAGAGGAAAGCTTCATTGCTTTTTACAACTCTGCTTTTTGCACGTTTTTAATAAGGTAGTGTTGCAGCGCCTCTGGCGTCAATGGAGCGTATTAAATTTGCGAAGCTGTGCTTAGTAGGCATTTTATTGGTAATTATACTTCACCGATGATTCTTCGAAGGAGGGCGCTCTGATGTCACATTAGTATTAGTAGTCGCTAAAGCTGGTAGTGACCAGTGTCCTTCATCACTTGAACTTTCCTACAACCACTGAAACAAAGGGACACTAATGTCCATCAGAAAAATGCGCGATGTTGTTATTTAATAACTTTGTCGGTGACCAAGGTCCAACGCAGGACCTTCGGTTTTGTAGTCAACGTGCTAACTACTTCAGTTTTTTTTGAGCAAGAATAAAATTTAATAGATACCTCGGCTCTTCTTATTTATGGATTCAAAGAATTAATAGTGATTTCTGACTTCCAAGAATATAACTTCTATTTGCAATGGTTTTAATAATTTTTTCTATTGATATTAAAACACCCTGTCTCCCTAGACTGTTTGCGCACTAACAGATGAATGCTTGTGCAATTATCCTGCTGCTCTTATAACTGTTATATTTGTAGTCCTCTAGACATCTTTGGCCGTATTGCAAAAGCACGTTTATAAAACTCAAACAATTGAAAATTTTAATGAGCAAGTTGTTGGAAACGTTAAAGAACAAAAAAAAATAAAAAGAAATCAAACTGACTTGAAAGAAGTTTCAAATAGCGAGTAACCAAACCAACTGAATGGCTGACGTATGTCTGAACGTACAACTGACTGTTTTTATAGTTTGTTGAATAGTTGAATTATGGTAGATTGCTCCTTTGGCTATGTTTCACACTAAAGAGTTGTTCCTTAAGTATAGGTTAATGTTAAAATGTTGAGGAAAATATTTTATTAATTTCATGAAATTTTGAAGTCGTACTTTCGATTTTTAATCCAAAACTATTTCAGTTTGGAACGTTAGTTCTTGATAAAAAGAAAAACTAATTTTTTTGCTTAATGTTTTATTTGAGTTTAGTTGCACAATCTTTACAGGTAATATGTTATGGCAAAAACATTAACATAAGCCAGTGTCCTTAGAAAACTTCACTAAGTATTTACATATATCTATATATATTAAATCGTAGTAGCTGTTTGTTCATAAGGTATGATCTCTGGACCTGTAAGAGCTGTGTAGCTGAAATTTTCAACACAAGTTCTGGTCAATATCCGGTAGGTTTTTGTTTTGTTTTTGATCTAACAACTGAGGTATAGACAAAGTTTCCCGGGGTCACCTAGTAGATAAATAAATCATCATAATTTTTTTGATAACTTCGTATTACCTTATCAGGCTCACAAAGTCAAATATTTCAATCGATTACTTACTTATTGAAAACGAAATCAAATTTTATTATTTTATTATTGTTTTCAATACAAGTTGCCGATCGAAAGTTTCTTGTCAACATCGTGGGCCAGGCGTAAGATCAGTAGCATCCTTCGGAATTTCAACTTCATACATCTTCACCAAAAATTATGACAAGAACGCAATTGCATATATTTTCCTATTATTCTACTTCTTGCGCAAATAATAACTATGATATCCAGGAAAGTGCCTTGCGGAACAGACATTAACATAACTCAGCGGCTTTAGAAAATCTCACAAAAATTGCATATGAGTTAAACCACACAAATTTGTTGGGAAGTTCATGCCATGCCTTATGAAATGTTGTTGTATGACCACCAGGCTGATATGGACTCACCCAAATAAGAAAAATACATTTCCATTGATTTCAAGAAATGAGAAACAAATCTGGGTTTTAGTGTCCGTGTTGATCGACTAGTGTCTCATAGGAAAGCACGAATATAGGTTAAGGGTGGAAGACAATTACCTTTGCCGCAGCTGCCAAGACGTTGATGAAGAGGAAATCGTGGAAAATTACCTATGTCTTTGCCCTGAACTAGCGAGGAAGAAAATGGTCACCATTTTCTGACGTTGCCAAAGTTGAACTGCAACCTCAACTTTTCTTAAGCAGAGTGGGCTTGGCATCAAAATGGACCAGAAGGGTATAATTAAGTCCTGAAGTCTCACTAGCCCCCCTTAACTAACCTAACGAATATACGTACACTTTCGCTTCTCTTTGGCCGTTCATAATGAAAATCCCAAATAGTCACTCCTGTACGTATAATAATTTAGGCTAAGTTCACCTATTTGTTTCGGGCAAAATATTTGTCTAGGCACATTTTATTTTCATGTGTAACATCTCTTAGTGAGAAGCAAATGAAAGAGAGAAACTCCATAAAAATATTTAAAGGACAAAAATTCTGAGCCACCCTTGCCGAACCTAAGTCATGTTATATTTGTAGGGGAAAATCATTAACCCGGACAAGAACTGCTTTCTGAGGAACCCAACTGATTCTTGTGGACTTTTAAATATTTATATAGACACCATCAAAAAGGTCTATAAGGCTAAATTGCAAGATATTTGTAAAAAAATTCTATCACCTCTACAGGAGATAATTGTATACTCCAAAGATTTGCATTCTTAATTGCCTTTTCTCATGAAACCGCCATTGTCAAACACCAGCAATTATAGGAAATCCAAAAAAAAATATATTAATGAATTCACACATACATATATAATGGATGTTCATGTGATGTTCGTAATAGATAAACAAACCCTAGGAGGAATGCCATTTTTAATTACTCTGTTTTATGGATGTGAATGAATTTGAAAGATAATTTGGGTTATTTTGATAAAGCTTGCTTTGGTATATACCATCAACTTTGAAGAACTCGAAAATTCACATAATTTTCACCTGATATGGGCAGTTGCTCTGATACATCCTCTTTGAAGACCGCATCGATAACATCCTGTTAAAACCATATAAATATCTTCCAGTCCCACATATTAACTTTTGGAAATACAAACATCTTCTTGGGCTTAGCAAGGAACTAAGAAGCAAAGCCCTTTCTGGACGAATGAAAATAAACTCTACAAATTACCCACTTACCCGTCCTACTGTATGGTTCTGAAAAATGTACGATTAAAATGACGTAGAAGCCGGGTCTGGCAGTGTTCGAGAGAAAAATTTTGTCTTATATTCATGACCCTTATACGCGAAGATGATGGTTTCCTCAGCAGGCTGAGCCGCAAGAAATATGTTGATGTTAACATAGTAAAACTCTAAAACTCCAACAACTACGCTGTCTTAGATATGTTTGGCAAATGGAAAATGATGCTTCCTCCTGTAAGGTATACAATGAAAATCCTATTGGTGGGAGGAAATGCAAAAAAGGGCGATCCAATCACCCTAGAAATGATGAGATACAAAAAGAATTAAAAATTCTTGGTCTCACCAATTGACACTACGATACAGAGGACAGAAACAACTTTAAACAATTTTATTGCAAGCTGAGACTGACCGACGAATCATGTGACGACTGAAAAAAACTAAGTTCTGCTTTCCATTCAGTCCTAATTTCATAAAGCTGGTAATGGAAGGTCCGCAAAATAGTAAAAGAATACGATACCAAAGTATACGCTGACTAATCAGCAATAGTCTACGTTGTCGGCTGTGCAATCCTCTCAGACGATCTTGTGATAGAATGCTCCTTCTGTCTCCCTAACAAAACGAAGTCAGTCAGTCTGCAGAGGACAGAAATGACTGGTATTCTATTTTATTTCAAGCTAATATGGACCGACGAAGCATGTCATCGACAATGGGAACAAGGGCCTTGTTTGATCGCTCTCGAGAACAATTTTGTGCTATTGTCAATCTGTTTCCATTACAAAAGCCCCAAGTTTTTGGTATTGTGTTTTAATGACGTCATTGTAATAAGGATGAATAAGTTCGCCGTTCCATTCAGTCGTAACTCCACCTAGACAGGAATGGGAGGGGACCTCATCGTATACACTGATGGATCCAGAATGGTGTACGGTGTCGTCTCATGAGTCTTCTCAGACGACCTTGGGATAGAATGATCCTTCCGTTTACCTAAATTGTGTGTAAGGGGATCATGCAGGATGCTAATCGACAGGAAGGTACATGTCAAAGTCTGTAACTTTGTCGAGAGCTATGCAGCACTTCTGCCGCTAAGATCATATATCATTTCCTATATTCTAGCTGGGCAGTGCAATATTGAGCTATCCAGACGGTATTGGGCTGATCTCACCTTCACTTGGCTTCCAGTGCAAAGCAACTTACGAGATAACGAACGAGTGGATGAGCTGGCTAGAGCTGACTTTGTTATGAACGCCTCCAGTGATGAAACGGCAGCCATGCCATGCAATATATAGGCACGTGCAAGACTGCTAGGAAAATGTGGAGTTGCTACAATGGCAAGAGCTCAATTCAATTAATAAGTAGAAGCCGTAGGAATATCTAGAGGCTCGTTGTAGTCGTCCGGTAGCTGTCGTGAAGAAAGCCAAGAGGAGACAGCCTTTTATTTTCTTTGCGAATGTTCAGCTTTGCATCTTTCGAGATAAATCTTTTTAGACACCTTAGAGACCTTATGAGATATCACAATAGGATGGTTTGGATCCATTACCAATCACCGTATCCGAGTAGTGTAGTTCGACACGATCATGCATAGGTTGACACCGACGCGTGGAGTGGTCTGTCAAAGAGGAATCATCAAAATTATAATTAAATGCCTATGTGGAGCGGACCCAAGTAAACCAAACAACCAACCAAGTTCGCCGTTAAAGATGACATATTCAGTAAATCAGTTTTTGGAAAAGCACATGCCACATCAGCTGCCGCTGATTCGGACAGGTGTAAATATTAGAGTTCTTCTAATTGCAAGTTCAAAGTTTAATATATCCACAAATACTCTAAAAATCGTTTCACAATCAACACTAATCTTTGCAATAAAATTAGGTTTTCAAACTTATTGATTAAAATAAAAACTTGACAATGCGAAATGAAATATTAAATTTTAACAATGTCCATTCTTAATGAAAACCCCTTTATTTGTGTATTTAAACAGAAAGAAAAATGATGAGTCAGTTAAAAATTTTGTACATTCACAAAATTTTCTATCCAAAAAAAGAAGAATGAAGTGAAAAGAAAACACTCCTCATAGATACCAAGATACCAATCGGATAAAAAAAAAACAAAGTCATGTGCTGTGCGGTGGCATAATATTTGAAGGATTAACAGAAATTATCTTTACAAAAAATCTCGTTTAGCTTTTATTTTCTTACTTTTTTTCAACTGTTTTATTATTTTAGCATTTTTGTACGTACGAATATTCTATTCTATTTCATAATTCTTATTGAGTTGTTGCTTTTTTTTTGTTCCTTCCTAATTTTTATTTCTTACCTTTCTTTTTGGGTTGAAAAGAATTTTAATTTAATTCATAATTAAAGATAAATATTGTGTATAATTATTTGTAAAACGTGTACAAAGTGTAGAAAATTGTGATAAAAAAATATTTATATATTCAAGGGTGCTTATCGTTCGAATGGAATGTTTTAATGTGTGATAAAAACTGTGAGGGATTTTAATTATGGTGCACATAAATTTTAGGGGTTTTATCTCTACGGCACAGGAATTTTTAGATGTTCAAGTATCTACTTACATGCGAAAATTTGTCATTATTTTTGTATATATTAAAATTTGTATTTGCTACTCTTCTAGGCAGCATATAAAGTTTATTCCTTGAGCCTAGATATCTTACCAACCGTATTCTAATTGAAATGATTTAGGGTTTCTTGTAAAGAAGAAAGCTAAGTGGCCCATACTGTTTACTGATTTACATATCTAACTAAACTGTAATAATAAATAATTTTTTAATTTCTTTCGAGGATGAACTAGATGTTAACACGTAAATACATACTTCAATTGCAATCTACTTATGTTTAATATTACTGCTCTTATCACCGATGATGCTGTTCTCTAGCAATCTTGTGGAAAGCTTCTAAATAGCCATTATTTTTGAATTTCTGGCAACTCTGTTATGTAGAATCGGCCGTACATGTGGCAGTGTTGTATTTAATCCTGTTCGTCGTATTGATTAATGCATTTTAATTTAAAATTATCCCACAAAATCATTAGAATAATTTTAATTAAGATTAAAAAAAATTCTGGACAAAAAAACTATAAAAGTAAATTTTTTGAAAAATTAATATCTTTTGAAAGAGTAATAAAAAAAGCCAAAAAAATTTACCAGCGAATCTCTTAGAGGAGCACAAAATTGGCAAAATCAAAACAAACAAAAATTTTAAAACCGTTCAATTTGGCACGGAATGCCCCTTATGGACTCGTAGTTGATATAAAAATTTTTCAATTATTAACTTATAGTACAATTGGTAAAAAATTCGCTTAATAACAAAGCCGACAAGAACTTATGTAACAATTCCGGAAATATTTTTCTCCTACGAGTATAAACTAGTTCTTAATAAAGTCAGACTTTGTCAATGACTGTGTCTGTCTATATTTATAAGGGCTAATAAATCAGTTCAAGTTAATCTCTATTTTTGGTTTAAAATGTGTTTTAACTAGCAAACCTATAAATCAATACAGTATTTAAACCATCTGCAAATGCATAAAATTGGGCGTTTAAACTACCATTACAGGCCATATGTTTTGCGCTTAAAGGAACACTCAACTTTTTCCAAGCCTCTACTTTTTCTTCAGATCTTTTTCGACTTGTTTTCTTACACTCTATTACTGTTTTATGCTATTCTACTTCGCCAAGCATAAATATAATTCCTTTCTCAGTAAAATTTGGCGACCTTTAATTAAAATTTCTTAACTTTTTTGCCTTTTAGATTGTGCAAAAAATTGATATCCTGCTGCAAAACAGCTGTCTTTTGACATTTATGCCAGTGCAGCCACAATATTATTTTTTAAACTACACATAAGGTATGGTTCATTGATTTACTTCTGTTGAGTTTAAACTACATATAAAGTTTGAGTTTAGTTTAACTAAACCATAGTTTAAACTTTGACTGATTTATTAACCCTAAGTGTGTTTGAGGCATGTGAATGTACGAGTATATTTTAATGTCCTTCCTTTTTCATCTATTTAATCTTATGAAATGGTAAAGCATAACTTTCTCCTACTTGCTGTATGATGCATCTTATTTAGATTGAATATGTTTTGAATTGTTTTGAACATGTCTCTCTGCTATTCATTAAATTATTTCATTCAATTATTATTATTATTAATATTATTCCGTTTGCCTTGTGCATTTTTAATTGTGAAATTCTATACGCGCAAAGCAGAATAATTGACAAAGAGTGTCTGGACGGAATTGATGGTGTTAGAAATGAAAGAATTTAATTATGTAATAATTAACAAGTGTGAAATATTTTAATCAATGGCACTAGTGTCGCTGTATTCGTTTGATGTAATATTTTTCATACAGGAGCTGAAATAATACACAGTAAGTCTAAAATCAAACAGACAAAGGATATGAATTTTTGGAGCTGTGCTCTTTATGGTGCGATACAGGAGCTACGACGTGATTTTCGTAGCAAAAATAATCGACACTATTACAGTTATAAATTTTTGTTTGTTTTGATTTCTTTGTACTTAAAAGTGAGTGAGACAAAAATAAAACAAAAAGAATTTTGTGTTATATTTGCACATGAGCACAAAGCTGAGAACGAACGAGCGAACGACTGTAAGCCGGCTTACAGCCACCGCCAGCCACAAAACAATATGTTAATCGTACGCAGTTAGAAAAGAAAATAATGAGAAATAAATAGAAACGTTTTGAAAAATTTTCGGCGAGTTTGACATCATCATATAATATATTTTTATTGCATTGTAATTTAACACAGTAAGTTTGTTTTATATACATAGCTAAGCAGCATAGCTACAACCGGGTGTCCTAAGATACCTTTCGTTTTTATATTTTAATAGGCGTTCGAAAGTTTTTTAAAGAAGGCTTTGCGATGAAAATTATGAATTAAATCAAATTAAATTAAATTAAATTAAATTAAATTGAATTAATTTTTAGTTAATTTAATTATTATTTTTCGAACTGTATTTGTTTCTATATTCTTATGAATTGAATAGGCTAATGTTCGTAACGCTTTTTAAGCCAAATTACATGTGATAATTATTAATGAACAAATAACATCAAAGTTAGTTGTAAATATTCTGACAACAACACATAGTTGAACGCAGACATCTAGACATGTAGACATCTACATCAACTGACACCACACACAGTGGACCAAAACACAGAAGAACGCTGATGAGGAAGGTTTAGTGGCCTTCGAAAACGGCTGGCTGTTCCGAGTGCCCGTTGCCAACACAATGAGCAGATCTCCCGAGACCCATCCTATAAGTGGCCCTTGCCGCAGAAGATCTAATAAAGACTTATATGGGCGGTAGTCCAATCAAGGCCTCAATGGCTAAGGTTGAACATAACCTTATTGCGCCTGTTGCAAGAAGACACGCCCATCTCTGAACTTTACAGAGTTTAGCTGTCGCCACAACCTGGCGAGTGTTTTGCCACACAATCGCGTCGTGCGTTAGGATTGGCCTAAGAATCTTTGTGTAGATCCACATAACCATTTTAGGGCTCATGCTTCAGCACAACTCCTCACCGCACAGATCGCCCTAGTGGCTTTTTATGTTACGCATTCAACATTCTGGTTCCAAGTTAGCTTTCTATCAAGGGTAATCCCCAAGTACTAGAGGTCGGTCGAATAAGGAATATTGCATCCATTCAACGATACTGTCCCTAGAGAAAAAGGTACCAGAATAGTCTTATCAGAGTTGACCGCCAGGCCATGTCTCTCACACCATGACGTTACAGTGCACAAAGCTTTGTTCTAGACGTTTGAGAGGATGTTGCCGAATCTTCCAGTTGCCATCACAACTAGGTCATCAGCATACCCTTTAAGTTCGTGTCCTTCTTCACTAAGAATGAGGAGCAGTTCATCAACGAGCACTGACCAAAGGCATGGTGATAAAACGCCACCCTCGCGGACACCCTCTGACTGCCTTAGTAACCATATCATTACCCATAGAAGCAGTTATGTTCTCCTCTTTTGTAGCCTAATTTTGTCTAAGAAAAAAAATTCGATTTAATCAAATAATAAATCAAAAAGTTTTTGCCAAAAATTAAAGATTAACATACATACTTCAAAAAGTTTCATCACACACGAATTCCCCACTGACAAAAAAAATCTCCAGAACTTTTTATAACATTTATCAAATTTAATATTAAAATATTTTACAATTTTTTTTTTTTTTTTTTTTTTTGATAATTTCCATAGTATTCTTTACTCATATGAAATTCTCCTGAGTTGCTACGGTACTAATGTGTTTTAAACTTGACTAACTTTTTTACTTTGCTTTACTTTATTTTACTGTTTGTAACTTTTTTTTGTTTTTGCTTTTGCTTTACTGGTTGGCATTCAGTTACTTACCGAGTCAGCCAGTCAGTCACTCAGTCACCTAGTTAAAGGACCAGACATACATACATATGTATATATGTGTTAGCAAAAAATTCTTGAGATTTCACTGAGTATATGATTATGAAACTTATTTAACCAACTATTCAAGCAGTCAACCAGAGCACAAGTTTTAATGCAAACTCATGCCCAACTGGAGGAGGAAGTTTTCAGAGCAAGAAAAAAAAAAAGAAAACCACTGTGCTAAAAGAGAAATGAAGTGCATGCAATACAATATTCCAACACCTCTCACATTGAATTTTAATAAAAAATTTCTTAGCTGCTTCTAAATAAATGAAGCTGTCTCGAGTGGGAGGGAAATGCAAATCTCTATTGCTATCATCGTAGCCAAAAATAGCAAGAGTGTTGCGAAGTTTTTAGAGATGGTCAACAAGATGTGGATGGCAGGGCCCAATTTTCATATAAAGCAACACCTGTCGCTAAGCATCTATTTTACTTTTCTTGTTTTTTGCACAAATTCCTTATTAATTTTGTTTTCACTAACACATACATGCATACATACGTAATGTCAGTTTAAATATTTCATTTTCATAAAAAATATAGTTTTTCCTTGTGACAGTAACGGTGGCACTAAAGTAGCAGTAACCTGTTAGAAAAAAAAGACAATAACTTTGTTACTGCAAGTGCATAGTTGGATTTTTGTCATGTCACTTAAATATTCTCATGTGGATGTATGCATCTGCATCGTATATTCATTTATATGTATGAATTCTATTTCTTTTATCTGTGCTGCTTAGTCCTTGTGCAGGATTTCGTGTAACGAACATATGCAAAGTTATGATTTTTTCGCACACTTTGCGCTTATGTACTTTTGAGGAGAGTACGTAGCACAGACATTTTTACCCATAATATGCATAAACTCTCGTCTAAACCGGGGGGAATTTGGGAGAAAAAAAACTTACATATGCATTTCTTTTATACAACAGCGCTGCTCAGTGGCGTCGCATTCGTTTGGTCTGAGTCTGTTATTGTTGAAAAAATATTAAAGCGCTCTAAATGGCCCATGTTTTTTGTGTGGCATCATTCATTAGGGAATGGGAGATTTGGGGAACATGGCACTGGCGTTGTAACGTTGCAGGCTACTTGCAGGAATTAAAGGACAACAATATTACAGTTTTGTGTTGCCGGGAAATTTTAAAGCTGGTTGGCAGCAAGATTGTGCGCTTGCATACCAGTGATCTGCATGATTACGAATCAAACGGCGTAACTTTGCATTTTCTAAAATGAATATTGAGGTAGCACTTAACATTAAAATAATGAATGGTGCTATTGCATGATTCATATCAATGAGACTGTTGTTAATAAATGCATGCCGCTGCTTGCAATCTCTTTTCATTCACATGATTCACTAAAGCAATGAATCAGTATAATTGTTTTGAATAGTTCTTAAAACCCCTTCTCACAAATATCGTTTTATGTAATATTATACAAAATAACAAAAATTAAAAATTTTAAAAACCCCTGATATATCTAGAAAAGATGTGACATCTTCTAAACGGCTGGACCGTCTTCAAACAAGGTTAAGAACCATCTCGATCAAGTCACCTTTCAAACACAGAAAACTAAATCAAAATCAGTCCAGCCGTTTTGGCTGTACGTGGACACGGACAGACAAACAGATACACAGATACACAGACACACACTACAAACTTATAATACCCCTTTTCTTTGGTCGGGGGTTAAAAATATCTAGCCCCATTTCATTTTATAAATTGTTTTAATACGAGAAAAACTATTAATTAATACGTCATGTTTTATTAACTTAAGTCTTCATCTAGTCAACATGCTTTTGTGAGTTATTTGATTGCTATACAAAACAACAGTAAGAATTTTTATTGATTTTTACCGACAACACTTAAAAAAAAAGAGTGTGAGTTAATGACAATCAATTGTTGGAGAGGCAACACTGCAAGTAATATCATTAGTACATACTGATGTTAAAAAACAAAACAACAGTATTGTAATAGTGAGTGCAGAGCGAAAGTTAATCAACTCATACAGCTCTCTGATGTCCCAGCAAAAATGTTTGCCTGCTCTAAGCATTTTTGAAAGGGAGACAACGAAACGGAATCACTTGCAATTACACTTTTATAATGCTTATTATTGTTAGCGATGATCCCCACTTCAAACCAACTGCAGTAAATCATCCACCAAACGTTTACGTGTACTATGTACATTAGGGGTATAACCAATTTTTTGGCATAGTACCATGAGGTCAACCATGTCCTAGTAACCACGAAAATCATAATTTTTTCTCATTTTCCCCAAAAAAGTTCACGCACTAATTGGTTTTTCTAAACAACCAAAAAACACATTTTAGAACACACTTCAAGCATGGACTTGAACTAACAAAAATATTATTTTACATAATTTAAAATTAATTCGAGTCGTTCTTAGTGCAATATTGAATATTCATAACTTTATACGGTCTTTTTTTATTTATTTTTAGTTTTAAATACATATATTCAGGGCAATTATGAATAAAATTATAATGAAAATAAATATAATAACATAAATAATAATAATAATATAAAAATAAATGAATAAAAGAGAAATTGCTCCCTTTTCCAATTAGAATTTTTTGTTTTCCCTATTATTTGCCATTAGTTGGAATTATTCCCCGGGAAAAATTTCTCGCGGAATTTTATTCATAATTGCCCTTATTATTAATTTTTCTTAACCAAAAAGAAAATTGGTGTGTGAACTTTTTTGACTTTAGCGAAAGAAATAAATATACGTTCCCTTATAGTTTTTTTATGCTCTATCGGACTGTGCTATGCCAATTTTGATATTTAAAATCATTGTTAAAAAGTTATATCCCTAATGTACACACGATCGTAGAACATATTTTAATGGTCTCGCTTTGATTAGTGGTTCTCGGAATGCAATGCATTGCTTCTATTAGCTCTTAGTGCTTCTAAGTATTGAATATTTTTTTGCTGGGGTCTTGAAGTATATAGTTCTAAAACAACCCACAGACCTTGCGGCCGTTGGTACAACACGCTCGATTATCAAGTTGTGTGATATGTTCACAAACTATACAACAACTTGTACAACATTAGCGTACAACTTCATTTTTTTAATTTTTTTTGGAGTAAACATGACATCGGGTGGAATATTTTTTTGGTGAAAAAATAAGAGGAAGAACGTAAAAAAGGAATTTGGTTAAAGGAGTGGTTTATATAAAAAGAAACGTAGGTATTCTAACAACAAACTTTTGAAAATATTAAAACAATTTTGAGCCAAAGGACTATAAAAATTACAAGTGGGTGACACACGAAGTGTTTAATGACCTTTTGCCAAAAGTTCCGATGCATTACAAAACTAATTCATCCCCACAAACTTTTATACAATTCAATAAAATAACTTGTTGCTGTTGAATTCTCCATTTTAGGCGCAAATGTGAATTCGTTCGTATTTTATATGACCACAACGAAAATAAGAACAAAATGAAAGAAGTTGTACAATAAACTCCTAAATCTTACAACCTGTCTATACAACTTGCCAAAAAATCAAATATTTTTAATCTTTTGTAGAACCGAGACACAACTTCATACGACGACCCCACATACTGTACAATCTCATACACAGCGGACGTAACTACACAAAAATTCGAAATCGAGTTTTTAATTGATTATGGTTCATTTTAGACCTCTTCCGATCAAAAATGACGACTCTATTAAAGAATTTCAAATGGACTTAATTACGAATGTATCTATTTTTAATTGCAAAGAACGCAACTAACATAAAAGCTTAAATATATATTAGAAGAAAATAAATGGTTAAAAACATATAAGCATCCATACTACAAGTAGATTTCGAAGAAAATTTTCAAGAACACTTTATTGTTATTGATTGTGAAACGTTTTTTGTTTCGGCTGTAAAAAAATAATATAAAAGTGTAGTTACGTCCGTTTGCATTTAAGGTGACGATGTACAGGTTCAGTACTGATTTTATATGTTGGTATTTTGTTTAACATATGAAAAAATTTTCATTAATTTTAATAAAGTTCAATTTATTTAAATTTCTGCACAAACATATGATCTCCAATGACATGCTCGTGCAAAAATTATGCATGCTTCCCCTAAATGGAAACAGAGCGTCCTCATTCGCACCCATTACTCCACCCCATTTTTGTTATGTTTTTTTTTTTTTTTTTTTGCTGGGATTCCGATTGGTAGAGAACACTTAAAAATTAGAAACAATTTTGCAACAGGTTATTATAGCTATGCTATTTATGTCACGACACAGGTGCTAAGACGAGATCTTCATAACAAAAATAATCTACACTATTACAGTTATCAATTTATTTTTGTTTTGATTTTTTTTTTGTACTTAAAAGCAGATTACGAAAATAAACGCAACAAATTGTTTGATTTTGTGTTGTTTTATCCTTGAAGTAAGTGAAACAAAAAGAATGAGAAGAATTGCTCAATTTGTTTTTGCAAATGAGCACAAACCAGAGAAAATAGCCAATCGTCGCTTTCCATAACCAGCTGATATGATCACGTTTTGTCAATTTGAGATTATGGCATTCGGTATCGAACCATATTATTACATTGTTCGATATCGTAATACATAATCTAAAACTGAAAGAACGTGATCGAATCAGCTCGTTATCGAAAGCGACGATTAGACCCCAGGTTTTTTTGCGATCCAATAGTTTCACTTTTTTTTTAATTAATCCACCAACCCGTATGCGAGAGCGGGTTTAATGGCTTTTCGAATTTTATACGTAGATTTTCCAATCAAAAAAAAAATTAACATAAAAAGTTGTACAAAAAATCTAAACAATTATTTCGCGTTCTGTAAGAGTATATATGTATTATTGTTGTATATCTTGTACCTGGTTACGCCACAAATTAATTGATATCTACCTCAATTTGCAAAAATTATGACATCTTACGATACTTGTTTTGTGTCACCCTGTGTATACTACTTAGTATATTTACTGTATGCCATATAACTATTGCAAGTTTTAACTAAAATATTTTTTTTTAAATGTTTTTGGTCCAATACCTTCATATACAAAAAAAAATATTTACGACAATTTATTCTTAGGTCAATTTTTGTTAATTTTAATTTGCTGAAAATTGTTTACACTGAAAAGTTCGAAAATAACAGAATAAGATTATACAAATGTTTGGTAGTAAATTAACGGAGTCAAACTTTTTTAAATGTAATGAAAATGCTTGATAAAAAAAATCTACTCGTATATAATGTTAATTCGAAATTACACAAAAATTGTATGATCCAAAAATAATTCAAGAAAAATCTTTATGTCACATTTTTCGATAATTACATAGAAATCGGCAACACTGGCATTTTCACTCACAACTAAAATAACGGCTGAGTTTGTAGTTGTAAATATAACTGCTTGTGATTCACAATACTAAAAAATAAGTTGGTTATTGTGATTTTTGGGTTGGCTCTCAAACGACTTAAACGAAATGAATTGAAAACGTCAAAAGGGAGATAAAGTAAACGCACAATGAAGTGTATGTTAAGGTTGCGATTTTCATATATTATTATGCATGCGTCAACTAATACGGATATGCCTTCGAAATAATATTGGGATATAAATGACTTAAAATATTTTTCAAAAATAAAATCCGATTGTTTGCGAAGGGTGTATACCGAGTCGTTATTGGTTAATTTTGAATTAGGACTTCTGTTTATATACGACTGTCATAATAAAGTTTAGTTGGTTATTTTTAATTGAATTTTTGGCTGCGGTTATTGCCTCAATTCGAAGGCTCCATTAGCATCAACATCACAAAATTGACATCAGCCGTCTTTGGTGTGGAAATATTTTGTTGTAGCCACAAACACAAAGTTGAGAAATCACACACACACACACACACACAACTACAGCTACATACATACGCACGCATACACACAGGCACACCGAAAACACTACCCAGTAGGGATGGGCAAAAAATATCGATATATCGAAATATCGATATTTGAAAAAATAAATATCGATATATATCGCCGATATTTCAAAAACCGATATATCGATACATCGATTCTAATTTACGAGTATCGGGTTTCGATATTTTTAAGAGCTCTATAAATTTTAGCCATTTTTTTAACGCTAGGATGTTGGCATGACTGCTAGTGATGCGAAGAAAAAATAGAGAAATTTCATAACAGAAAAGACGCATCTATAAGGTGACCCCACTAATCCAGCTGACGTTTATTTATTAACTAAGCTAAATGTCAAATTTGGTTTGTGTGGGTATAAGCCTCAAGGCAGAATTAGTTTTTACTTTCTGTTCTGTTACTAATCAGATGACTCTTTTTTGTTTATAGAAATCTTATACAAGCCGTTAGATTTTCTCTTTCGTTATATTCTGTTTCGGTTCAACCTGTGAAAATAAAAAAACTGTTAAGTAATGTAATGTATATAGTAGGTGCCAGCATAAGTAAAATAAAAACCTTTCAAAATAAACTGTTATTGTGCTTTATGAATTTGAAAAAATTAAATTTTTACCAGAAAAACATAAAACTATATTGAAACATCAATGGACGATGCAAAACTCTCCAATTTATTACAGAAAAAGTAAAAATTAAAACTTAGAAACAGAACGGCAACAGAAAGTAAAGACTAATGAAGCCTTAAGGAGGTCAATATCAACTTTGGTTTTCTCCACTATTGGAATTCATTAAAATTTAAGTTAGATAGTTGTTCGCGATTTCTCTAAATATTAAATCATTATTTAATGGATGCCCAGTGCATATTTCTCGTATTCTGCAACGATGAAGTTTGAAGTGTTCAAGACTGAGCATTCATAAAACAATGATTAAGAGCCTTATTTATAAAAATTATTAAGGCTTTCTAAAGGCTTAATAAGGAAAATTTTTCATAGAGATCTGGTTTAAAACGCTTTATAAAGCCTCAATAATTTGTATAAATAAGCATGTTAATATTTAAAGAAATCGCTAACAAAATATTAAGTTCTCAAAATGATGTCGTTTAAACTTTTTTGGCGGTTATGGCACGATATTTAAGTATGTGTATTTATTTTAAACTTAAAAGATTTTTGCAACATTTGTGGGAAAAAAAATATCGATATATCGAAATATCGATGTTTGAAAAAAATATATATCGATGCTGTTCAAAAATATCGATACGATATATATCGATATATTTTTTTATTTGCCCATCCCTACTACCCAGCTAGTCCTTTCAATCACAGATGAATCGTATGCATAGCATTATCAATCGCATACGAGCTGATATTTTAATCGTGGAAAATACTTCGCACGGATTAAGAGCCACGGAAGGTACTTTCATTAGACGTCGATACAATTATTTTAGATTTATTTAGAGATTTAGCTTACAAATCTTTTATGAAGAACCTTAGGAATCGTATGAGGCTCCTCAATGTCAATATTTTCTGAGCCATTGGGAGAGTTGTAGAAGAATCATTCGATAACGATTTGAGAAATCGTAGAATACCTGGCAGAAGTCTTTAGTTTGTGAGTTAAGTGTGAAAAGAATAATAAAGTTTTTTAGTGTTTGAATTTAGCTTTTTAATCGATTCCATCCTGGGCGTGAGCAAATAGGCGCTGCAGCGATCTGTTAACAATAGAGTCATTACATTGCAACAATTCTGAATGGGACAAATCTGTGAAAAGTTTAATTAATTAAAGGAATTAGATTATTTTAAAAACTGTTTATCTAATAATAATAATTTAATATGTATTTGGTGTAAAATAGCAAGCACATTGAATTTATATTTTCCTTTAATATATCTTTAGTTGTTTTAAAAAATAAAAAAATACCTGAAACAACCGACTGGATTATTATTCTTCCACTATGTCGAAAGAAAACACCTCGAATTATAATACAACTTTATGCCACTATGTCGTCATCTTTCTTTCACTTATGATTGCGTATATCTTGTCTAAAAATAAAAAATAAATTGAAGAAATTTGGAAAAAAAATAACAAAGTGATAAAGTAATATTTTAAAAAACTTTAGATTGTTTGGAAATAAATTTATCTAGTCGAAAGTAAAATAGCAAGTGCTTCATTTTGACATTGACATCGAGTTAGTGGTATCAAAATTTATATGAAAAAACTTACGTCATCTTGGGGCCTGTCGTTCGTGTCATGGTCCATACAAAAGCAAGTAAGAAAGCAGGTTTCTTTCCCAGCCACTTGCAATATAATTGTTAAATTTTTCGTATTGTACAATAATATCGCCAATGTGTGTGTCATACTCCACAGTATATTGATAAATATCAAAATACTTGTAATGGATGGGCCGCTTTAGAATGAGTATCAAGACATATCGCTCATTTACTTCAATAGTGGCATAACTCAAAAAATGGGTTTTTTGAGTTAATAATGCAGAAAGATTCGGCATTTTGTATTTTGTCTTGTGTACAAATTTCATACAAATAGCTTGTACCATCACCTCCTGAGAGAAGATTTTTTTTTCATATCTCCACTGAGTTGTATGCAAATTGAAAACTTAAAACGCGTTTTCTGCAAAACTAGTTTTTTCGAGTTGTGCCACTATTGAAGCAAATGAGCGATATGTACTTTCGACATAGTGAAAGAGGCAGTTAAATGAAAGCATCACCATCAGCGAGAAATATCAGTAAACACGAAAATAATAAAGAGCAAACATTGCCGATTAAACATTGCAAGATTTAAAAGAGAGAGAGAGAGTTAAACATAAAGTGTAGGATATCGCTCTCCAATTAGTCATCAAGAGATTCGTTTAGGAATTGTATATTAAACACTATCTTGGTTAGCTGGGTACTAGAGCCGGTTTATTAATTTATCTACAACATATTGCAAAATATAGTGTGTATCGAAGTGTGCCATTGCCCTCCTGAGTTTGAGCGAAAATATTTCAATATGTGTGGGTGTGGGTGCTTGGGAGTTTATGTGATGATGACGTTGATTTCTATGCTTCCTTTGCAAAGTAAAATCCTATAAAATAATGGAATAAAAGTTTTTTAATTTTATTTTCGGACTAAAACAGGTCACTGGGAATGTTTTAATTCTATTTTTACTTTTTTCGAATTTATTTGCCTCATCCTCGCCCACTCTCTCTCTCTCTCTCTTTCTCTCTCACTCTCTTCCTCAGTTCTGTGTGCAGGCTCTATTTAATAAGTTTTTATTATTCGAAAGTAATTAAAATGTAATTTGATAATAGCTTATGAACAAAAAAGAATGAAGCAAAAATGTAGTGTAGAAAAACGGGAAATTGAAATTCAGTAACGAATAAATCTGCCAGTATGCTTGTGAATATTCTTTGCAAATGGGGAAAAGTGCAAAACAGATGCGATAAAATAATTAGTATATTTACATTTTGTTTAACTGTGCAGCTTATGTAATTAAGTTATTTGTAAATTTATTACGAACATCATTTGATTAATTATGATGCCCATTGCTGGGGAAAATAGTTTGGAAAACTCTTTACTTCAACTTTGTTTGTACCTTCGCTCATCTTGAAAAATATGGTAACGATATTGCCACGAATGGCTGCTTCAAATCATCAATGGCTTAAAAATTTTTAACTTAAACTTTGATTTTTCAAACACATCCACAAGAGGAAAATCGAAGTAGTCAGATCTGAAGGTTTTGGGAAAATTAAACCGGGAGTTTTTTACAGCACATGCTGATCATCTCTAAACGAGATGCCAGGGCAGTTTGATATTAAAATTGTCCAGATCCCGGGGCATAGAGGCTTTCAGAGGAAGTTTAGGGCTGATGAGCTTGCTAGAACTGGAACAACCATGCAGGTTTCACCACATTTGGAATGTGTGTGTTTACCCCTACTCTCTTGCAAACTGATACTTAGGCGCAAGACAGAAGATGAAACAAATGGAAGGTACGTCATGCTTACGAGGCAGTTATGGACTCATCAAAACAGGAAAAATACAGCTTCTGTGATTTTAATAAATGGAAAACAAATCCCGATTCTAGTGTCTGTACTAACCGGACACTGGCTCATATGTAGGCAAGCACAAAGCTTAAAGGTCGAACACAATTATTTTTGCCGCAGTTGCCAAGATATGGATGAAGAGGAAAGTGTAGAACATTTTCTGTGTCACTGTGCAGGGCTTTCCAAGAAAGAGAATAGCCACAATCGGTATCATAATGGACCAAAACGGTCTAAGTAAGTCCGAAACTCTGACTGCCACCCTTACATAACCTAACCTCACCTAACCTATGTATGGCGTATTAATATTTGTTTGCATTTTAAAGTAAAATTTTCTCTGCATTTTATGCAAATGTATTCATATCGTCAAACTGTTTTGGCTATAAGTCAATCATTAGTGGCAGGTAATTTTATATTTATCTTCCTTTCAATTCTCTAGTAGAAATGGAAAACTTAGGTTAGAGTTCTAAGAAGAATGCCTTTAAGCACTGGCAGTCGTAACCTTTAGTTTAATTGTAAGTCCCTTCTCAAAAGTTTCTGCTTGCCTGAAAGAGATGGTAATCCATTAATTTGGAATAGATTGACGATTCGTAAGCACACGTCAAAATTGGTTGATTACCATGCAGTCTTCAGTATTTTTTGAATAGTAAATAGTTCTCTGTTGTCCGTTGTTTATTTATATATTTCACATGGCCTTTCTCTCTCTCTCTATCTCTTTTTTTCTCTGTCGTACTTTTTACGTTTCGCTTTCTTGTTCTTGTGTCTTCTTTCCTCTTCTATTTCAGTTTCTTTGTTTCACTGTATCTCTTAATCTCTTTATGTATGTTTATTTTCCTCTCTTGACCCTGCTTAGGTTTACTTAAAGGCTAGTACTCAATAATGAACTGTTTTTTGAAAATTTTGATAAGCTGCAGTACACAACCAGAATTGCATTTTTTTAAAAAGTCATTTGGATATGTAGGATTGTTAGGTCATTACTACAGGGACCTCAGTAATTGGGTAGAGAGCAGGACCAACAGTTCATGGCGAAATATGGAGAAGAATAGAGTCTTGAGGGCTATGTGGCCAAAACTTGACTCAGGTAGATCCAAATTGCTATTGAATATGAATAGTAAGGTGATGCGAATTCTCTAATTCTGGGCGCCTTGACTGGTCACTGCTCGGTCAGAGCAAAAACCAGCATTTGGGAATCTAAGGCTCCTAATTTCTTTAGCATGTGCGGGGATGAAGAGGAACCAGAAACCATTGAACATATTATCTGTTACTGCCCGAAGCAGGCTTAAATAGCTGAGCAGACGATTCCATTAGAGCACTACTGATATCGCGAAGTGTAAACTGCAGGATATCAGGCCCTTCATCATGGGAATTCAGTGGTTTAATGACCGATAATACGGTTACTTCTGGGTACAAAAGGGGAAATAGACAATGGACCTAACTAGGTCTCCGAGTGGAGGTGCGTTATAGCACCAACCTTTCTAACTTAACCTAACCTAGTACCGCATTAACTGTATTTATCTACCTGAATTTTTCTTCCAACTGTGTCTCTTCCTCCTTTCCATTACCTTTTGTAAAACCAGCTTACTCCCCAGACGAATACCCTGGTAAGTCGAGTTTACACTCCGCAATATATTTTAGTACCTCGTGGAATTTACTACTCAGCAATCTAAGTATGTAGCGTTGTAGATCTCCATCCCGTAATAGGGAACACTGCTGACTCAATGTCTCTGGATTGAGGGATGTAAAGCTAATGATTGGAACTTATAGCCAAAATCGTTTTATAGCTGTCATGTCTCTGAGTAAAAACAATCTAAGAATGCTCACAGGCTTCCTCACAGGCCATTGCAGATTGAAAAACACCTCAATAACCCTGGCATTGAGAATAATAGTTAGTGCAGATTCTGTGATTACAACGATGAAACTCCAAAGCATATTCTAAAGGACTGTTATGCCACAGAAGATATAGCCAATTGGGTAGGAAACTGCTAACACTAGACCCACTGGCAATCTTGATATTCATCGGGAGAGTAGGTCTAGATGAGGTTCTCTAGCACCTGGCAAGGAATACAATAGATCTACTTCGGTCACAGTGTCCTTTGTTTCCCGTTTAACTTAATTCATTCACAATCCTTCCTAGTAGGTTAGCAGGTTGCTGGTAAGGATAGGTGAAAATTAAGACACCAGCTCACTTGGGTCCAATACAATGATCCGTTTGTGCTATCCTCCCTACGATCTCATCAACTGTTTGTTGCTTCTAAAACTCGCTTATTGAGTTAACTGAAAAAGTGGCCGACCTTCGGGCTTACTGTCATATCTAAAATTGACCCTCATCTTAACGATTAACCGGTAGTGGTATGCCCTCATCATTGCACTGGGGTGGCACCCTGGATAGAATAACATATATGCCTGCTTATTATACCGTCTAACAGTCACTAAATAGTTTCGACTTGAGAATGTGCGCCTTCCAAGCCTTAAGCCCTACAAGACTTAGACCATAGAGAGTAACCTTCTCGCTTTCAATCACATTATCGTTCTTTAATTCTATGGCCATCATGATCGCTGACATTATAGACTGCAACACTGAACACTCGTTCGCAAGTCTGAACGATTTACGATTATGATTTCCTCTATGTAATGTAGACCCCAGTGCCCTTTGCTTTGTTCATCTGAGAGACCCATCGCCAAATACTGTAACCCCTAGTAAAAACTATCCGATTTGAAAAAAGGATTGGAAAAGCTTTCAAAGAAACCCTGAAAAGCCTTCATAACAAAATTTTACATATTTAGATTAATCAATTAAGTTTGGTATGACGAGGCTTTTCTCTTATCAAAAACTATATAATTTCATACGCAAATCAAATACCAGCAAATGTCTCATATTTCTTATAAGCTTCGTCATGCATATACATGCATACTTACACGCGTATATTGTACAGACATTTTTCAAATTTGTTGCAAGTATTATGCTGTGTCATGCCACATTCATTAAGAACCATCTAAAATACATTTTCTTCCCCAAAGAAATGGGTTAATATTTTATGAATGATCCTGTAGTGTGTGTCAGCCGCAAAAACCCCTCGTTCATATGTATGTAGTTGTTGTCAATATTTTTACAACAACACTATCCCAAGCCAAGGGAGATGCCATCACTGATGATGATGAGGATTGCTGGTACCGTTGTGGCTGCTGCGAATATGACCTGCCAAAAACTGACCAAGAAATTGAAACAAAATATCCTGCATCAGTTTATGCTTTAATGAAAAATCAACCAAAAATAAAAATTCTAAAATAAAGAAGCAGAAAAAATGGATTCTCACATGCCATTTATTATTAAAAAAAAAAAACAAATGTTTGGTAACACGATTCAATACACAATACCCTGTGATAGCGAAAGAGCAGCACATGAAATGAAGGCAGAACGCAAATTTTATATGGCAGCAAATAAACTTTTATTTTACGTAATCGCCTTTAATGGCCGGGTCAAACGGAATATACTATGTGTATGAAAATACGTTAAAGTTAAAATAAATAATGTATGATGATGACTTTTGATTTGCAGAATACTCGGTATAAAAAGGATAAGGAAGCGCATACTGCTATTGAAAGCCATTAAATACATTCATTTGAAAAACTGTTCATTAAATGTGGACCAGCTGTAGCAGATTTTCGGAGAAAACAAATAAAGAAAATTTAAGTATCCATTTGCAATGTCAAAGCTTTTAATTTAACGCATATGAAATTTTATACGATACTCATAACAAAAATAAATCAATTTAACAATTTTTTGTCTGCTTGTCTCTTTCGGAAGCGCTAGAACTTATTTTAACCGACAGAAAACGAATGCTATAAGTCGTAACTTACGAAATTTTGTTTAAGGATGTGGGGCAAGAGTACTCCCAATACAAAGGAGTTGTTAATTAGCTTATATCTTTACAACTGCCATAATGTTCAAATTTTGGAAGGGAATCTTTTAAGCAAAAAAACTGTCGTGAAGGGAGGCAAGAGTACCCCTCATAGAAAAACAATTTTTATAGCTTTGCTATTTCTTGGGCGATACAGGACTTAAGACGTGATTTTCGCAACAAAAATAATCGACACTATTGCAGTTATAAATTTATTTTTGCTCTGATTTCTTTGTACTTAAAACCAGAGTACGAAAATAAACGAAAAAAATTTCGTTCTTTGAAGTGAGTGAAACAAAAACAATGAGAAGGATTGCTCAATTTGTTTCTGCTTTGTTTTTGCACATAAGCACAAACCAGAGAACAGAGCCTATCGGTTACAAGCCGGCTAACAGCTGTCTCAGGCCACAAACAATACATTTATTTAATCTTACGCCACTAGAGAAGAAAATAATGGGAAATAAATGGAAAAGTTTTGAAATTGTAGTGAGTGCAGTTGCATGTTATGCTAACCCTGGTGTTTGTTTACTTGACGCCCTCTGTATGTCATGTCATGTCTATAAGCAGCAGTGTATAAAATAAGTACCTTACTCTTCTGAGCAACTACGTAAGCGCAGACAACACTAGAATATAAGCATAAGAATGTAAGAATAAAGGGCAGCCAACATTGTAATATAAGAAGAAAATGTAAGATCTGATATTAACTTTTTCCCTAGACAAATAAAGACGCAAGTGCTATTACAATCGTTTGGATTTTTAATTTAAATATTACTAAGCACTACATCGTCAGAAGTGGGATACGAAAAGAAAGAAATTGTCAATATGGAGTTGAATCTAAATAGAAGACAGCTGCAAGATGCACTGAAATTCGTAGGAATATCAGTTCCTACTAGGTGCTCCATTGATGGTCTTCGCAGAATTTTTTCTGAGCATCGTAATAAGGTAGAAGCCGCCTTAAAAGAGAATCCTACTGTAATTAACGAAGTAGATAAAAAGGATGAAAACAACATCAATGACGAAATTAAAGCATCCGACGATTTAGAGGATTCTACACCGACAGTCATTCCGACGTCATCTGCAAATACTCAGCTCATTTTGTGTTCTAATTCCCAAACCGCTGCTGCAGCTTCCTATACAGAACCGCCGATGATAGTTTCTAAGACCACATATTCAGCTCCCCCTACCGTTCCACGGAGTGAAGTGTTGGCTAGCTCCGCAATACGTGCCACAACCTCAGCTGCATCTACTTTCATAAAGTGCTCAACGACCGCCGATGATAACTACGCTGCAACAAACGAAGATCTTACGGCTTCAAAACTTCTCACCCAGACTACTTTAGAAAGCCAAAATTTTTTAGCCGCCCCAATGAATGTAAACCCCATCGCCGACAATGCTGATATTCGTAACGCCGCTACACCTCATGTATCGATGACATCATTAATCGATAACTCCGATCAAATACAGGCGCAGAGACTGGACGACGAAATAGCGATTTTACGCCGACGTCATGAAGTTTTACGTCTGCGTAAGGAAATCGAACAAATGGAAAGAAATGTATATGTTGATTCAGATAACTCTACTTCACCTAAGCGTGTTGTTAATTTCCACGATATTGAACACGCTTTAATAAAATACAGTGGTGAAGACCGCACGTTCGGGATTATGGAATTTTTTAGGAATCTTGAGGAAGTATTAGAGCTTGTGAAAGCTGACGAGCTATTTAAATTTCTAACACTAAGAAACTGCTTAATTGGACCAGCACGTTTGATGCTTGGCAGAGGAGCGATGACATACGACGATCTAAAAGCGAAACTGATAAAAAAATTTGGGTGTACGGTCAGCCGTCAAGAAATCTACAATACGCTACGACGCTGAATAAAAAAACCCAACGAAAGCGTAAGACGATACGTTATGGAAATGGAGTCCATTGCTATACGTAGTGATGTGAGTGACTTTGAGCTCGTAGCATTTGTACAAGAAGGTCTAAACGGCCGTATATCTGATTTCATTCTTTTTGCTGCTGCAAAAACTATGGATGATATAAAAAATGCTGTACATATGTACGAACAAAGGCAGAGTGTGAGAGGAGGCGCAGATGGTACATCAAATATAAGAACAAATGTGACTGAATCTAAAACCAGTGGACCAAAAACCAACGAAGGAATACGTTGCTACAATTGTTCAAAGATGGGACACATGAAGCCACAATGCCCTTATGAAGAGCGACCAGTTGGTGGCTGTTTCAATTGTTGGCAAATGGGTCACGATCACAAATCGTGCAACAACACAAAGCGCATACAAAGACTGAAGACAACTGTTGCTGCTGTTACAGATAATGACGAAGATGAAGATACGGACTCTGTCAACTTTGCTAATATGGTATGTTTAAGGTTTATTAATTCAAATAATGAACAACTTAGTGATTGTAAAATTACTTTATCTATTTTCGATACTGGCAGCCCGGTAAATTTGGTACGCGAATCTGAGGTCCCTTTTGAAATTAATAGAAATCTAATAAAAACTAAATATCAAGGTCTTGGTAGGACGAAACTAAGTACTTTTGGAAAGCTTACGTGTCAAATCTCATTTGAAAATCAATCTCATTTCATTACATTACTTGTGGTTCCTGATGAAACTCTACCAATCCCTTTATTATTAGGGCGAAACTTTCTGAAAATTTTTAATATTCGTTTGTGTCAAATGGATAAATCGACTAAATCTCTGAATAAATTGAATTTTAAAAATTATGAGAATTTACTTTTGTGTTCGCTGGATTCAGATATTCCGGAAAGAAAAGACTTGAATTTTTTTGATTGTGTACCCTCCGCTTTTATAAACAATTGTATTAATTATCCTAAGGAGATATGTACAAAGCAAACTGATAACCAACTTGATTCGATTGAACGACAATCCTTGTCTGCGTTTGAGTTTGCTCGGAGTCAGATTATGGCCATTGACCTAGACTGTGAGTCCGATAAGTTTAACATAAACCCTAGATTAGCTCAACGTGAAAAATGCATTATTACTGAAATAATCGAGGGACAATATTTGAAACGTAGTAATGATATTTGCCCCTTTGAATATAAAATGACGATTAGGTTGAATAGCGACAATAAATTTTTTTTCCGGCCACGCAGATTAGCTATTGCAGAACGTACAGCACTTAGACAAATTATTACCGGGTTATTAGAAAAGGGAGTGATAAGACAGAGTGAGTCACCATATGCTTCTCCTGTTGTTATGGTTTTGAAAAAAAACGGGGAATATCGTAAATGCGTTGATTATAGGGCATTGAACAGAATCAGTGTGAGGGATAATTTTCCATTACCATTGATTGAAACATGTATGGAATACTTAGGTGGTAATAAATATTTTTCTACACTAGACTTAAAAAATGGGTTTTTTCATGTCGAATTAGACGAGGCATCAAAAAAATATACTTCTTTTGTCACACCTGACGGACAGTTTGGGTACAATCGTATGCCATTCGGTCTAAAAAATGCACCAGCAGTTTTTCAAAGGTACATTCATTGCGCTTTGCGTGATCTAATAGAATCGGGTAAGATAATTGTTTATCTCGACGACATATCCATTGCCACACCGAATTTCGAAGCACATTGCATTATTTTATCCGAAGTTTTACGTCGATTAGCATCCTTGGGCCTGGAGCTAAATTTTAAAAAGTGTAACTTTGCTTACGATGCTATAGAATATTTGGGTTACACTGTGGACGAAAAAGGTATTCGTCCGAGTGATTTACATCTGAGGGCTTTGGCAAAATATCCTCCTCCGGAAAATTTCAAACAGCTGCAATCATGCCTCGGGCTCTTTTCTTACTTTCGAAAGTTTGTAAAGGACTATGCGAAAATTGTGTATCCTCTACAACGCTTGCTGAAAGATGGTAAATATTTTAAGTTTGATGATTCTTGTAAGCTGTCATTTTATGAGTTGAGGAAAAAACTGGCTTCTCCACCGGTTTTAGCTCTGTACAACGCTCAGAATGAAACTGAATTACATACAGATGCAAGTAAAGTTGGATTCGGGGCTGTATTGCTGCAAAGGCAAACAAATGGAAAATTCCACCCTGTGTTTTTCTTTTCTAAGGCTACCACAGCGTCCGAATCCCGAATGCATAGTTTTGAACTCGAAACACTGGCAATCATTCATGCTCTTAATCGCTTCGATATTTATTTGAGGGGCATCCCCTTTAAGATTGTTACCGACTGTAATGCTCTTGCATTGACCCTAAACAAAAAGGAAGTTAGCCCCAAAATTGCCAGGTGGAGCCTACAGATGGAGCACTACGACTATAGGATTGTACATAGGGGAGGAACGACGATGGGTCATGCCGATGCTCTGAGTAGGTGTCATGAACCACATCCGATATCGAACGATTTTTACGACAATATATCGAAAAGATTCTGCATGAAATCGGAACAAATAATCAATTACGTTGACTCTGAATGCCCCTCCGAGGCTGAAACTGAATCTTCCCCTCAAGATAATTTACCTCCGTACACAAATACTCTTCTACCAACTACTGTTACTATGAATAAAGAACCATCCGCTGACCGATCCGAAGAATATGATGACTTTGACATACCGAATATTATTCCGTGTAAGGTCGTGAGTGTGTCTGATGAAAGAGAGATAGATTTCATGATTCAGGTAACGCAGAACAGGGACGATGAGATAATGGAGATGAGGTTACGTTTAGAAAAGGAGGAAATACAGAATTTTAAGTTAGTTGATGTCATAGTATTCCGAGAGGACTATATGAACAGGTTATTATTGTGGGTCCCTCGCGAATTGGAAGAAAATGTCATTAGATCAGTACACGAGCGAACTTGCCACATGGGCATTGGTAAGACCTACGAGCAAACAAAGAAAAACTATTGGTTCAGAAATATGAAAGAAAAAATTGATAAATTTATAAAAAACTGTATTCGATGCATTATGTGCTCCCCTCCGGTTAGAATACATGAACAGAATTTATACAACATACCTAAAGAACCTATACCATTTGATACGATACACATCGATCACTTTGGTCCACTCCCCTCCGTAAGCTCTCAGCGAAAGCATATTTTAGTAGTAATTGACGCATTTACAAAGTTCGTTAAACTATTTGCAGTAAAATCAACTAGTACCAAGGAAGTCATTGCATGTTTGAACAAATATTTTGTTAATTACTCAAGACCCAGACGGATTATAAGTGATAGGGGAACATGTTTCACATCTTCCGAATTTAGTTCTTATCTCTTAGAAAATAATGTAGATCACATTCGAATTGCAGTGGCATCCGCGCAGGCAAATGGACAAGTCGAAAGGGTAAACAGGGTGATTAAGGCAATGTTAAGTAAAGTTACAACTCCCCTAAATCATACTAATTGGTCACAGATGCTCACACGGATTGAGTTTGCCCTAAATAACACACCTCATTGCTCATCAAAGCAATCTCCCAGTAGATTATTATTTGGCGTTGAACAGCGTGGACCGAATATAGATTTTTTAACTGAGTATTTGCAAGGGAAGAGTAGCGACTATTCTCGTGACTTAGAGCAAATTCGAACCAATGCGTCGAACGCTATCATAAGGTCGCAAGAGAAAAATTTGAAATATTTCTTAGAAAGGAGCAAACCAGCGAAATTATTCAGCAAAGGAGATTTTGTCGTCATTCGATATATTGACACTACTATTGGAAAGAATAAAAAATTAACTGAGCTTTACCGAGGTCCTTATGTTGTCCATAAAATCTTGCCTAACGATCGATACATTATTAGAGACATTGAAAACTGCCAAATTACCCAGCTGCCATACGATGGGGTAATAGAAGCTTCTCGAATGAGAAAATGGATAAATTAATTAATTTGATTGAGGGCAATCAAAAGTCAGGTTGGCCGAGTTGTAGTGAGTGCAGTTGCATGTTATGCTAACCCTGGTGTTTGTTTACTTGACGCCCTCTGTATGTCATGTCATGTCTATAAGCAGCAGTGTATAAAATAAGTACCTTACTCTTCTGAGCAACTACGTAAGCGCAGACAACACTAGAATATAAGCATAAGAATGTAAGAATATGAAAAAGGGCAGCCAACATTGTAATATAAGAAGAAAATGTAAGATCTGATATTAACTTTTTCCCTAGACAAATAAAGACGCAAGTGCTATTACAATCGTTTGGATTTTTAATTTAAATATTACTAAGCACTACAAAATATTTGTAGAGAATTTGACATCATCATGTCATATAATTTTGCTGCATTAATATTTCACACGTGAAATTTTTTTTTTATTACTAAGCAGCAAATCTATAACGATAACGAGCTGATTCGCTGTCGAACAATGTAACAATATGGTTCGATATCCGAAGCCATAATCTCAAACTGAAAATACGTAATCGAATCAGCTCGTAATCTAAAGCGACGATTAGAGCCCTGGTGTCAATTCGCCCTGGTAGAAACACACGTTTCTTAACATGTTCCTTCGTGTATGAGTATCATAATTTTCTGAGATGGATATGTTATGCTGGCCACAGACGAGGGAAGTTGCTAAGAAACTGATGAATTTGACGAATTTATTGTGCGAAACGATAGCGCGCGCAACGATAAAAGATGAACTCTTAGGAAAGATTATAAAATTTTTAGAAATGGGCAAAGACTTAAAAAAGGCTGGGTATTCAGCACCGGAACAAAATTACAAGCTAACAGCAGGTTGTTTAACCTATGACCACAGAATAGTCATACCTACGACTCTTAGAAAAAAAGTAATTGAAGATTTGCACGCTGCGCATTTAGGAATCGTTAAAATGAAAGGTCTGGCTCGTTCCTTTGTTTATTGGCGTTGAATAGACAAAGATATTGAAGATTGCGCCAAAGCGTGTAATGACTGTGCTATGCAGGCCAGTGCACTACCTAAATATACCGAACACCACTGGACCTACCCTAAGGCGCCGTGGGAACGAATCCATATTAATTACGCGGGCCCATTTTTAGGACTTATGTCCTTATGGATCGAAGCTAAGATCACATCGTCTATTACGGCAACAGCTAGAATTTCTCTATTGGACGAACTCTTTGCTGCATATGGCGTTCCCACTACGGTCGTATCTGACAACGGTACCAATTTTCCTCTGCTGAATTTAGAGATTTTTTACAAAAAGTTGGTGTTAAGTACCACAAACAATCAGCCCCGTATCATCCGGCTACAGACGGCCAAGCAGAGAGAAGTGTGCAAACTATTAAAAGATCGCTTAAAACAATGCGTTCTACAAAGGCTACAGCTCAGAAGGATCTTAATGAATTTTTACCTCAATATCGAAACGCACCCCATGCTACTACCGGAGAAGCACCAGCAAAACTATTCATGGGACGTTTATTAAGAACATGCCTGGATTTGATGCGGCCGGAGGAAATTTCTAGTAAAGTAACTGAGAGGCAATATCTGAATAATAAGCAAAGTTATCGGGTACTTGAACAACATCAGCAAGTGTATTTCCTGTCACATAATCCAAAGATGAGCAAATGGTTGCCAGGCACAATTTCAGCGCGATTAGGCGACCTACACTATTTGATCGAGTACCAAGGAAAACATATTAAGAGGCATGTCGACCAAATTCGCAGTACAGAAGTTAATATGGCAGAAAATCATACACAGTTGTACCCAAAAAGTCACATACACGCAGACCCTAAGAACCACGACAAAAAATACATCCAAAATTCGCAAAAGCACAAAGTCCCATTCGGAAACCAACAAATAGAAACAAAACATACGCCAGAAGCCCTATGAACGTATTACCCGATAATCAAGATCCCACATCTCACCACTCAATGTCAGAGAAATGTATCACCACCTTCTTCAACAAAAGTAAGTGCAACCCCACCGTGTGGCATGGGTACATTGCCACAAGCAGATGCAGTATCTCCGCCAAACCCGGTCTCACAACAGCTAGAACTAAGACGTTCCAATAGACCCAGAAGCAGGGTTGGGCAGTATTTGAAATACATGTATTTGAAATACAAATACGTATTTTGTATTTGTATTTTAAATACATGGCGTAGAAGTATTTTGTATTTTGTATTTTAAATACATGACATGCAAGTATTTTGTATTTTGTATTTTAAATACATAATTTACAAAATACATTTACAAAATACATTACATTGTTGGTGTTTTGCATTTTGATCGATTTATAATGTATGATTCGTCAAACCAATAACAAAATATTAGAATCGCTAAAAAACAACTATACCAACTCTTATAGTGTTTTCACACTGAATTGGTTTTAATAAAAGTTAGTTTTAATGTTAAAACCAACTGTTAAAACCTGGTTTTACCATACAAATTGTTTTTGTTTAATCCAACTTAAAACCATTTCTGAATTGGTTTTATGAAATGAAACCCTGTTTTCGCTGTGGTAAATTTAGTGCTGCCAAGTTAAAATCACCGGCAGCAGCTGATAATGTTTATGCCAGTGAATAACAAGAGATGTCGCTTGAAAAATTTTCAACTTAAAAATGGATGCAGCAGCAACAATAAGTAAAAAATTATGGAAAAATAAGAGTTCTTTGGAAGGAAAACAACAAAAATATTTTCATTGACCTCTGGAAAGTGAAAATAAACAATATGACATATCGAACCATCGATAAAAAAGTTGTATTTTGTGATTTATTTTTACATTTTTTATACACAATAACTTGATTTCCAAGCACTTCTTCACTTTGTATTACTAGTTCCATAATTTTAAAATATTTATTTACAAAATATAAAATAATTTCCATTTTAGAGCGCATTGTAAAGTTTCTTAGTTTTTCATACAAACAAAAACAGTTGTACAGTTTGTCAAATAAGTGTTATAACAAGCAGAAAAAAATACAACAACAAACACACGCATTTCTGCAGGAGATTTATTTTATTTTGAGCAAAGTTATTAGACAGTCTGTGAGTAAAAACCTGAATTTAAAAAACTTGCAGTGTGAATGCAAAATCAGCTGTTTATGGCTTTAACGTTAAAACCAGGTTTTAACTTGCAGTGTGAAAACACTATTATGGAAGCCACACACTTTGCGAGCGTTGGTATAACACATTGGATTACCAAGTTTTTTTTTTTGTTTTCCGCACAAACTATACAACAACGTGGGCAACATTAGCGTACAAGTTCATTTCTTAAATTTTTTGGAGTAAAAATGACATATGTCGCGTATTGTGGAATTTGTTTTTGGTGAAAAAAAAATAAAATGAAGAAGATAAAAAAAGGACAGAAAAAAAGAATTTGGTTGAAGGAGTGGTTTATATAAAAAGAAACGTATTCTAACAAAAAACTTTTGAAAATATTAAACGAAAGTGATACAAAGGACTATAAAAATTGCACGTGGGTGACAGACGAAGTATTTAATGACCTTTTATCAAAAGTTCCGATGCATATACAAAAGCAATTGCTCACAGCAAACTTTTATACAATTCAATAAAATTACTTATATCTGTGAAATTCTCCATTTTAGACGCAACGAGATAAGAACAAAATGAAATGAAGTTGTACCACAAAGTCTTAAATCTTGCAACCTGTCTATACAACTTGCCAAAAAAAAAAGTCTTTTTAATCTTTCGTACAACCGAGACACAACTTCATACGACGACTCCACACACTTTACAATCTCATACATAACCTGCTCATGTTGTACCAACCAGCGATGCCAACTATTTATAACCCAAACGCGCTATACCCCTTCTCAAAACGCGCTAGAACGCGCTAAGTTGCAGCATTATCAACAATTTATAGTTAAAACGCGCTATTTTCATACGCGCTAAATTAAATTTTAATAAAGGTAGATGTATGTATTAGTAAATACGAGTACAATTAATTTTTTAGTAACTCTTTTTCAGATTATGCAATATTGCTTCTTCGAAATTATATCCTAAGTAACTAAAATCATTTAATACAGAATCAGTCTCGCCTTCCAAATATTCGAAACTCTTAGTTTTGATTTTAATTTTATTTGTCAAACTTTGTAACAAGTTATATAAATTGTCGAATAGTGTTGCGATTCAAATGCTTTTTGAAGTACATAAAAAAAGAATAGATGCTTAATAAGTTTTATAAATTTTTTGGGTCACGAGTACGAGTACATATTTTTAACTGTGAAATTTAAAAATATTTGCCATTTACAATATTAAAATGCGTTTTTAATTCTAACCACAGTCAAGGGAATTTTATTTGCAACATCTGAATCATTAACGAATTTTAACAAAAAGTTAAATTTTGTTAAATTTATACCAAAACGTAAAAAGATATTGAACTCAAATGATATTTTTGACTTGAATCAAAACGTGCTAATTTACCGCTTTTTTTATTAAACGCGCTAAGACGAAAAAAAGCGCGTTTGGCATAGTTAAAACGCGCTAAAACTAGCGCGAAAGGCGCTAAATTGGCATCGCTGGTACCAACGGTCGCATGGTCTATGGCTTGCTTTAGAGTTGGCATCACCAGAATTCAGTTGTCAATTCTGAAGCATCTTGTCACAAGGCGTTTTATTTGCAGGTGGTACTATTACAACAATTATAACAATACAAAAACAACATGGTTGCTTTTGCCTTGGGAGATTGTGTTGTCAAGTCCTCGTCCAGACTTGCAATTTTTTAAAATTCTTGTTTGAAATTACATAAGTGTCCACATTATCATTGCGAGCACATGAAACTATGTATCCCTCCTCAATCTTCTCACCCCTCTCAACAATTCACTCAAGAATTGCTGCAACAAAAATTGTAAGTATGGGCGAGGACCACCATTAGCACGTATGTATGTGCTTAAGGCCGTTTCACACTATAATACAAGTGTTAATACTTTTGACGAAAATGCATCCCTAATCTAATTTCTGTTTCAAAAATTTCAAAAGACAACAACAACTCAACATGTCAGAGTTGCATTTTCCACAAAAGTATTAATACTTGTATTATAGTGTGAAACGGCCTTTAGTAACACCACCTGTAAAAACAAAACACATACATATATACATAAATGATGTGGAAGTATTTTGTAGTTTAAATACATACAAAAAATTGAAGTATTTTGTATTTTGTATTTTAAATACATGACCAGCAAGTATTTTGTATTTTGTATTTCAAATACCTCAAGCCATGTATTTTGCCCACCTCTGCCCAGAAGACCCAGGCTTGCCTATTCACCTTAATCAAGATGCGAAGGAAGAAATGTTACGTATTAATAATTTTGACTACTTTTTGAATACAACCAAGTTTTGTTTGTTAACTAGTGTTCTCTCAAAATTATATTATACATATTTTTCATCTAATTAAAAAAACTGATTGATAATGTAATATTTTTATAAAACATTTGTTATCGTATAAGTAATAAATTTATGAATTGATATAAAAAATAAAAGAATACAAAAGAAACATATGTATGTTTCTACTGTTTCCTTTTTTAATAAAGACGATGGAACCAAAAACGAAACAGTTCTGTATGCTTATCGAATATACTACCACTAAACAAATAATTTCTACTTAACTATTTTTAACTATTGTATTTAACATTTTAGCTTCGAATGTACAAGATATCGGTGAGGATTGAATGCATAATTGAAAGAAAATTTTTAAAAAATTTTTAGTTCACACATTTGAGTATTTGATGATGTCCTGAATTTATTTTTACTTCTTTCTTATCATATTATTTTATTTCTATTATATTCTTTCCTATCATATTTGAATTTCTCTAGCTTCATATTATTGTATCATGGTTATACCTGAAGTTGCCTCAGCCAGCTGTCAGCCGATTTCAGCTAGCGCCGATCATTTTTCATGAGCCAGCTCGCTCGGCGCAGGTCTCCGGTGGTTAGTCAATGTTGCCTAGTTTTGACATCATCCATCTGTGAAATTTTTGTAGTGGAAATTGCGTTTTTTTAACCGACTTCAAAAAAAGAAGGAGGTTAACAATTCGTCACTATTTTTTTTTAGGTATGTAGGTCCATAACTCGGTGCATTTTAGACCGATTGTAAAAATTTTTTTGTTGTCTGAGAGGGTATAGCTTCCCATTGGTCCCATTTGAAAAAAGTGGGCGGGGTCACGCCCACAATTTTTTAAATTTGATTTATTGATCTTCTACTTATTTGATTGCTGCGAAACCTAGCAAACATCCTTGGTTCTTGTAATTAAAAAATTCTTGAGTTGAAAAAATGGGCGGGGCTACGCCCATTCAAATGTATTATAACATTACACGTGGTTCTACTTAACCGATTTTTACAAAACTTAGCTCACACCTTGAACTGTAAAATAGACAAAATTTTCTTTTAAAAAATGGGCGGGGTTACGCCCATTAAAATTTTATATTATATTTCACAGGGTTCTATTTCACCGATTTTTACGAAACTTGGCACACACCCTAAGCTTTAATCAAGGCACAAAATTGCGTTAAAAAAGTGGGCGGGGCACGCCTATTAAACTTTAGTATAATATTTCATGTGCTTGTATTTAACCAATATAGACGAAACTTGGCACACACCCTAAGCTTTAATAAAGCCAAAAAATTGCGTTAAAAAAGTGGGCGGGGTCACGCCTACAATTTTTTATATTTGATTTTGTAATCTTCTACTCATTTGATTGCTGGGAAACCTAGCAAACATCTGTGGTTTTTGTAATTACAAAATTTTTAAGTTGAAAAAATGGGTGGGGCTACGCCCATTAAAATGTATTATAACATTACACGTGGTTCTACTTAACCGATTTTTACGAAACTTAGCACACACCTTGAACTCTTAAAAATACACAATCTTGTTTTAAAAAAAGGGGCGTAGCCACGCCCCATAAAATTTAACACTTAATTTCACGTGCTTTTACTTCATCGATTTTTACGAAACTGGACCATATTTCCAAATAAAGAAAGATACTTACAAATAAATTTTTTTTGAATTGACCAGAGTTTAAAAGTATTCACTAAAAAGGTAAAAATAAAACTTTTTAAAAAAAATTAAACCGACTTCAAAAATAAGCACTAAAAAGCAACAAATAACATAGATCTAGTTAAATAAAAGATTTTTATATATGTTACCTACAGTGCCGTTTGAAGTTGGTGCCAGTAATACTGGTACTAAGCACATAGGAACATGCCCGGTAAAAAAACTGCAAGTAATTTTTATGTACATATGTATCTGCTTAGTTACCAATGTTGCTGGCACCAACTTCAAACGGTACTGTAGGTAACATATATAAAAATCTTTTATTTAACTAGATCTATGTTATTTGTTGCTTTTTAGTGCTTATTTTTGAAGTCGGTTTAATTTTTTTTAAAAAGTTTTATTATTTACAGTGAAGCATGCAGAGAATGACAAAAGTATCTGTTTAAGTACTCTTTGAGTATTGGCCCTCAAACAATTATGAATGCGTACATCTAAAAATAAACAAGTAAGAGTGCTATATTCGGCTGTGCCGAATCTTATATACCCTTTACCAACGTACGTATTGTATACAGACACATACATACATACATATTTGTTTTGTGATAAAATTTATAATTTTTTTCTCTAAAGCAATTAATAGTAAGTGACCTTTCAGTATTTTTCGATTAAAAAATTTGATTAAATTATTTTATTTTCGATATTAGCAATAGTTAAATATTTTACTCTACACTCTGTGGTTGGGATATATTTTACATTCATTCTTATTTCAGTCAACATCGACGTCACGTCAATACAATACCAAAAAAATGGAGCTTATTTACTCGCTCTCGAGATGTTCAAAAACCGTGCTGCTATTTAATAACTCTAAAATATTCTTAGTATTGCACCTCCATACCAAGTAAACTAACCTGTTTTATATTTTCCCGTATTTAATAATCATTGATGTTGCAAAACTGCTTAGTGTCTTGATTTAAAGTTCCCATTGCAAATGGTATACATCGTGGTATTATGTAAACGTTTTATTCGTACAGGATTTTTTTTAAATTTGTTCAGCAGAAAGGAAATGTATCAGGAAAATTAAACGGAACATGTCCTTTAATTTATCTTTAGAGATAAGTCTTAGTTCTATCTCCATTTACTAAAAATTAATAGCACAATAAGCACAAACCTTTGTTTGTACTTCAATTAGTTTAGATATCCATAAAAAAATTAATCATGTATAAAAAATCTTGAGTAATGATTTTCGTAAAACATGAAATCTGTTTAACTGAAAAAAAATATATTTTTGGTTATTTTTCTTACCGAAACTTTTTTTTAAGCTCCAACCCTGTAACCATATTTCTGAGTTTCTTAATACTAATTTAAAATATAGAATTACCAAAGAAATAATTAGTTTTATGTTTCAGAAAAAATTTAAGTTTTCCAGCTCTGGAGCTATGTATTTTATTTTTCTTATTTCTATGCCAAACTATTTCATTCTAAGTCATAAAGTATATAAAACTTGTAAACAAAAAGAAATAAATTCAGTAAAGTGCGACTTTGACTCGCGCACGAAGGGTTCCGTACGTTGGCTTTGAGCATTTTTTTTTATTGTGTTGTTTTTACGTTTTTTCAGCTGAAATAATTTTTTTTTATTATTTTTCGCTTTTTTCTCGTTTTGGCGATTTTGTTTTAATTTTGACAATTTTTTTCATTCTGGCGATTTTTTTCATTTTGGCAATTTTTTTTCATTTTGGCGATTTTTTTAATTTTGGCGATTTTTTCATTTTGGCGATTTTTTTTCATTTTGGCGATTTTTTCATTCTGGCGATTTTTCCGGTTTTTGCGATTTATTTTTGATATAGAATTTTTTTTTAATTTGGTGCTTTTTTTCGTTTTGGCGATTTTTTTTTTTGATTTTGGCGATTTTTTTCGGTTTGGCGATTTTATAATTTTGAGATTTTTTTGATTTACCGGTTTTGAAAATTTCAAGAAGTTTGCTCTTACGGTTTCCAAGATACAGCAAGTTATCAAAATTACATAGTCGAAATTACATTAACTGATGGTACACCCTTTAATTAAAATTTTTTAAATTTTAGTGTTAATTGTTGTAGTGTGTATAAAAATTCACTAACTTTACAAATTTCAAGTGTATATACATACAATTGTATGTATATTACATGGGATTTTAACATTTTTCGTTGCTCGTTTTGGCACACCCTTTAATTTCCAACACTCATGTATTTGTTGTTGTAGCGGCCAAGGGTCTACACACTGTGTCCAAATTTCAGGTCCGTAGCTCTTACGGTTCTCGAGAAAATACCCTGTGACGGACTGACGGACGGACGGACAGACGGCCAGACGGACAGACAGACAGACGGACAGCGTAGCGAAAACAATAGGGTTCCATTTTACCTTTGGTGTACGGAACCCTAAAAACTAACTTGACCTAGTTACTTTTGTAGAAAAACAATAAATTTACCAACCCTGGAATCAACCTTTTAGATTTTTCTGATTTAAGAAATTAATAAAGTGTGTTAAGTGAACAAAGAAATAAAAAAAATTAATTTTATACTTTAATATTGAAAAAAAATCAAAGTTTCCATCTTTTGAGCTGTAATTTTAATTTTTCAAATTTTATACGCCAAACTTTTCTTCCAGAAGCATAAAATATATTCAATTTATAAAGGAAAAAAATTTTTAGAACTATTTAATTTTACATAACACAAAAAGTGTAAATTTTCCAACCCTGGAGTCATAATTTTGGATTTTTCTGATTATTGATACCAATCTAGTTTTTTTTTTAAAAATACACAAAATATGTAAAGTGAACGAAGCAAAAACGAAATAAGAAAAAACTTAGTTTCATTTAATTTTTTTAATATTAAAAAAATCAGTAAAGTGCGGCTTTGACTCGCACACGAAGGGTTCAGCACATTCGGTTCTGAGCATTTTTTAATGTGGCTTTTTTGCTTTTTTGAAGTTTTTTTCAGTTTAAAAGATTTATTCAGTTTTCTCATTTTGGCGATTTTTTTCTGTTTTATTTTGGGTTTTTTTTTGGGTTTTTTTTCATTTTGAAGAGTTTTTTCATTTTGGCGATTCTTTTTTTATTTTGGCGATTTTTTTTTCATTTTGGCGAATTTTTTTTAGGTTTGTGGGGGCTAATTTTCATTTTGGAGATTTTTTCATTTTGGCGATTTTTTTTTTTGGATTTTTGCAACTTTTTTCTTTTTTTGGGTTTTTTTTCATTTTGCGATTTTTTTTCATTTTGGCAATTTTTTTTGGATTTTTGCAATTATTTTTTTTTTGGTTTTTTTTCCATTTTGGCGATTTTTTTTAATTTTGGCGTTTTTTTAATTTTGGCGATTTTTTTTGGGCATTATTTCCATTTTAGAGACTTTTTTCATTTTGGCGATTTTTTTTTCATTATGGCAATTTTTTCCTATTTTGGGGTTTTTTTTTCATTTTGGCGATTTTTTCCTGTTTTTGGGGTTTTTTTGCATTTTGGCGATTTTTTCTGTTTTTTGGGGTTTTTTTCGTTTTGGCGATGTTTTTTTTTCATTTTGGCGTTTTTTTTTCATTTGGGGACTTTTTTCATTTTGGCGATTTTTTTTTCATTTTGGCGATTTTTTTTCATTTTATCTATTTTTCCGGTTATTCGCGATTTATTTTAGTCTTAGACATTATTTTTGTTATTTGGTGCTTTTTTCATTTTGGCGATTTTTTTTTTTTTGTTTCTGGCGATTTTTTTCGATTTGGTGATTTTATAATTTTTTGATTTTTTAGTTTTACCATTTTTGAAAATTTCAAGAGTTTAGCTCTTACGGTTTCCAAGATACAGCAAGTTGTCAAAATTGCATTAACTGATGGAACACCCTTTAATTTAAATTTTTTGATATTTTAGTGCTAATTTTTGTAGTCTGTATAAAAATACACTAACCTTACAAATTTCAAGTGTATATACATACGTACATGCAATTGTATGTATATCACATGGGATTTTAACATTTTTCGATGCTCGTTTTGGAACACCCTTTAATTTCCAATTCTCATGTATTTGTTGTTGTAGCGGCCAAAGGTCTACACACTGTGTCCAAATTTCAGGTCTCTAACTCTTACGGTTCTCGAGAAAATACAGACATAGTTTTAGACATAGTTAATTTTCCATAACATAAAAAGTTAAAGTTTTCCAACCCTGGAATCGTCTTTTTATTTTTTTTATATTTTTTTAATTTTAAATTCCAATTTTAGTCGTACTGAAGTGTCAAATAAATTTATTTATTAAAAAAAAATAAAAATTTGTTTTCGGTAGTTACTTTTATATGGCAAAATGAAGTTTAAGCTTTCCAGCTCTGCAATCGTCTGCTCGATTTTGCTGAATTTCAATACCAATCTAAGTTGGACCATTTCTGATACACCAGTCCAAGAACGAAGTCTCTAGCTTTTCTGGGAGCTTCGGAAAACCGATTTCACGTACACCAGACGGACGGACGGACGGACAGACGGACATCGCTTATTCGTCATCGCTATTCATAAGGACCCAGAATATATATATTTTTTTGGTCGCAAATTAATATTATGGAAATTACACACGGAATGACAAACCTATATATACCCTTTTCCATTTTTGGTAAAGGGTCTAAAAATACGGGTGCACTCATATGCATACACATTTTTTTAAATTACGCAACACAAACAACTATAAGTTAAATTTATATCCCCATGTTTATAAAAAAATAAAATGAATTTAAAATCCATTTTAGGAAAATTTTTTATGAAAAATTTTAAATAAAATAGATTTTAAATTCATTTTAAAAATTTATGAATGTGGGGGGTAGACTACAATATCGAGCCTTATTTTCGATTTTATCGTAAGCGACAAAAATTAAAGTTTTCAGGAGAAGGTTTTTTTTGTAAAATATTCAAATATGTTTTTGTGCGTAAATTTTCGCTTACGATAAAATTTTACTGCCATAATCTTAAAAGTTATTAAAAGCTATCAACAATTTTGCCATTTTGATAAATATGGCTATTTTACATACACTACACATAAAGCATGTTTTTAAACAGCCACACACATACCACATACTTTCCATTCCATTTTATACATATGTACATAAATGTATGTATGTATGTATATGGTGGCGAGTTATGAATAAATATTCCGAGTATCATGCGTATATTTCTTTCCGATTAGATATCCATAACCTGAGTATAAACATTTTCAGACTATAAATATGAGAGAGAGAGAGAGAGAGAGTCAATGAGCTTGATACGCGTGTGCCTCTTTATTTTTAGTGGTAGCGTATTTTAATTTTTCGCATAAATGAAGTATGTTGGAATCGGCTATGGTCAGGTGTCTTCTCTAGCACTATCCCTTTCTTAAAAGAATGTAACACCTAGTAATAGTATACATTCATTGCCTGAATGTTGCTTCTGTTAAAAAAAATAATTAATTGACACAATTATATGTTTAATTGGTTAATTTAATTTTGAATTGCTTAATCTATTGTGTAACATGTTGTTTTTGACTGTTTACAATTTTTAAATATTTTGTATCTACAGGGTGTTTTTTTAGAGGTATAGAACTTCGAATTGAAATAAAACACAAGAAAATCGTTTTAATGTCCATCAATTTGGCTTTATTGGAAGGATAATTTTATGCCATTAATGTTTAAATATGATTTCGGGCATGTGGCCGCCGCGGCTGGCTCGAATAAAGCCAATGCTACAGGTCCAATTTTCAACCACTTTTTCGAGCATATGGGGCCGTATGTTGGCAATAACACCACGAATGTTGGCTTCCAAGTCCCCTAACGTTTCTGGTTTGTTGGCGTAGACGAGCGACTTCACATATCCCCAAAGAAAATAATCCAATGGTGTCAAATCACACGATCTTGGTGGCCAATTGACAGGTCCATTCCGCGAAATTATGCGCTCATCGAATGTTTCCTTCAATAAATCGATTGTGACGTGCGCTGTGTGGCATGTAGCGCCGTCTTGTTGGAACCACAACTCATCCACATTCAAAATCTTCAAAATCTTCCATAAAGTTGATGGACAAAGCTGCAATTGCTGTGCACGGTGGCGAATCGATTCATTCGGGTCCTCTTCAACACTTTGCTCTACAGCGGCAATTGTTTCTTCGGTGCGCACTGTTCGACGTCTCTGCGGATGCGTATTATCACATAGAGTAAACGTAGTGCGAAAACGATCCATGGTTAACCGAATTAATTGCTCTGATGGACGATTATGTCGACCATAAAATGGACGGAGCTTGCGGTAAACTTCGCGAACTGAACCATTATTTTCGAAATAAATTTGCACGATTTGCAAGCGTTGTTCTTTTGTCAACCTGTTCATGATGAAATGGCAAACCAAACTAAATATTAATCACTTGACAGCTGACAAAATGGCCGCCAGTTAAAAAAGTGATGCCAACTTAAAGTTCTATACCTCAATAAAAAACACCCATTATGTTGGAATCGGCTATGGTCAGGTGTCTTCTCTAGCACTATCCCTTTCTTAAAAGAATGTAACACCTAGTAATAGTATACATTCACTGCCTGAATGTTGCTTCTGTTAAAAAAAATAATTAATTGACACAATTATATGTTTAATTGGTTAATTTAATTTTGAATTGTTTAATCTATTGTGTAACATGTTGTTTTTGACTGTTTACAATTTTTAAATATTTTGTATCTACTTTGGCTAATATGCCAGATATGCCATAAAATTAAAAAACAATAACATTTAAAAATATCCAAAAATAATTCTTATATTTTATTATCTTTTCTATTTGCAGGTATGTTCTAAAATATGCATTTTTATATACACATCTACGTAACCTGATAAATTGAAGCGTAAGTTGAACGTTAGAAATCAATTAAGGGCCATTCTCACAACTTTCCTTTAGTTAAAGGTAGGATTTTGTCTGCCCGATAAATATATTTACATTATTACAACTTCAATTTATTATTATTATTATTATTATTATTATTATCAATAATAAAAAAAGTTATTACACTTTATTTGTATAGCGCCGTTTTATCCGCCGCCCGGTATCTCAAGCAGCTGTTTTCAATTTTTTTCTTACTTTCCAAACAAGTAAGGCGCCTAAAAGTATGCCCAACATATTTATAAACTTTCTTTATTTCTGTGGCAATAACAAAAAAGTGTCATATTTTAGCGTTTTGTGGGAGAGCACTTCTAAACTTTCAAGTCGATTTTCACAAATTTATTTTTTTACATTTAAATTGGGAGTTTCGGTTTTCAATTTATTGTTTAGAAAAAAACATCGTTCTACTCATAAATTTAATTTGAAATATACCAAAGTATTTATAAGCTAAATAAAACTTTTATTTCATATGAGATAATAAGTCCATAAAATATAAGCAGCCATTCATTGCGCTATAACCTCCTGCAAAAGCGCACAAAATAATTAAAATTTTTCCCAGGGGTAGCTTAGAATATGAAGATTGCATCCCTCATTAGCTCACAATTAGATTATCTCGGCTTACACACTTTTTCCTATTTGCCACAGATTTGTTCATATCAATTTGAGAATTTTCTATTATGAAAAAATTTTAATTAAGCACATGGCCGACTGTAGTTTCAAAAATATTCAAGGGCTTTGTGCTTGAATGAATTTTTAATATTTTGTGTTATTTATTCAAGTTGTGCAACTTTCTTGCAAGCTGCCCTTCAAAGTAGTATGTTTACGTTCCCTCTGGACCACTTTTTCCATACAAAATGTTGGCTCATGCCGACCAGTGTTACCACCCATGAAATTTAGTGGATGTGGGTCGGGTGTTGGTCAGTGTTACCACCGTGCAAAGGAAAAAAAAAAAAAAAAAAAAAAAAAAAAAATGTGCATACCTTAACCCTTTAACGGTCGATGGGGTTAAATTCGACCCCATGATATTTTATGTTATGAGACGACAGCGTGTTCGGTTTTGCTTAAAGTGTATGAGGCGACAGCGTGTTCGGTTTTGCTTAAAGTGAAGTCGTGGTGGATGTTATTTTTGTTGAAGTGAAGTCGTAACATTTAATGTGTTCGTTAGAGGGTTAATACAATATGAATTAGACTACATTAGGGCGGTTTACGAAAGTCTGTGATTTTTTGCTAGTATTTAATAAATAAAATTCATTTACTGCGGTATATATTAATCTCCCTAATACTACTCGTATTTGTTATCAGTATAAAATGTTAACCACATTATTTAAAAACAAAACACTAGTATTTAATAAATAAAATTCATTTACTGCGGTATATAATAACATCCCTAATACTATTCGTATTTGATATCAGTATAAAATGTTAACCACATTATTTAATTAAGTGTGTGGGTAATAAAATAAAATCAAATTAATAAAATATATTCATTGTTGTACTAAACTCTAAGGTGTGATTATACTTTTTGTTATTTATTAACAAAAAAAAAAAAAAAAAAAAAAAAAAAAAAAAAAAAAAAATTAATAAAATAAATTAAATTAAAATGGGTGGCAAATTTATTTGTGATATTTGTGCAAAAGCATACAAGCTGAATTCATCATTAAGAAGACATTATCGACTACATCACGAAGAACCATCGTCTTCGATTAAATGTATTCCATGTAGCAGATATTTCTCAGATCAGTCGAGTTACAAGATTCATCTTCTACAACATTCTAAGACTGGAGAAGGAGAAAGTAATAATATTAATTGTCTCGATTGTAATCAATATGTTGCTAAGTCCAATTGGTGCTATCATGTAAGAACAAATAAACACAAAATTAATTGTGCTAAGAAATCTAATGATGATAGTGACATTGATGAAATAGCACATGACAAATCAGTATTTAACAATCGCATTATAACATATTTAATTAAGAACAATAACAAATCGGATCTAATACCAGAGAATTTTTTATCGGGTATAAAATATAAAGTGGTTGAACTGTTACGGAATATGACACAAAAATTTATTAGCATAAAATTTAATCTTGAAATATTTTGTGAATACATGTTGGTTAAGGAAGAAGAAGAATCGTGTACCATTGAAATAAAGTCACATCAAAGCAAAATGACTGTAATAAACTGCTCATCGTCAACGGTAGAAGAGTCTAGCAATATTTATAATGCACACTGTGAAGAGATTGTGAGAAAGATGAGTGAATTTCAAGAGCGTGATAGCGGATGGGCATTAACAGAAATATTGCGTTTAGAAATAAACATTAATCAATATAAATGCATGAAGGGATCATCGTATATTGCTCTAACATCGGCAATACAGAGAAAACATGCATGTATCAATGTCCAAAATAATGATGAATATTGTTTCAAGTGGGCCATAATATCAGCCTTATTTCCAGTCGATGATCATTCAAATCGATGCACATCCTATAAAGTTATAAATATTGAAGATGACATTATAACGTTGGAAAACAATATTGTTATAAATTTTAAAAGTCTAAACTTTCCGCTATCAACACATAAAATTAAGATCTTTGAAATCAACAATCCAGAAATTAGTGTGAATGTATTTGGTTTGGATGATAAGGATGATATAATCGGACCCTACTATTCTACTTCAAAAGAAAAGGATAGACACATTAACTTGTTATTATTGGAAGATGGTGTGAAATTTCACTACGTATGGATTAAAAATATTTCAAGGTATATCTCAACTTAAAATTTTTACATTTCACACTTAATAATAATAGTTTTTTAACTTTTTAATTTTAGATTAATAAGGAGCCAACTGACAAGACATCGTAGATGTTTGTATTTATGCAATACATGTTTAAATCATTTTCAATCGGAATCTTTACTATTAAAACACAAAGAAGAGTGTAATAAAATTATAACTAGACTACCGACCCTAGTCAACAATATTGTGAGTTTTAAAAACTATAAAAAGCAAATGGATGTGCCTTTTGTAGTTTATGCGGATTTTGAGTGTATTTTACAATCAATTGATATTCAAAATTCAGTAAATGTAAAGTCCACACAAAGGCACAATCCAGTTGCTTATAGCTATTATATAAAATGTTCTTATAATAGTGCGTTAGATATATTTAGAATTTATAGTGGGGATAACCCATCAAGTCACTTTTTTTCAAATTTAGTCAAGGATTGTCTAGATATATATCATAATTATTTAAGTATAGTAAAACCAATGACAGTCCTAACATCCCTTCAACAACTAAAACAAAAAGAGGATAGAATATGTCACATTTGTACAAAGTTTTTATCTGCTGTAGATCGGGTAGCTGATCATTGTCACTTAACCGGCGAATATAGAGGACCGGCACATGTCAGTTGCAATCTAGAATATCAAATTGCAAAATTCATTCCCATATTTTTTCACAATCTTTCGTCATATGACTGTCATTTGTTTGTTAGAGAACTTTCATCGATTGAAGGCGATATAAATATAATTCCTATAAACAAAGAGTTATATATATCGATATCGAAAAGAATTGCCGTCGATGAAAGAAGTACTATTGAACTGCGTTTTCTAGATTCTTGTCGGTTTATGCCATCAAGTTTAGAAAAACTGGCAGGATACTTATCTGATGATGATCTGACGACCGTAAGATCTATTTTCCCTACACCAAATGAATTCGGTTTAATGAAACGCAAAGGTGTTTTTCCCTATGACTATCTAGATTCAGAGATTCGTCTTGAAGAGACAGAGCTACCACCCCGCTCATGCTTTTATAATAAACTTACGAATGAGTTGTGCAGTGAGGATGATTATGAACATGCTGAAAAAGTTTGGAATACGTTTAAATGCAACACACTCTTAGATTATCTTCTATTATATTTGAAAGTAGATGTTATGCTGCTGTGTGATGTTTTCGAAAATTTCCGTAAAGTTTGTAAAACCATTTATAATTTAGATCCTTGTCAATATTATACTACCCCAGGATTGTCCTGGGATGCTATGTTAAAAACAACTGAAATAGAATTGGAATTGTTGACCGATATTAATATGTACAATTTCGTTGCACGAGGTATTAGGGGGGGTATTGTACAATGTAGTAAACGGCATGCGATAGCCAACAATAAATATATTACTGATTATAATTATACAAAAGAGAATCAAAATTATATAATGTATTTTGATGTGAATAACTTATATGGATACGCAATGTCACAATATCTTCCCTTTAAAAATTTCGAATGGGTTGAAAACTGCGAAGACTTTAATGTAAACATTATAGCAGAAGATTCCGAATTTGGTTACATCTTAGAGGTAGATTTGGACTATCCAACCGCATTGCATGATTACCATAACGATTTTCCATTTTGTGCAGAAAACAAGAAAACTGAAAGCATGAAGCAAAGAAAATTAGTAACAGATTTAAACAATAAAAGCAATTATATAATACACTATCGCAATCTGCAACAATGCATTCGAAATGGTTTAATTCTGAGAAAAATTCATAGGATTCTTAAATTTAAGCAATCTAATTGGTTGAAAAAATATATTGATGAAAATAACTATCACAGAACATTGGCTAAAAACACATTTGAACAAAACTTTTTTAAATTGCTCAATAATGCTGTATATGGGAAGACTATGGAAAATGTTGACAAGAGAAAAGATGTTAAAATAGTATGTGAATGGGAAAATAGAGGTAAGCGATTAGGAGCTAGATCTCTTATTGCTAAACCCAACTTCCACAGTTGTCTCAAAATTCACGATGAAATGGTTGTCATTGAAATGAAAAGAGTACGAACGGAATACAACAAACCTATTTATGTAGGTTTTTCTGTTTTAGAACTATCGAAATGGAAAATGTATAATTTCCATTACGAGTATATGAAACCAAAATACTTTGAAAATATTAATCTCTGCTATATGGATACGGATTCATTTATTTATGATGTCACAACAAATGACATATACGATGATATTCGAAATGATCTCCCAATACATTTCGATACATCTGCATATCCAAAAGAAAATGTCTATCATTTTCCACTGATAAATAAAAAGGTTTTGGGCATGATGAAGGATGAATGTAATGGAAAAATAATTAGAGAGTTCATTGGTTTACGTGCTAAAATGTATTCTTTAAAAATAGATAAGGTAGATCAAGAAATTAAGAAAATTAAAGGTGTTAAGAGTAGTGTAACAGCTAGATTAAACATTAATGATTTCAAAAAATGTTTGCTGGAGAAAAAGTTGTATTATGATTCTATGTATGTATTTAGATCAAAGATTCATGAAATATATACTCAACACATTAGTAAATTAGCATTAAGTTATTTAGATGATAAGCGATTTATTAGAGATAATAGTATTAATACTTATGCATGGGGACATTATGCAATAAATAGTCAACAACCATCATCATCATATCCCAATGAAAATGCATTAACATCATCTTCAAGTGATAATATTGTACAATAGTATTAAGTGATTTTAGATTATAAGTGAATATATATATATATATATATATATATATATATATATATATATATATATATATATATATATATATATATATATATATATAACGTTAAAAAACAATAAATAAATAAATAAATAAAGAATATCATTAAAATATTTTAGTTTGTTTTTATTTTAAACTATAGTTATCTATTGAATAGGAATTTTAAACACAAGTAACCACAATTTGTTTTTGTGTGAATAAAAATTAATCGTGCTTGTTCTTAACCTTACTCAACTAAGTTGATATAAAATTTAATCGTTTAGAAATAAAAAAAATCAAAACAAAACTTTTTTATATATTATTTTATTTTTTTTTGAGAATTTTATAATAATATAATAAAAATAAATCTCATATTGAAGTATATATATAATATTATTGAAGTTCATCTTTATTAATCCAAGAATTATGTTGATTGGAAAATCCCAACCATTTTACGTACGCCTGGTGCCCCTTAGTTTTAATCACATTTTCAATCAAGTATGTATTTGGAAAATGTGTCTTTAATAGTTCATGTTCATAGAATCCACCAACAATCGGATTCCTTTGATAGTCTTCCAATAAATAAGTAATGGGGTTTGTGTTCTGTAAAGTACGAATTTTAAAAATTTCAGTTGTCCAGTTTGGAGTATATCCTTTTGAAAAAATATGTTTATATTTGCTAATTCGAACGTAATCTCCAACTTTTAGTTTACCAAATTTAAATATTTTGGGATGATTATAAACTTGTTTTAGTATAGAACTTTCATTTTCTGTGTTAACAGACTTTGGTGTCATTCCAATTGTTCTATGCTTTTTATTATTATATTGATTAATTAAATCCTTACATATATGTATCCATTGATAATTTCCTTGTAGACTAAAATTTTTCCACATCATTCCTTTTAGAGTTCTATTAAATCGTTCTACAATAGACGCTTTCATGATACTATATGTAGAATAGTGGTTGATATTATGTTTTTTCATCAAGTTTTGAAATATTTTATTATAGAACTCTTTACCATTATCGGTTTGCAAGTTTTTTGGAATTCTCTTTAGCGAAAAAATAGATTGTATAGCATTGGTTATATCTTCACTACTTTTAGATTTTACGGGTACAGCCCAAGCAAACTTTGAAAATGTATCTATAACTGTTAAAATAAATCTATAGCCTTTGTTATATTTTGAGTAAGCACCCATTTCAACAAGATCTGCTTGCCAAAGATCATCAATTCCCTTCACCACCACTCGACGTCGAATGAAATTTCTACGTGCTTGCTTGTGAAGCTCCTGAACCACTTCTTGTCGCTCCATTTCTAACGTCTATCTTACAGATTACATCAATTTAAATGCTGTTGATATTGAATTTAAATCAAAAACGATTTATATATCTATCTTTAAATGCTTTGTAATGAGCTTCGTTTTTTCATTTAGACGTTCTTCAACTGAATCAATTTTGTAATTAAATAATGATGTCATTTCTTTTAGTGATTGATTGAGATTATTTGGTATTATACTTTGATCATGTATTAATTTACTTAAACGTGTTTCTACATTATCAAATTTTTCTGTAGTCAACACGTTTTGTTGATGTATTATTTCGTTAAAACGATCCTCCATTCCCTTAATTCTCTCCATATACATTGTATCCAGTTGTTTCTTTATTTCACTTAAATAAGTTTTCATATAAATTTTGTTTACGGCATCGTTTTCCAATACAGGACTAGCAATATTTTTTATTCTCCGCAAGTTAAAGTTGAAATTACGATCACTATCCAAATGAATCTTGAAATGTTGATTTTGATATCTTGCAGATTTTTCAATATAATGTCCAAACTTATCGATAGGCATTTTATGAATATGAATTGTTTGTACATTTTTAAGTCTATTTATATAATAATTTTTGCTTCTCTCAATTCCTCAATAATTGATACAATTTCATTATTATGATTTGAGTGACCAGCTGTTGTTGATGAAATCAAAAGACGCAATCTATCAACCAATTCATTAGGATCATCCCAATAAACATAATTATGCTTTTTTCTATTCAATTTCATTAAACCTTTTCCCTCATGAATTTTCTGTTGTTGTTTAAATAGGTTTTTAATAATCGTTGTATATTTAATTGAACGATTTCCTTTAATTTGACCATTAATACTGTTATTTCGTTTATGGACATTAGTCATCTCCAATATTTGTTTATAATTATTTAAATCTGTTTTATTATAATTGCTTGGTTTCTTATAAACTAACAATTCATATAAGCCTGATGTGAAGGGCCATTTTAAATTACCTACAGTAATATTGATTGAATTGAAAGCGATGGGTTCATTACCCAGTCTCCATATTTGATTTTTATCCTTATGAGGACCATAGGTTTTATCATATATATTTAAGTTAACTTTTGATAAATTATATTGAACACTTTCATTGGGATGTATTGCAATGGTGTTATCATCATCATTGCTATCATCCTCATTACCAACATTATCATTATTATCATCATCATAATCATCATGATCATCATCATGATCATTTTCATCATCAAATGATTGAAACGTGTTTGAACTTTTCTCGATTTTCTTGTTATTAGAGCTTGGAGAAAACGTGTTATAATCAAGCTTACTCTTTTTATATGGTGTACTGAAGGCAACTTTATTATTCTCAAGATCATGTTTAAAAGAGTTATCCGGATAATTTTCATGTTTTATAATGTTATTATTATTATTATTATTATTATTATTAGTTGATTGAACTAATTCTTTTAATGGTTTTGATATTGGTTTCAATGTCTTTTCCAACAATTCATCATTTGCAATTTCTCCAAGCAAAATATTCTTATATTTCTTTTTTAAAATATTTCGAGTTTTAATAAGATTATTAACTAGATTTGTGTTCATATTTATAGGTTGAATTAGAAACAGATTCAAAACAGATCAGTTTAGCAGTTTAGCAGTTTAACAGTTTAGCAGTATAGCAGTATAGCAGTATAGCAGTATAGCAGTTTAGCAGTTAGCAGTTTAATAGTTGAGAAGCTGTTAGTTTAATAATTAATCTTGTACTGATTTTAAAATATCTGTAATGTTTCTTTTATAGCTTTATAAATATATCGAAACCTTTTCTATATCGACCATTATTCATAGGATCATCTTTGTTAATAACTAGAAAACCATATTTTTCTTTCCAACACTCGGTACATAACTCATGAAATGTTTTCAAAGTCATATCAGAACCAACATGATCATTGTAAATATGCTTAATATTCATTGCATCCTGTTTGAAAATTATAATCATATTAGCATTATCGCGAATCAAGTGTTTTGGTATACGTGTATATGTTTGACATAAATAAAAACTATCAATATCTTTATGACGACCCATACAGAAGTAGGCACGTACATGATTTTGTTTCTCACAAGCTATATCGTCGAATATAAATACTGAATTTGGTTTAACTTCGTCTGGCGATAGAACATCATCATTATTGGAAAATGATGAAAAATTTATCTCCTTAATGGGTTTAATTAGACTTTCTAAGTACTTATATTTCGGTTGTTGTGTTGATTTTGAATATAAGTAAATATTTTTAAATTTCAATCCATGAGGACTTTCAATAAGACTGATCATAACATTTGTTTTTCCGCAATTTGATGGACCCACAATAAGAGCTCGAATAGAATTCGGTAGTAATGAGCTATGACGAATTTTATTTGATGAATCGAACTTTGATTCGATATTCTTTACGTTAATCCTTTTATGTTGTTTAAAAAAGCGCATTCTGAAATCTAATGATAACATAATATATAAACCAGTCTCTTTTATTTGTTTTCAATCAATTTGATTTTAATCTTTAATCGACAAAGTATCAATAGATATGACAATCATTTATAAAAAGATATTCAGTCGTCATCCATACTTCATCGGTAGAGGTTTTCTGAATAAAATAATTAATAAACTTCCTATTGAACTTCATCTACCCGGTTATCAATTTTGCGGACCTGGTACAAAATTAAAGAAACGTTTAGCTAGAGGTGATCAAGGAATCAATCCATTGGATACTGCTTGCAGAGAGCATGATATAGCATACTCAAACAATAAAGATTTAGAGAAAAGACATATTGCTGATAGAATTTTAACTGAAAAGGCTTGGCAAAGGGTCAAAGCAAACGATAGTAGTTTGGGTGAAAAATCAAACGCTTGGTTTGTTGCTACTGCAATGAAAGCAAAAACAAAATTCGGTATGGGTAACGTTATTAGCAAAACTAAAAAGTCGTCTCCACTAAATACCCACAAACTGTTTACACATGCATTGAAAAGTGCAAGAAAGAATATAAAGAAAAGTGAAAACTTGAAAGATGCTATAAAGATTTCACGAAAAGTTGTAAACAATATTTTCAAGGGGAAGAAAAAATCGTTAATAAAAACACCTCGAATAATACCTCTACCTAAATCTGGAGGTTTTCTTCCACTTGCCCCTATATTTGCTGCACTGGGTGCACTTGGTGGTTTAGCTGGTGGTGTATCTGGTATTACAAAAGCAATCAATGCAGTCAAAAATGGAAAGGAACAATTGACTGAAGCAAAACGACATAATAGTACAATAGAAGCCATTGCGATGGGAAAAGGCATGTTCTTAAAACCATATAAAAAAGGACTTGGATTATATTTAAAACCTTATCAAAAAAATTTTTAATGAAGCTACCTGAAAGAGCTCTTTCTGATGTAGACTTGAGAAAATATGCAAAACATATTCCAAATTTTAGAGGTGTGTTTATGTGTAACACCCTTCCAAGCAGCAAACCATTTAAAAAAGAATGTGGAATAATCAATCTGGATACTTCAAAGGGCCCTGGCACACATTGGGTAGCATACTGGAAAAACAACAATCAAATCGAATATTTTGATAGCTTTGGCAATTTGCAACCACCAAAACAATTAATAAAATATTTAGGAAAAAACATAAGTTATAATTATGATAGATATCAAAATTTTAATACAATAAATTGTGGCCATTTATGTTTAAAATTTTTGTTTTCGAAGCTAAACTTAAAAGAAACTATAAATGTTTTTTAATAAAATACATTGATTAAGAATTTCTTTTATTTATAAATAAACATATTATTTCATTTATTAAAAAAATTTCAAAATAAATATAATTAAATAATTTTTCTAATTTCGCTTGTTAGAGGTGAGTATTCGATTAAACGATCATGAATAACTAAACAGTATGCTGATGTATTATCTGGAATTAGTTTGTTTGCTTCAGTATCAAATTCAATTCGTACATCAATAGGTCCAGTTTTAACAGTTTCATTTTGATGTGAAACATCAACAACAATAAGCGGTGCGTAAGACTTGTAATCATTAACATCCAGCAATGGTTCAGGTTCTCGCATGTAAAAGCCTTGTTGAAATTTTGCATACATATTATATAGAACAGAATACTGACCCATTTCGAAACGATTATTTAAATCATCATATGGATATGACTCTGAGTTTAGATATACTTTTAAATTAGAGATATTACAATGGTCAAATATATTTCCTTGTTCTTTACTTTTCTCTTTTTGTAAACCAATTATAAGAAATCGTGGTCTTTCGTTTTGTGGTGAAAGCTTTACATTCCATAAAACCTTTGTACTCTTTGGTAAAACAGGATTTACATGACAGTCCCAACTTCTAAACGCAATTGGTATAGAATGTTTGCTGTTGATTATCTTAAACATTTCCAATTTTGCAAAGTCCGATAGTTGAATGTGTGGCATTTTCCATGTTATATCCAGAATTGTTAACTTCAACTGATCAGTTACATTTGTAGAACAATATGATCTCTCATCGGATGTAGAACGTTGAAGGATAAGCTCATGTTTCGAATTTAATAGTATTTTGTTATAATCTTCAGCAAACCCCATCAACATTTTCAGAGGTATACAACAGCTAAAATGACTTTTTTCTAAAACAAAAGTTTCAGTAAGAGACCAACCAGCGTTTTTTAATACATCACTTTCAGCCTTATTCAATGATACAAAATTTTTCATGGTGGATGAAATTCCAAGTTTACGTGTACGATCAACTTCAAAACCATTAATTTCATAACGAATTTCATCGAACAAATATGAAACAAAGTTGTTTTTTAATTTCACATCTATAGCTGGAACCTCTTTGGTTGCTTCCTTCTTTACTATAAAACCATGAATGTAAATCATACTCTCACTTGGTAAGACAAAGAGATCCTGATTTTGAATTGGTATACGAATTTCATCATTGTTGTTGAATGATTTTAGATATGGAGAGTAACTATGATATTCCCTTTTTACAATACTCTCATCATATATAGGTTTTTGAAGGACATTTAGTATTTCATTCATTGTTGAAGATTAAATCCCAACGATTTTAAGTATTCTATATTATATGATGTTAACGGGTTTTTTTTATTTTTTATACTTTCTCGAATGCGAGTTGATGAGGGATTGAATGGAAATCCTCTTTGCATTACGTTTTTATTGTAAATTATCATTATTCTGGTTTGAAGTGGAGTCTAAGAGTGATTTTTTCTCCTCTAAAATTTATAAGTTCACCGTCTTGATTTAAGATTCTAATCGTTATGTTGTTTATTTGTTGACAGTTGACGGGTAAATAAATAACATTTCGAGGTTTTTCGTTTATTTTATATCCTGGAGGAATATCAAGAGGAAATTCATGAATAGCATGATTCGAAGTATTATTAATAAATGAACCGGTTGTTAAGTTGCTTTCAATGCGTATTGTATTAACATTCGTAATATGTGTAGGTAAATCAGATTCAAATAACTTTGTAGTATTCAATGAATTAACATCTACAATCATCACTTCCAAAGATTTATCATTTTTAAGATTTTGATTAGTATTATAATAGTAAGTTGAATTTACTTCTAGTTTTCTTTTACTAAATCCAAGTAACTTTCCTATACTGTTTGGTTGTGAAAAATCTATATCCATTGATGAGGTTATTTCAGTTTTAAGTGTGTTATTGTTAGCTTCAATTGTTAGAAAAATTGGTTCATCAATATCTTGTAAGCTTGAGTTTAAGAAAAAACCAATATCTTCAAGTTCGTATGAACCAACTGGAATAGTAATAATATGATTTCCTATATGAAACAAATTGTTGTGAACATCTACATTGGGTATGGAATTGAATGTTACAAAATCAATAAGTCCACAAACATATTTTGTAGGGAGTTCAATTGGAGGAAAATATTCTCCAACCAGAGTTGAAGTGTTTCCGCTTAAAGATATTGTTATTGACATTTCGAGTATTCAGAATGAACTGATGTTTGATGATTATTTTACCTGATTTAAGTGTTAAATAATAAATCCAAAAAAAGAAAAAATGTCTTTTATAATTTTATGTTTTCTTTATTAATATTTGATTTAATAAACTTTCTTAAGAGTATTACATTTTTTTGAGCACATATACAATATTTTCTATGATAACAACAAACATTTACAGATTCATCATTTTGATATAATGTTTTTAAATTTGGACAATTTAAATCATCCAGGTTATAAAAATAAATTTTATCCTTAAAAATATTTTGAATCCACTTAATTTTTTCTAATCCTTTAGCATAATAAATATAATTTTTATCTTTAACTTGCGCAATATAATATTCCACAATATTTGTTAAGGATGAATCGCCATCTTTCCATTTTAATCCATGATGATGATTATAAAGCCAATTAATTGAATATTTTTCTTTTGTTGTCAACGATGAATATGGAAAAGGTGGTTTAATAATAAATGTTTGAACTTGTGAGTCGTCAATTGAAATACTCAGTTCTTTTACAATGAATTTATTGTTGAGATAAAAACCTTGTACGTCTACAACTAATATTCTCTCCTCCGACATTGTTTAGTACTAATCAAGTCACAACGACGACTGTAGAACTGTTTATAAAGTCTATGTTTTTAAATTATTATAAAAATTCATTATATATAATGCTTGATCCCAACTGTTATCGATAAGGGAACATTTACAGGTATCAGGTCCACAAGTTGTTTCATCGTTGGACCACACACAATTATTATAATGATATCCAAATTTTGATTTACTTTTCTTATAAAATGCATTATCATCGAATTGAGCTTTTAATTTCTTCAAAATAATCTCATGTTCATACCACAAAAACCTTTCTTCATTCAAGAAGTCATGTACAATTTTCGAATAAAACTGATTATTCATTATTTTTTCTTATTTTTTTATATTAAATAAATCTTCTTAACACATCAACAACAAAGTTTATATTAAGTGGTAGTAGTAAATGTATTTCATCATATTAGTTAATTTATGATATTTCCATATCCAAATCATGTGTATAATCTTGAATGTTGATTAATGTCATATCGGATCGGTATGTAGTATCATCCTCAGAAACCGTCTCAATTTCACCATTACTTAAAATTCTCTCGTATTCAACTTGACGGTATTCGAAACATGAAATATTTAATCGACGTTTCAAGTAATTGCTGTTATATGTACAACGGATTCTCAATTTTATATTATCTTTGTATTGAAGTTGAAAATGTCTATAAAATGGAGCCGAACTTTCAATTATTCCTGCAATATTTTTTTCTTTTTTTACTAAATCTTGCCTAAATGCTTCAATAGCTTGTTCAACAGTAAAAGATTGATTTATAGGTGGTGGTGGTGGGGAGTCTTCTTGTTCTTCGTTTGATTCATATTCTGCTTTTGTTGTTGTTGTTGTTGACTCGATGTTTTTATTTAAATCATTACTATACTTTAAAAGTTTGAAATTTAGTTGTATGCTCACAGTATCATTATTCGGTAATTTTATTGCAAATTCTGTATTTTTAAGTTCATTTTCACTCAAATCAATAGGTAATGAAGCTGAAAACACTTGTATGATATAGATATATGAAAACAATATGATAAAAATATTTTTCATTTTAGTTTTTCTTTTTAATATATATGTTCTTAGGTTAGCGATATATTTTTGAATGAGATGATAAGAATTGTTTCTCATATTTATATACTAATTTAATAATCTTCATATTGAAATGAGTCATCATCACCACCGCTAGCACCACCAGCTGCTTTCTTAACTATACTATTATTAACCATTTTTTGAGGGAGGAGGAGGAGGAGAGGTTTTTGTTGATTTTTATTCAATGAATGGATACCAGTCTTACCATTATAAGATTTAGTTGCATATTCATCTATTTCACTATACGCGCATGATGGTTTATATGAGTGTACATTTATATCTTTAAAACCACCTTCATAGACTGTTCCGACTAGTGATATCATACCACCAATAACCTCAATTTTTATATGTTGATTGTGACTAAATTGAAATATTGGAATATTTGTTGGCATTTGTTGTCCTCTATTAAGAGAAAAAATTTGCGTTCTAGTCCCTCCTTCTGCAGTTAGAAACACCTGCATTATAATATCCAAAACTATTGCATTTATTATTTGAAAAGTTTTCCACTGTGCATGACAAGTACAATATTTATCACCAGTTTTTAAAAATTGACCCCAATACATATTTATCAAAGTTTTAATTTAACTGAATCTCTTTTTATATATGCATATATATATATATATATATATATATATATATATATATATATATATATATATATATATATCTATATATATATATATATGTATATGTATGCATACACGTATACTTAACCGCAACTGATAAGAAGTTATTGAAATATCTAAAAACGTCTTATACTATCAATTATTGAATATAAAGAATCAGTTTGAAAGTTCGTCTTACGGTGAAAAGTTGAAAGCAAAAAAAAATGAGGGCAAGCTTAAGAAAATTGTTTCAAAGTCCTAATATTTCATACTTACCTTTAAAGAATATGGAAGAAAATACTATATATGAAATCAACAAGATAGATCGAGTAGATACAAAATATGGTGAAAGTATAAGATGTGATCTAAATAACGAATATTACATTTATTTACCTAAACGATTTCTGATTATTACTAAAAATCAGATGGATTATCTAAACACAACTCCACACATTTTAAAGAAAGTTAAAGAAGTGAAGGGATCATATACTCTAGTCCTTAAAAAGAAGAAGCAATTTGTATTCTACAACAACTTGTATAACAGCACTGAAGAAGACGATGATGATGATGATGATGATGATGAAATAGAAAACACATTTTAAACAATCCACGAAACAGAAACCTTTTAAAATTAAAATCATATATATCAACAAAACTCTGCATACATTAAAATTTCTTTCACATTTGATTAAATAGAAACTTTATAAAAACGGAAAAACCGCAACAGAAACTTTTTTACAATTAAAACGCACAACATTAAAATTGCAACCACATTTTTTTTTTCCTGTTTAGAAACAAAATTATATTTCAGAATTTTGTATTTTTAAATAAACCTCGAAATAGAAACTTTTTTTAAATTATGAAAACATATATATCAATAAAAAAAAAAAACCCTACAACATCTAAAATTTCTCACGTATTTGATAAATTTGGGACCTTATAAAATGAAAAACCGCAACGGAAGCTTTTTAAAATTAAAACACACAACATTAAAATTGAAACCACATTTTTTCCTGTTTAGAAACAAAATTATATTTCTGAATTTTGTATAAAAACCTCCACCAATTTTACTTTAAGTATCATTCAAGTTAAGTAAATCATCAAAAATGGAATCACATTTAAAAAAAATTTTTAAAAAATCACAAAATAAAACCATTCTCCCTATAAAGGAGATGGTTTTTGATCATAATTATAAAATAATAAAGATGGAGCGTGTTCAGACACGCTTTGGAATGAAAATTCGGTGTCTGGTAGAGGGAACTCATTATATATACCTCCCGAGTATATTTATTGAGACGATAGACGATGATGCTATTTCAGAAGTTAATGTTAATACATACTACATTTCCAAAATAAAGAAAGGAAGCAGTGGGTTATACTATGAATTAACCATTATTGCGGAAACATCAGGTAATTTCTGGTAAAATAATTTTTATTTTTATTTTTTGATTATTAAATATAATAATAATTGATTATTTTCGTTTAAGCTCAAGATACACCAGAGAAATAAATTGACTATTGAAGACAAAAAAACAACAACAGCAACCACCGAAACAATGTGTGTCAGATCCCTTTGAAGTATCCAGATTTTATAATTTTTTTATTTTCTTTTTTTAGTATAACATATTTACTTAAATAAAAATGTTAATGCAATTTTAATTTAACTATTTGTTTGTTTGTTCATTTTTATTATTTATACACTTAACCACAACTTTTTATCAAAGTTTTAAAAATAACATCCACCACGACTTCACTTTAAGCAAAACCGAACACGCTGTCGCCTCATACACTTTAAGCAAAACCGAACACGCTGTCGTCTCATAACATAAAATATCATGGGGTCGAATTTAACCCCATCGACCGTTAAAGGGTTAAGGTATGCACATTTTTTTTTTCCTTTGCACGGTGGTAACACTGACCAACACCCGACCCACATCCACTAAATTTCATGGGTGGTAACACTGGTCGGCATGAGCCAACATTTTGTATGGAAAAAGTGGTCCAGAGGGAACGTAAACATACTACTTATGTATTTTTTAAAGAACTAGATTGGTATCAATAATCAAAAAAATCCAAAATTATGACTCCAGGGTTGGAAAACTCACACTTTTTGTGTTATGTAAAATTAAATAGGTCTAAAATTTTTTTTCTTTTTCTTTATAAATTG